>QLNU02014802.1:12789054-12803630 GCA_006491805.2 Dysdera silvatica
TTGCCATAGAACTTTTATTGTCATTAGGGTGTTGAGTGCCAGGTGTTGTGGCAGTTTGACTCATATGAGTCCATCTCAGGTACCTTATCTTAGGTTGTTAGTAAGGGGGGTTAGTAATGTTTTTTTTAATAGAAGAAACAGGGGATAGAGTGTTAGTGGTTAATTCGTGTTAGTGGGAAGTATGATAGAGGGTGAGGGAAAGAGTTTCATTAATGTTAGTAAGGGACTAGAAGAGAAAAAAAACAAGCTATATTATCCAATCAGCTGATGGGAGAATTCTTCCTTTCCATTTTGTCGTGGATTGTCCACAGACTTGTTTATTGGCTGTGCTTGCTTTTCCACGCAGCTTTCTACTGGATGGCTCGGGCACTTGCGGTTCTGGCTCCTCCCCTTTAAATATTTCTTCAGATTTGGCCAATGGGAGGCCTTCGAAGATAAGTTGTATATGAGGGGGTTTGGAACTTCGTATAATTTTGTTTCATCTGCTAGGCCCTTGGGGGAGTATGCTTAAGGTCTGAGGAACAAGAATCGTGCAGTGGGGAGGATCTCCGATACAAGAATGGGGTTAGAATGGGCATCAATTCTTTCAAATGCCTTTTTCCCTAAACATTGAGTATAAGGGTTTAGAGCAGTAATTTGGTTGTCGAAATAAATTTGGTCGTTGGTGACAAATCAGGGGGAGTTAGTGGCATTTCTTATGAACTTTCTCTCTATAACGGCAAGTTTTTCGTAGTTTCGGTTTGAGGTGTTCCCCCGTGAGGACCAGGCGTACATCATTATAGGGCGTATGCACATTTTGTAGATTAGAAGTTTATTTTTGATGCTCAATTTGCTGCGTTTGTTTAAGAGGGGGTAGAGTTCGAATGCGGTGCTGCTGGATTTTTGGCAATAGTGTCGATGTCAGGGATGCATTTTAGTCTATTATCTAGCGTAACCCTTAGATAGGGGACTTGCTTGTCCCACTTTATTTTCTCGCTTCCCCAAAGCAGGGGTTTTTGTAGCTTGTTGGTAATTGGGGGTGCCTAAAAGAATAAGTTTGTAGATCAGACCATTAAGCCAAATGTTGTCGAAAGCTTTGTCTATGTCAACGAAAGCTATGGCAGTGAAATTTTCTTCTTCCATGTTATTCCGCATGTGATCCACCACTCTGACTAGTTGTTGGTCGGTTGCGTGGCCCTTCCGGAATCTGAATTGAAAATCAGTGAGAATTTCGTTTTCTTTTAGAAAGTCCTCAAGTCTGTCAAGGGTGACGCTTTCCATAAGTTTTCCAACGGTTTGGATAATGATGATTGGTCTGTAATTTCGGAGGTCAACATGATCTTTATCTGGCTTTGCGATGCAGGTAACAAGCGCCGTCTTCCAATTGGTTGGGAAGTGATGAAGTTTAAAATTACCAATGAAAATGGCTTGTGGCCAATGCAGGGCTTTTATTTGAAGATTTTTAATGGTTTTGTTACCTACGTTGTCAGTTCCAAGGCCTTTTTATTTTTAAGGTTTTTGAGAAGTTTTTGAATTTTAGGGATTGAAATTTCCAGGTCAGGGGTGGGGTCATCATGTCCACTAAGGAAGTTTTCCACTTTCGTATTAACTTCTTGAAAAAAGGAATCGCTAAGAATATGGTTGTGCTCATAATGTTTTTGAAGGGAGTTTGCTTGGATTTCGGCTTTACCAGCATCACCGTATTCTAGTCCTGAGTTTGATTTCAGTGGGCCAATATGCTTCATTTTGTTACTGAAAACTTTTTGATTTTCCAGATACTGTTACCTGTGGTGTTCGTGTTTTTGAGGGATTCACCCCATTTTGCATTTTTCTGATTTTTGATATCGTGTGAGATTTCACCTCTCAGCCGGTTGTATTCTGCTTTTTCAAAAGGATCTCTATGCCCCTGGTAGTTCCTCCTATGGGACCATTTTGCTTTAATTTTAGTGATAATATTGGGGGGTATTTTGAAAATTTTTTCTGAGGTGAAGGAATTTGTGGAGCTTGCAACTGAATTTTGATTACAATTTATTATGGTGACAATTTTCGTTGATTAAGGAAGGGTGAGGCCAATGTGATTTGTGTATTGCTCCCAGTCAGTGATTTTGACTAAGTTGGGGGCGTTTTTACGGCAACTGATGGCAAGTGTGTATCCAAAGGGGACGTGATTAGAGTTCAAGGTGTTTGGATACGAGTTTATTTCAATCCCACCGTAAAATTTAGACCTGGCAACAAAGTCTATGATGGGATTGAAGCCTGTTCTGCAGTGGGTAGGGATGGGGGCGGCTATGGTGAGGTTATTTTTTGTGCGTAGTCGTAAATGCGCTTCCCGAATGTACAAGTGAAATTGGATAGGACATTATTCCAACTACTGTGGTGGGCATTCCAATCTCCACCTGCAATTACCGTGGCTGGGCATTTGAAAATTTTGTCGAGATCAGTGATGATTTGATTTCTCGTCGGTCTGTAAATTGATACCAGCTTAATATTGCCGTAAGTGTTGTTTTTTATGGTGATTGCGTGAGCCTCAAGATTTGAGATAGGGGCGAGATTGTGCGGAATGGTGGATTTAATTATGACGGCAAGACCTCCTGGGGTGACTCTAGAAATCGGGGTCCTTTGTCTGCTCAGTTGGTGGCATGAATAATTCCGAAAGGTTAACTTGGAGGTTGAGTTTAGCATGGTTTCACATAGGAGGACAACGTCTGTTTTTTTTCTTTCCTCCAGAAGCAGCCTCAGATCATCTTCTTTGCCCTTTATGCCATTGACATTGAACACGACCAGCTGTAGCGAATTTAGGGATTGGATGGGCCAGGACCGAAAATAACCTCTTGCATTTTTTGAATTGCGCTGGTTATAATATCAGCGCAATTTGCGGAGTTGGGTAGGGTAACCATTTTAATCACGGTGTTCATATAAATGTTGAGCAGATTCATTTTGGTGATGGCTGCTCCTTGTAGGTTAAGTTGGGAGCTTCAGCAGTTTTCGTGCCATCTTTTTGAGTAAAATTATTTGCGGGCGCAATAACGCCAGAAGAGACCTCTTATTGACTGCTAGTCAAAGAACTATTCGAGGCCTCTGATTCGGCAGTTTGCACGTTTTCGTTTCTGGCCACTGGTTTGGCAGTTTGAATGTTTGAGGGGGGGAGAGAGTACTTTTCATTAGTACTTGCCACAAAACAGTCATCAAGCTGCCCTAGAGTAGGGTCAGGTTTAGTCTTTTGTACATTAGGCAGATTTGAAGAAAAGATTATGTTAGGCAGGGGGGGCATCTTAAAAGGTAAGGTACCGTTGGAATTGGGGGTAGTGCTATGAAGAAGGTTCGGTACACTTGAGAGATAAAAATAAAACGACTCACCAACCGTAGTGATGCTAGTCCAGTGTGAAGTCGCAAACGAAGCTAAGGTCTCGTAAAAATGCAGAAATTTAGAATAAATAATGATTGTCCTGTTAATGGACAATCCAAAAATTAATTTAATGCTAAAAATAGTCACTGATGAAAGCAATAAATGCAGATGCAAAAAGATGCAAATTCGGTGTGAAACGAAGTCTCGAAGTCGATGTCTTTGTAAATTACAAATGGAAGCTGATCCGGACATTGAGTAGCCAAGAAGTAAGTACAGTTCTATATTAAAATTACATCGCTTTTAATTACATTTTAACGTGTGCTGAGAAAAGCTGAATATTGAGCAATACCAAGTAATTAAAAAAATATTTTGGAAATATGTTTTAATTATATCGGCCTTCAAAACAGAGAAATTTATTTGCTCAAAAGTTATTATTATATTTTTTGATTTTTATGACAATAAATATTACATTTTATTTTATCAATGATCTCTTTTTAAATACGTTTCGAAGTAATTAGATCCTAAAATAAAAATAAAATAGAACGAGGTAAAAAAATGTTTCTTGCTAAAAAAATATTTTTTTTTTTTAATTTTTGAGAATAAAAATATTCGGACACTAATTATTTCTAAATTTATAAATAAATAATGATCCACCTTGTTAGGCTTGTGATTTTAAAAATGTTTAATTTCAATTATAAAAAGAGTTTTGTGCGCATTTTTAGAGGGGCGTGGTCTACTTCGAGTTTTCGTCTCCAACGTCAATTAAAAACACTTATTAGGAGGGCGCTCAGGATGAGTCTAAAATTTTTGGTAAAAATTAATTTATATAATAAAAATAAGATTATAATATATGTAATAAATAATATAAAATAAAATAAAATAATAAAAAAATAAATAAAATAATATAAAATATAAATAAAAATAATATAAAATATAAATTAAATAATATACAATATAAATAAAATAATATAAAATATAAATAAAATAATATAAAATATAAATAAAAATAGTACACATAAAATTACATATATACAATTTTATTTGCATGCTAAAGTTACATTTATGTGAAAGAGGAACCATAGCAAACAAAGATATTACTTAGCTCGGTTTTGGGTCAGACCTGAACATTTTATTTTTGATTTTCTATTAAATAAATTCCTTATTTCCTTTTAAACTAGTTTTCGTTTTCACAATTTTTTTATGGTCTGGTAATGTATTCCATAATAATTTATATTATATTTTCATATGTTTGTTATTTTTTGTATTTCAATTAGAAAAGAAACTTCAAAGAAAAATTGACAGTGCAAAAGTTGCATTATATGCTCATTTAATTATTTTTAAGAAACCCTATGCATTATTTTCGTAATATTCGGGAGAATTTTAAAAATTATAGTTTATAAATTTGATAAATCTCTTTTAAGTATCCTGGTCATGCCACGAAATATTGTAATCATTTAAGCTATAAGCGGATATATGTTCATTAACTGCTCATGGCATTATTACTCTTCGTAGCGACAGCACTATTAATTACTAAATGCTCTATAATTCCGTAAGAGATTGTTGATAAGAGATGTTTCGAGACAATCAACATTTCTGAAGTTCAAATGAACTTCAGAACAGACAGAAAAGAACCTTCAGAAGTACAATGAAGTTCATTGACTTACCACTGCAATATTTGGTGAGTCGTATGGGCGCAAATCATGCATCATAGGCTAACGTCTGAGAAGCGAGGTCTCCGTATGAGTCACAGAGTCATTCCAAGTGGACTGCCAGAACACGGAACCCTTTTTCATTCTTTATAACACACTAAATTTTGCGATGGTTGATGTTACGAGTGTGTTGCTCCAGTTTGAGCTTGAAAAGAGTTGGTTGTTGAAACGTAACTGATTTTCGATCCCTCCACAAAATTATAAGAATATTACTTATTGCTCCGGTAGTTGCTTGATCTGTGACCATTTAGTAACTGGGGGTATCCTTGAGGAGGATGGTAATGCCCTAAAGAATAATAAATAATAATAATAAAGTATAACAATAGAAATAGTAAAATAATGAAAAAATACGTATATACCTGGAGATAAAGTCATCGTTTCTGGGGCTCGATGGTCTAGTTGGCATGACCCTTCGGTTTATAGTATATAACTCTAGTTTTTTTATTTAAAATGCGTGTATTGTGAAATATATCCTCTAATGTGTGCTTTAATATATTATTTTGTGGGTATATTATGTGCAGAAACATGTATCACTGGGCTTATTTATCCAAACATGAATTACGATTCTCCATATGCTATTTTTTGTTGGTCTAAATATCAAATTTTCCAACACGAAAAATGGAAATGGAGTTCGGCCTCAGCCCTGGTGGCCATGAGGACGTGCTTCTGCTGCTGTCCAGATCAGGCTTCTTTTGGTTCCGGCTCGTGTTGTCGGAGTGGCTGGGATATTGACTATGACCACAGGATTGATGTCTGTACGTGCTATTCTAAGAGCTAGCTCCTCCTTTTCCTCGCGGATCGTCTTTGTTTCCGTGACCGTGAGATCGTCCTTTGTTCTGTAAGTCACTGTCTCTGTTCGCGGAGACCGAGTACGCCCTGGGAAAGCGTCACGGTCCGTGGATGGGACACCGGCTTTGCGGCCTTTTGCGGGATGGATGGCGGTTCGTTCGTTCTAGTTGCAGAGCCGGTTCGTTCCCCTTCGTTGCCGCTTCGCGGCGGTACACCCATTATCAGTATAAATATATCTTATGCAAACACACATCAATTCGCAAACATAAATTCTTTTCACAGGAGCGATGCACTTTTAAGCGTGAAATATTCGCATTTTGATGAACAACCCGAGTTCAGAAAGGACGGAAACTAAGAAATAAAATTTGTATAATATAATATCTTTAACATTATTAGTGATGTATTTTACAAAAGTGTTATTATTAAAGAGAAAATTTGTCATAATTTAAATTGATACAAATTTGACCAAGACATATCCACCTATCAAAAATGAAAATATCAAATATGCTGCAAAATTTAGTTCCATAATGTATATTTAATAGGTTTATGTAATAGTTCAGCGAAATAAAATATATATCACAGAATTAAACAACAAAAAAAGACCATTTGTTTAACAGTTGTTTATTACTAGCGTTTCACTTGCACTCATCACTTGTTTCTATATATTGCCAATGCACTGACACTCGGTTTTGAAGAACATAACGCTCCTTCGAATCACTTTCTTTATTTCTAAGAACTTTTTTTCACTTTACAATGAGCAAAAGAAAGCACTTCCAAATAATACGAAACTAGTAATTCGAGATTTCTATCAAACGCCATCGGTTCAAAGTTAAATTGACTCCATTTCCAATTAGGTTTTTAACTCTTTTTTTCGCTTTTGATTTGACAATCTCGTTATTTCTCGGAGAAAATGATTCAAAGAGAAGTCTCGAAAATTCTTGAAGTTTCCTAGTCGCCTTCTTCCTCTTTTATTTTCGACTTTGTTACTTTCAATTACTTCTAGTGTTTTTTCTGATACTTAGAGAAAAAAAGAATAAAACGAGGAAATTCTTTTCTTTAAAAAAATTAGACAGGTTGAAATTGCACCTTTTGTCCTTAGTACTATATATTAATTTAAAAAATTAGTTAAATTGGAAAATATTTTTTTTTAAAATGTACGGTTGCGGAGTGCGTTATAAAGTGAAATAAAATAATCAAATTGCGTATAATTTAAGTGGATTTTAAATATTTATATAGAATTTCAGAAACCTTGTAGATCTATGAGTTTGATTAGGTAAATACATTGCTGCAGGAAATTAACGAAAGATTTATGAAATGCGTCATAAGAGATATTGCGATTAAGTGGTAACACTGTGCATAGTGATATAATAAGCACGATATGAGAGGAGGGGAAACAAACGGACCCGCCAATGGGATTTTAGATAAAATTTTATAGAACTGCCTAGATCAATCACATCAAAGACGTTCATGGTTATTAATTCTGTTGTTTCTTTTTTCACGGAACGACATTCGAGTGAAATGCTCTAAATCTTCAGTATTTACAAATATGCAATACATGTGCATATCGATATTTAAAATTTTTGTTCAGAATTTTCAACTTTTGGGGATTAAATATATTTTCACCATTTTTTTTTCTGTGTTTCCTTAAACTTTTCCCTGAAGAATTTTAGACGATTTAAAGCATTACTAAGCACATTTAATATAAATAAATACCTAAATAATTTGTGAACATTGAAAATAAATTGGAAAATCTCTTTTTTATTCGTGTTGATCAACATTATATATATATGCTAAAAGTTTATATGCTAAATGTTCATTAAGGTTACAATTCGATGCTTAATTTTATCATTAATTAAATAAGGATAACTGAATGCTTATATAGAATATTAGATATCAATGCAAACGCTTATGGCAATTACAGGCACATATCGTTGCCTTTTTCACAAACCGGGTCAATTGTCATTTTCCTAGTTTCTGGTAAATCGCTGTTAAAGTTTTTACTTCCTTTAGCACTCCATAATAAATCGCCTTCAGATTAACAAAACTGGAACTAAGAAAGATAGAGGTTTGGCTGTTCGTATAAAAAATTACTTCTTAATGATAATATCGACACATCATTATCTCAAAACACCAAATGCTGACGACTGGCCTGGTTCGTGAAAAAAGCGACGATATGTACATATATATGTATAAATGTGTGCGCTTTTTAATATATATTATATGTGCTTGCATATTTCACACGACATAGTACACATAACATGCATATTTTCATTCTAATTTTTGTATGGCTGTAATCGTTTCTTGATGAATATAATACATCATTAAAAACGTTATACGTAAGTAGATAACATTTTCGTGCATAAGCAAATGTGCACAAAATAATGTGCATTCAGCTACAAGAACCATGTAACGAAAAAAAAAATCTATTTCCGGGTGCGTATTCTTTTTGGATGCATCGTATTTGCCTGTTATTAGTTATAAGGAAACAGAAATGATTTTTTGAAACTTTTGCGTTTCATTAACATTTCCAAAGATGATATCCTAAACAATAAAAATAATCTAAGAATTAATTACGGAAGTGTTTAAGTTTTAACACTTAAGTTCTATATTGTATTTAAGTCCTACATTATAGCTTTCAAAATTGCTTATGGTCTCATTTTTATCATTATGATGTAAGAACATTCTGCATGAACGACGATTTTTTATGTTTGCGACTAGACTACGCGAACACAATGATTTATTATTTTTACGAGAATACAACATGAATATACTATATCAAATTCTTGTAATTTTATATCTATCTTTTCATGAACTAACTTTTGAATACCAAGCATTGATTTTATCAGCCCCAGGGTTTATGGAACCTGTTCCACAATATATCGCAACATATAAATCCATTTGCGCTATTCAAAAAATTAATTCGTAACAACCTTTTTGCAATAGTCATACATTGCTTTTAAAAGTTGGAAAATTTGTTTCTACAATTTATTATAATAATACCCTTACACATTCTCTATATTATACAATCAACATGTTAATACAATAATAAATGTCTAACGAACAATGCAATGCAGACTGTCAGAAGAAAATATGCAAGTATAGCCTACTCCAGCATGCAACAACACTTGAAAATCAATAAAATATTGTATAAAAATAGAATGCAAGCTATTTTGCTGAAAGATCTCGATGAAAATTTGTGTAAAATTATATGACAGAAAATGAATAGAGAACTAACTATGAAATGAATGAATGCAGATGATGGAAAATGTTATTCTGGAATTGATAGCAGAATATATCTTTTATTCTTTTATACAACTTATAAAACTCATAATCAAGCCTAGATCATCAGATAATTAGACATGACTAATTTCTCCTTGCTGCCTAGGTGGAATAAATAGGGCCGACGAGACGGGGAGCAGCAGGGTCTGCAGCCTGGGGGGCTCGGATCAAGACTAGGGGGCCCCCGCTGGCAAGGACCTACGCTGTTGGGTACACGGCCCTGCCCCCAAAATATTGTTGATACAATATTCTTCCTTTTTTATTTAAAAATGAAAAAAATAATTATGTTCCCTCCAAGAATTTTCCCGAGTTTTACAGTTTTTTAATTGTTCTTCCTTTTCCTGTCTCGATTCTTGAATAAAAAATAGCAGCTTACGTTAGTTTCCTTTTTCAGCAGTGATCATGTAAGATAATAAAGTAGTAGGCAAGTATATATATTGGGTTGTCTGGAAAGTTCGTGAGAATTTTGAAGAAAAATTGAAACGCAGAAGATTTAAATTTTATTATGTATTTATTAAATTATATAGGTGCCATTCTGTTCTACAACCTTTCTCCATCTTTCAGGCAACTTGAAAATTCCTTTCTTCCAGAATCTCTCAGGTAATCTTTCAGCGAAAAACTTTTCTACGTAATTTTTTATCTCGACCAAAAATTGAAGTTTTTTCCAATAAGAAAATTTTGTAATGATCGAAATAGGTGGAAACCAGAGGGCGAGAGGTATGGTGGATGGGGTAGAACATCCCAACCGAGCTCCAACAACTTTTGTCGAGTTATCAAAGACGCATGAGGCCCCGCATTGTCCCGATGAATTAAAATCCTTTGTTTATTTGGGAGTTCAACCCCACTTCCCTCAAAATAAAAGATATCTATGCCACTGCCCGGGGAAGGGTTCGTAGGGGTCCGTCGGATTGAGCCCGAGGGCCCGCATTTTGTTCTCAGCACCCCTGGGAATAAACTCAGGATAAGGCAGGTTTCATAAATAAACTCACGAAACCTTTAAATCGTAAACAAAAATAAAAAGGTGTATATTTTGCCCGAAATAAAGTTGACTCTGGGATTAAATATTTTTTTAAGTTTCAATCAAAAATGTTTTTCACTTTTTTTTTAATACTCAAATGTATATTTAATAGAAACCACCGTGTACGTCTGAAAAGCATTGATAAAATCAGTATCACATTAAAATTAAATTGTATTGCTTAAGAGAATTTATAATAAATAAATTAAAGCCAATCGAATGTTATATAATCCCATTAAGACTGGAAAATTCTATTAAATTTGCATCAGGTTTATTGCCAGTAATTTGGACTCTTCAGTGCATTGAAGTGACTGTTAATTTGAAGCTCATGCAAATATAGATCCATTTTATTTGCTTGCTAAATTGATACAAATTCACTTGGGGTGTAAATCTTTGTAACGAATCTGATAGTCTTAAATAACAAAAATGTCACCTTTATAAGTAAATTATAAACAAGGTGGTGGATTCGGGAAGTGGATTTCCAGAAACTTTAAAAAGAATTTAAACGAATAGTTTAAATAGTTTAATTATTACATTACATAGTTACATAGTTTACATATTTTAATTATTACATTACATACATAGTTTACATATTTTAATTATTACATCACATAGTTACATAGTTTACATAGTTTAATTATTACAGAATTTAAACGTTAAGTAAATATCCGAAGTTGTTATTGTAGCCTTAATTATTTCGTAGGTAGCTGAAATTCGATTGGCTTTTAATTTACTATTTGAGAAAACATCATTACTATTGTTATTACTATTTATATTAAATAATATTGTATTCCCCAAAAACTATTTCAATTTTATCAAATACGTGATAATATTTAATTTGCTAATGTATCAAATATATATATTTCATAGATATCACCAATAATATGTTTTCTTACGGGATTGTTTAAACTTTTATATATTCGCAAACAATTTAGATATCTATTTATATTAAATGTGTTTAGTAATGCTTTAAATCCTCTAAAATCCTTCAGGGAAAAGTTTAAAGAGATAAAGAAAAGTTAGTGGAAGTATATTTAATCCCCAAAATCGGTAAATTCTGAACAAAAGTTTCAAATATCGATATGAACATGTACTGCACAATTCTAAATGCTGAAAATTGAGAACATTTCAAACGAGTTTCGCGTTTTTGTTATCCGAAAATTAAATGTCGTTCTATAAAAAAGAGACAACAGAAAGATATGACAGTTTCAAACGCAGCTTTCATTTACTGAGAATGAAAAGTGAGACGATCAGTCTTGATAAATAGCAAGGGGGAAAATATTCTGTATATAGAGTTATGGCTTCCTGTGAAAAAAGAGCTTTCCTCCCTTGTTCATTTCACGGTATATAAGCAAATGGCCACAGCCCGTAACGGGCAATATTTCTGCCCGAATTGTTTTTACTGGTCTTTTTCTCAACGGCACATTTCCTTCCGATATAACTTAATTTTCTTTAGCCCCTCCACGTCGTCAAAGCCCTTATTGATAATTTTGGAATACAAACTGCTATTATAGCGCGGTGCTTTTTCATTTTTTAAGATGCAAGTTTCCAAACAAATGGCAGAGTATTTCATAAGTGATGTGTATGAATATTTACCTTGCGAAATGGGAGTAACGGAATTGAGTAAATTATATTAAGAAAATTAAGCGGCTTTACTGAGGCACTTATTACTGATTTTGCGAAAAATATGGACCAAACAAATCAAATCGTAGAATTCTTCATGGTTAGCTTTACGTATTTACTGTAGAACTTTTGTTATACAAACTTCTCTAAATGAAAAGCTGCGTTAATTAAACCAAAATGGCCTTCTGAGAAACCATCTCAAATGGTAGATGTCGGCCATTAGTAAAGTAGAAATATACAGGACTTCGTATATATATATATAGGCCACATATACAGTAAAACATCCATAGTAGAAACTTTACAAATGTTTAGCCTCAGTGTTTGTTATGCTGAAACATTTCCTAATGACGACCATGTCTGAATTGAGGCAAGATGTTCATACCCCATGTTATCCGCTATTCAGGAGTTTTACTGTACAAAGATATCAGATTATTTCCAAAGCAATTAATACCTTAATTAACGTATATGTGATGTTTTTAACTGTACATATAATGGTTTAGTAATGTGTAATTAAAAGCACTTTTGAATAAATGTTCCGCTTTCTCTGCTCTGAAAACTACACTTCCGGATTATCCAAAATGCCGCCTATTCTAAAGAGGACCCGCATTTTTATTTTGGGTAACCGGGCTTTTACGTTATATATACTTTTTGGGCGTTAAAATACATGCTATTTCAAATTTGGAACAGAGGGAATTAAAGCGCCATTTCATTGATTTTTAAATGGGTTTTATGAATTTTAATTACTTTTAGATCAGATGTTCACTAGGTGGAAGTTAATCACGAAACTTAAAGCTTTCGCTATATTCAAAAAAATATTCCAGTTTTAAATAATCGTCATTGCAGTAAAACCATTATTTTTCGAATACAATTAAAAACACACTTATTCGGGACTTTTAAATCCAAATCATGTTTTATTAATTTAAGTATTAACATTTCGAAAATAGGCAATTGTTACTCCCACACTTTGCCTTGTCCATTAACGCAATGAAAATATTCATCATTAGTTTTTAAGTAATCCATAATGTACTATTAATGGTCATATGCAAATGAACACCGAATTGAACTTCCCTACACTGAACTCGCTATACGCAAGACAATAATGAATAACATTTAAATTATTTTCAGAGATTTCTCTCGTGTGATGTAATTATTTTTAAACATATACAGCGGAATTCTGATTACACGAACTTCGCTTAACCGAAATAGTCTGCTGCTCTTATTATTATTCTATTTTTTTATTATTATTTAGTAAACACTCGTTCAATAACAAGTTGCAGACATGTTGTTTGTATTGTCAACAATCAGACATCCACACCGTACTTCAGCCGCGCGTGGGCCACTCTGATTCAAGCGACCACACCCAATACCGGCGCCCATAACTGATAATAAATATCAGATAATTTCACAGAGAAATGCTTCCCAAGAATGGCAACACCTAATTTTTTGTTTACAGTGTATTTCTCCTGAAGAAGGCCACCACTTTGCCTGGCTGGGAATGCACAGACCTTTTAGTTATTTTTAACTATTAAAGTATCATTGTTATCATTAAATTAACGTATTAAATTATTATCATCATAAGCAATAAAAACGCTATTTTACTGTTTTATTACTCGTTCAATAATTGCAGAAAAAACATATATATTTGTTACGTCATGTACCCCAGCCTGAAGAGAGAGAACCAACATAAATGACGGATATCGAACATATACAAAGCTATGAATGTAACTAATATTTTTATCATTTGTTATGAATGTATTTTTTAAGCACCGTGTATATTATTATATATAATGGCATCGGATATTACTTCCAAAGTAGTCCACATATTAATTAACACACATAAGGTGACGTTTTCCAGTATCAATACATTTCGAGACAAAAGTTTGGCAATTAAAAACGATTTGGAAGAAAACAGACTGAGCGATTAAAAAAATGGATATATAAACAATCATACTCTGTACGAAAAGAATATTTTTTTATTAATTTGCAATGTTTTGGCTACATAACCTTTCTGTAGTTTCAAAAATGCATGAAATTTTAATGCTAATAAAAAAGGAAATGTACACACTACTCGAGACAAAAATATGGAAATTTTAAAAATCAAGACAAAAATCTGGAAATTTTCTTGCTAGTTCTTGGTCTACCACCCTTAGCTCTGAAAACTGTTTGGATTCTACGAGGCATGAACTCCACTAAATGCTGGTAATCATCACCTGTGATTGCACACAAACCATCATGAATTGTTTTCTTTAAATTATCCATTGCAACCAACTGATTTAACAATCGCCCTTTTCATTTTTCCCAAATGTTTTCAATTGGATTAAGGTCAGGACTATTGCCTGGCCACTTGAGAACAGTGATATCGTGTTCCTGCAACCGTGCCACAGTATGGCTGTATAACATGGTGCTCCATCCTGTTGGTAAGTGTACTTGACATGTGGAAAATGATAATTTGCACTTGGAATGAGGTAATCTGCCAAAATTTGACATAATAATGACTATTTTCATTCCTATTAAGGAAACAAAGACTTCCAACACCATAGGAATACATGGAAACATATACCATCACACTTGGAGGAAATTTGATCTGACTTGAAACACAGGATGAATGAAATTTTTCTTTCTTACGATGCACTACTTTGGTTTACCATCATGAAACAGACAAATTCTAATTTCGTCTCTGAAAACAACCTTTTTCCAATCTTCTGTACTCCAGGTTTCATGTTTTTTATTAACGGTTAGTTATTTTCAGCGATAAAAGCAGATTTCGTCTGTTTAATGATGGTAAACAAAAGTAGTACGTCGCAAGGAAGAGAAATTCCACTCATCCTGTGTTTTA
>QLNU02014802.1:12803730-12820842 GCA_006491805.2 Dysdera silvatica
AAAACTAAACCATAACGAGCTGGAAATTCTCTTCCGAAAACAAACATAAAATTTACGGAAGGGAAAAACTTCCCCTCGAAACACAAAATCAGCAATAAAAAGTGTTTTTTTTAACTTCTTTAGAATGGATTCCCGAATCAGATGCGAAGGCAAAACGTAAAAGAAAAGTAGTATTCAAAAGACGAAAACAACAATGGCTGCTGCGCATTGATGAATAGTGCATAGGCCCAACTCGCGATAAATTTAAATTGTTCCATAGGTACAAAAGAGTTTGTACTGCGGTGTACAAACTCTTTTAAGAGTGTAGGGTGCCAGATAGCGGAGCATGCTTGTCAATTGTTCGGCATAAGGGCAAAACGATGGGCGATTAATATCACCCTAAAATACATTAGGTCCTACGTGCAACCAGAATTACTTGGGTATCGAAGCCAATGCAAAGAGTGCGAGGCAATGGATACTGTCACTGGCGCGCGAAAATAACATACTTACCTTAGCTTAGCATTTTTCAATGCCCAACATTTGACTCTCCGACCATTTGGTGTCAAATTGTCAAATGACGATAATATTGTCAGTTTCACCTGGACACGGTTATAGGCGACTGGTTTCTCCCGGGTAAGGTTATATGAGACCGGTTTCACCCGCGAAGCTGGACAACGCCCATTGTTGCTTAACTTCGGTAATCGGATGGCAACAGGCATTAACAACAAGTTGATTAAATTCACACAATAAATTTAACCAATTGGTTGGAGATCGACTAACCTGATTAAATTTACACACTCCAGTTTATTTACAGGACTGCAATCAATGGCGTTTCTACCATTAGGCCAGAGTAGGCGACTGCCTAGGGCGGCAAAATGGCGTAAAAATTTTAATTTTAAATCAAACAAAGAAAAAATTGAGCAAATGAGGAGAAAAAATGAAAAAGAAGAAAAATTAAAACATCGAATTGTTTTCAAAAGCATACGGGACAATTACTTAAAAAGTCTTTATTTTGACAAATGTAAAATTTTTTTATGTTTCATTGTTTAATTTTGCACACAAGTTTTTTTTCTATCTCTAATACATTTAAGCCTTCTAGCTCTGATAATACAACGTTGTGTTTTGAAATATTACTCCTTTAATATTTCAGTTTTCAAAAATATAAAATGTTGAAATTAAACGATTATAACATGTAGCAATTGTTTTACTATTCACAGTACCCTAACGTTACAAAATAACTAATATAAGTTTAAAATATAAATATAATTAACGGGTTTAATGATTAAAAGTATAATAGAAGATTTATACTGTTTTACCGCTGGTTTTTGGTGGTGGCAGAGGGGAAGGATATAGGCGGAAGCGGTGGTAAAAGTGTGTGTGGGAGGCATTTTTAATTCTTGCCTACGGTGGAAAAACGCCTAGAAACTGATCTGACTGCAATGTATGATTTCATAACAGTTAGCAGTCACATCCATTATATGACAAAGAGATGCTTCTATTTTCCTGACTTTATTATCTTTAAATTTAATAAACTAGTTAATTAAAGAAATTTCAATTTCCTTACTTTAAACTAGATCAAATCGTTTTGAGAAAGTTATATTTTAAACGTTTAATTACGAAATAGCCTGGGTTTCTCCAGAAAATGGAAACAATAAATATCATCATTAGCGCTGAATATCTTTCCAAAATTAAAGGAATTTTAAATAATCGTAAAATTTATGCATAAATTTAATGATGTTTCATTATCAGCAAGAGGACTTTAAAATAATGTCTTAATTTAGAAATTCGCTACGTTATTCCCCAACTTATTAATAGCACATTTCTAATTTTATTTTCTAGCGAAGACTTTACGGAGAAAAATCTTCAAAGCAAGACCTAATGGAGTTTCCCTCACTTCACGTGAATGAAGGGAATTTGCCATTTTCCGTTAAGTTGTATAAGTAGAATAATTTTCACAAAAGTGGGAAGAAAGAGCCGACGACCAATTTTTGAAACTTCGCTCTTTAGCAAAAGTCATTAAAAGCATCTATAGCGTATATCTGAAAGTGACCATCCAAACGTAGTTTTATTGAATGTGTGTTTTAATTAAATTATAATTTTAAAGATACTAACATTATTAATAATAATAATAAGTTTATTTATTTTATTCATAGTACAGGATGAAGTCAATTACATATTTAGGCGTTTGAATTTAAAATATTACTGTTTTGTCCTCACGTTTTATACCTACTTCATGCAACAGCAATGCGCATGCCTCAGGGGAAACCCCTTAAAAAACGCAACACAGACATGAAATAAAAATGAAAACAAGTGTAATGAAGAGAGTAAGAGAGTGTTCTGAGAAATGAAGACCATCTGCTGAAAAGAGTAAGAAAGAGGATTCAAGGTAACTAAATGGGGAAAAAGGAGGCCAAGAAAAGTGGTACAGAAGCAAATATTCTTAAGGGTATGACTAACCTTAGTTTTGTCCTAAGAAACGTCCTAGCTAGGAAATAGTAGGAGTGTGGAAAAAGTGGAGAAAGTGGTCATTGATGCGACTTTTCTAGATTTCTGAAGAAAAAGGTTGTTTTTTCATTCCAAGCAGTTGTTAGCCGTTTTGTAGGCCGTATTAACATTGTTGGCGGGCCGGGTTGTGGCCCGCTGGACATATGTTGGACAACCCTGATATATATAAATGTATGGAATTTTAGGTCTATAACCGCCTCCCTTCTTATAAACCTGTAATGTCCTGTTTAAACTTTCTGCCAACGCCGATGCTTTGCTATCTGCAACATTGGTAAAATATGAAAGTAAAATTTACGTACATTTTAAGATTTGGTGTTTTGCAATACATCAGTATTTAACTGATTTTTAAAGAGAAAAAAAAAAGTTGAAAACATGATCAACATGCAATAATTGCTAAAATAAATGTCTTACTTACAATTAACAAAACTATATCAATATCAATAAATAAATGTCGATCAATCAACGTTTATTGATGACGTTTATTTTAAACGTTGATTGATTGACATTGTTGTTTGATTTAATCTGCGTAGTGTTCGATTTATATAAAATAAAACTATATCAATATAGTTTTGGCATTTTAAGCTAACTCATACCATATGTTTAAATTGTTTCCGATGCACACTGTCCACAGAATATCGCATGTTTTGTTTTAATACGCCTAATCATTGTGCTACTTGTATACGTGCGAAAACATGAATTAACACATTCATTTCATAATTAATTTAACATGGATTAACTTTTTAATGAAATTATTAGATTAAGATAACTTAAGTAACAAGGATTAACATTTATGATATTTGTTTCCTTTTTTTGGGTATTACTGAAGCGTGGTCAAATAATATGGATGTTATGGATATAAATGTGAGTTATGGTTTTCATATGATGAGAATCAGTAAGTAGGGTGGAGGGGGTATCAATTTATATAAAAACATTTTGGAACATTTTGTTAACTGGGATATGGTTTCATATACTTGTATATATGTTAATTTGGAAATGTTGTGGGAATTCAGAGAGATTAAATAAAGATCGGTATTATTTACAGACCTCCAAATGAGCAAAGTCATGGGATAATGAATTGGTTAGATAAAATCTTAGATAAAACAGGAAAGGATAAAATAATTTTAATAGGTGGTTTTAATATAGATATTAATAAAAATACAGCGGGAAGTTATTTATTAATAAACTCAATGCAGAGTTTGGGATTCACTAACCATATCAACAATTTTACGAAAGTAACGTTAAACACAAAAACAATTATTGTTTTATGCTTCACAAATGTGGAAAACGTTACAGCCAAGGCATTAAATTATCGGATTAGCGATTATAGTGCTATATTGGCAGAAATGTAAATTGGAAATCAAAATAAAGTTAGGAAATTAATAAAAGTTAGAAACTATAGTATAATAAACAGAATAAAATTTAAGGAAATGTTGTCAACAGTTGATTGGACAATTGAATTTAAGGATGTAATAAAGAAATATGAAATATTTATAAAAATTTAAAGGATTATATTAAAATTTTAAATGGAAATATATAAAAGATAAAATTGCAAGAAAGGGTGGATGAATAACCAAATAATAAAAATATAAAACTAAGAAATAGAATCTACTTTAGGTTCATTAGAACTAAAATTTTAACCAATATACCAAGTATAATAATATTAATAATCTCAATTAATAAACAGTAAATAAGTTTAAAATTAATATATCTAAAAATTTTTAGAAAACTGAGAAATAAAATTATTAAATTACAAGAAAATTAAAAAAAAAAAAATATGACAAAAATTTTGACAATGCTGGTGGAAAAAGGATATGGAATACGTTGAATAATTTTTTTTGTAAAAACAATAATAGAAAAGGAGCTTTGGAAAAGACATGATTTGATGAAAAAAAATATGATTAAAATTTGGTGTCCAATGAATGAATAGCGGGAACTCCAGCGCATCGGAACTGCGCATTCAGCAGGTGTATATAAGGAGCGATTCTCAATATGTGGTCAAAATTTCTGTTGCATTTTGACTGCGGATATCTTACGTCGACTGTAACAATGCCTCGCCGAAAGATTCGTGCTCATTACGAGCATATGTCAGAGTTTGAAAGAGGTCGTGCTATCGGATTGAAAGAGGCTGGTTGGACGAATCGAAGAATCGCTGGACATGTGGGTCGAAGAGATGCGGCGATTGGACGGTGCTGGCAAGACTGGTTCAACAACGGCAGATGTCAGCTTCGGGACGGCAGCGGTTGACCTAGGGCCACAACAGAACGAGAAAACAGGGCGATTGTCAGAGGCACCTGATTCGTCGTTATCAAATATCCAACGTGTGACCCGCACATATGTGTTCAACATGACCCTCTGCGGACGACTGGGAGAGCGGAATTTACGCTCGCGCCGACCGTTACGTCGCTTACCTCTCACGCCTTTACACCGTCAAGTCCGATTACAGTGGTGCCGAGCTCGATCAACTTGGAACTGCGCTGACTGGGGACGTATAGTCTTTAGTGACGAGTCCCGTTTCCAACTGTGTCCTGGAGACAACCGCAGACGTGTCTGGAGACGTCCAGGGCAGCGTGGGGATCCTGCCCTTACTATCGCACGCCACACATGCCCACAATCGCCCTGTTGTGGACATGTGTGGCGTTATGGTCTGGGGTGCCATCTCCTTTGATAGCCGGACCCTTTGGTGGTCATTTTCTGGCACATTTACAGCACAGCGGTACGTAGACGACATTCTACGACCGGTTGCGTTGCCGTTCCTTTTGCTACACCCTGGACTTACGTTTCAACAAGACAATGCCCGGCCGCACACTGCACGTGTTGCTATGAATTGTCTTCAAGCTTGCCCAACACTTCCTTGGCAAGCTAGGTCTCCTGATCTCTCTCTCCCGTAGAGTACACTTCGGACGCTATGGGAAGACGACTGCAACCATCCCGGAATATTGACGATTTAGCCCGACAGTTGGAGACAATTTGGCAAGAAATTCCGTAGGACACCATCCGGGATCTTTATCAGTCAATGCCACGCCGTGTGACAGCTTGCATCCAGGCCAGAGGTGGACCAACGCCTTATTGACTTCCTCCCTTTGTAACGGTCAAACTCTGCAATAAATCATTCAATTGTTCTGAAATTTTAATCGTTTCTTTTTCTCTGTACCTCCACCAATTTTACCTCCACCTTTTTTTTTTAGAGTGTAGATAAGATTTGTAAAAAAGTAAAGGGAATTCGCTCATATACAGTTATATAATATATTGTAGTTATATTTGGGGAAATATGGGAAAAGTGAATATGAATAAAATGGAAATAATGAAGAAGCAATTTATTAAGGTTCTTGACAATAATACTCAATTTCACTGGAAAATAATAGCTGGCAATACTAATATAATGCCAATCTCAGATTTACATAGATACTGTACATAGATACTTAACATGATGTATGAAAGAATAAAAAATAACAAACATTCAGAAACTTTAACGATTTCACAAAAAACATTATAAATGTAAACAAAGATAAAGACAATTTATATCTATCTAAAATAAGAACTGAAAATTTCGAGATTGGAGAATTTATAAAGGACCAAAATATTAGAATGTACCCTCTGCCGATCTTAAAACACTAAATAGCCAGACTCTTTTTAAAAAAGAAAACTTAAAGATAAAATAATAAGGGAAATAGGAGTTTGTGGTGGACCTTTCTGACCAACTAGTGAATAAATCGGGGGGGGGTCATGAGCTCATTATGACATTTTAGGTATTTACTCATGACCCGTTTCGGTGATCGTTGTACACGTTGCGTTTGGGTCTGTTGCCCCATTCACAAATTATTAAATAGCTAAATTCACATAGCGCTTTAGCTACACTCTAGCCAAACAGGTTAATCTCCTGCGAATAATTTCTCCGGAAACATCCGGAAGAAACAGGTTTCTTGGATTTCGCACCGGACAGCTCTCTCCCTCTCTCTTGAGTATTCACACGCTTACTGACAGAATCCGTTCTCGTGCGTTACTTATCCTGGTCGGCCTCCCGGCATGATTAAACCGCCAACCGCCGTAAATTATTGACATCGATGTCATCAGTTTTATTACGCTACAGTCCTGGCCAGTGATTAAAAATCAATTATCTTAAAAATCAATTATTTGTTAACGTATCCATTTATTCTTCAATGCTGTTTTGCTGACAACCGTCAATCATCGTCATTGTAATCACGTTTGGAGTCCGGGATGCAAAGATATCATAAACCAATCAAATAATCTTTACTAAATCCTAAGGATTTACCATTTATCCCTTTTATTTTATCCTTACTTTTATGTTATCCTTAAGTAAAATTTACATTCTTTAAACATTTGTTAAATTTACATGGAAACCTATTTATGTATGATTTATGTATGGAATAGTATGTATGATGTATGCGGTGTATGTATGGAATAGTATGTATGATGTATGCGGTGTATGTATATTCAAATACATGTTGTGGTGATGTAATGCTGTAAATGGTCGCATGAAACAAATGAAATTTATGTTTATTTATTTATTATCAAAAGCCAAAAACTAAAGTTTCGGCTTGATCAATTCCCGTGACCTGTAGTGGCCAGAGGTACAGTAAATAGGTATTGCCTAATACAAAACATATTTCTAGATATATAGTATTTAAGTATTAAGTGAAAATAGATTTTTGTATAGAAAGGTGGTTAAAATCCATATTTTAATCAATTTTGTAATTTGTATTGTCTTCTCAATCAAGAAAATTACTTTTAGAAAAGGTTTGAGCTTTCATTATATTCACTGTGCGTGCCTTTCCTCTTACAACCATAACCTTGAAGACGTTGTTCAAACGTAGACGTCATTTAACGAGCGTCTAGAGGTCTACGCGGTTAGTATTAATCACTAAAACCAGACTTGTCTGGTAATTTAATTTTCTATTTTATTTTTAAATTAGTATAGGTTAATTGTGTTTTACTTTTGGAGCAAATTTTATATTTAATTTCCAAACCGTGTGATAGAAGGAACTGTAAACTGTTCATTAATATATCTAGCCCGTTTAGTAAGTTTATGAACAATATCTCGAAACGGTTTCCTTAACTGTGTTCCAAAGACCATTAAATGGCTAAGAAATGTCCTCTTGCAAAACAAGTGTGTGGAATAAGAGAACATGCTGCAGTAATATTGAAAGCAATTTCTCAGAATACTCATATATGGAGTACTTCTGTAAAAATACTCCATCTAAAAATGTATAGACAACGGCTGAATATGATGCAAATATATATTTAATACACATATGCTCTTTCTGTTATAATACAATTTCTTAATTTTTGATCTATATGGCGCAAAAAACCTATAAAGTACTTTCGCCCGAATAAAGATGATGACGAATAAATTGTTTTATGTTATATTTATGAATTCTCCATTTTTTAAAAAACCAAGACGTCGACAACGCACCATCCATAAAACTTACGCTAATGCATATATACTTTATCGTTCACCCGAAACGTTTTTTCCTTACACAAATAATCTTCTAAATTAAGGCTTCTAATTCTCATGAGCTAACTTCCACTCGTAGTGGAAATCAAAACGTATGGAAAAACGTTCGCACAGATTGCAAAAAATAAATACGATTTCCATTAAAGATGATTTCTTTCGGCGGATGTAATAAAATTAGTTCAAACGCGAAGTTTTGGTTCACAAACATTACTTCCATTTACTTTAAAATTTACAAGTTGTTCACGTTTCAAATTATTTGCCAGGTACACGAAAAAATGTTTGTTCCATTTCAGAAATTGAATTGTTCGGGGAAAGAATTTCCAGCAAAATAATTTGCTCCAACAATAACTATTTCAGAGGTTTTATTTGGGCAACTCGATTTTCAGAGCTTCTCACCTTTTAATCCAATTTCTGACAGTGGGGTATTTCCTTTTCACTGTCACCACATCTTATTTTTTTTGGCCAATAAAAAATTTAATTTAAAATAATAAAAATAAATTAAAACTCGAACTGGGGCGAAATTTTGTTGGTAGGTGATGTCATTCAATCCTATAAACTATTTTATAAAAAGAAATTCAATTTTATAAAGAAATTAATTTTATAAAGAAATTCAATTTTATAAAGAAATTCAATTTTATAAAGAAATTCAATTTTATAAAGAAATTCAATTTTATAAAGAAATTCAGATACCATTACGACATGTGTTTTCCAATTAAAAAAATCTCCAGGGACAAACGTATCAGAAAACCCTGGATTACCAACAACTTAGTAGCAGAGATCAAAATTAAAAATAAAAATTTTTTTACCTAAATTTTATCAAAAACAAAACTGTTGAAAATCTTTCGATATTCAAAATCTTTCGCAATGAACTAAACAAAAAGATTAAACTTTCAAGGCAATCATTTTATCTTGAATTCTGTTGTAATTCCAGTCCTAAAAAATGGGCAAAAATTAACGAACTAGTGGGCAAATATACCCAATATAGCTCAATTGATAAATTTATAATAGACTATGAAACCATAACTAACACTGACCAAATTTGCGAGGATTTCAACAAATATTTCATCGATTATCCTTCTACATTATCCCAGAACTATAATAATACTGATAATATGTTAAATAATAATTGCCATGATTATAACATTAGTAACCCGTTTCATTTAAAAGAAGTCACTACTAATGAGATCCTTGCATTAGTTAATAAACTCAACATAAATAAAGGACCTGGTTCTGACAATATTCAACCTTTTATAGTCGAGTTTGTGATTAATGAAATTGTTATGCCCAACACTTATATAATTAATCTCATTTTTGAATCCGGGAACATTCCGCCTTCTTTGAAAAACGCTAGGGTTATTCCCATCTATAAAAAAAGGATCTAAATCCGAAATTTCTAATTATCGTCCTATTTCAATACTCTCTGTATTTATTAAAATTTTTGAGAGACTTTACAATGATTTCTTAATTTCATTGAACACTTTAAAATACTTAAAAATAATCAGTTTGACTTTGTCAAAAATAAATCTACTGAATAGGACCTCTTAGTGGCTACTGACTATATTTACTCAACACTCGATGAAAGGGATTCCTTTCTGGGAATATTTTTTGATCTTTCAAGAGCATTCGATATCATCAGCCACGATAGATTCCTTTATAAATGACATCTTGTTGGTATTCGCGGAACACAAAACACACTTTTTATGAATTACTTAAAAAATAAAACTCAGTTTGTCCAAATAGATCAGCACTATTCAAATTCCAGGATCCCACTATGTGGTGTCCCCCAGGGCTCAACATTTGGACCCTTATTATTTATTTTTTATATTAGAGATTTATTCCTACAACTATCTCTCTCAAGGATAATTTGTTTTGCTGATGATATCAGTATTTTCTATAAAAATGGTGAACTAGATGACTTGTTTTCACTGACCCCTTCTGATGTCAAGATCTTCATAGACCATTTTAAAAGGAACTTTCTAACACTTAACACAAGTAAAACCAAGTATCTTTTATTCTCTAACTCCACAAATAGATTTAACCCTAAATTTGGTGAAAGTTTAATCAATAATTTTTCCATCTCACTTTTTAGTGAAACTAAATGTCTGGGCATCACACTTCAATCTAACCTACAATGGGACACTCACATAAACAACATTTGCAACAAAATTAGGACATATTAATACATTGGTATACTACGCAACATTGCTTTTTTCATACCTTTAAATATATTAATCCTCTTATATTACTCATTCATTTATTCTAACATCCATTATTGTCTTTCTGTCTGGGATATACAACAAAGTATTATATGCATAGAATTCAATCCCTTCAAAATCGATTCTTTGTTAATTAAACTAAAAATACCCGTTGAAATATCACTAATACTGAGATCTATAGTCAATACGGCCTCTTACTAATTAATGAACTACTTAATTACAAACTTCCCTTTATAACGCTCCAACATATTTATAACATCACATAATGACTCATATCCGATCACTCTTCAACGGCTCCAACATCATTATCCAACTTCCTCATACTCCAACTATCGACCTAATTTCTCCAGAATTCATATTGGATGTCGCAGATTGAAACATTCCCTAAAATGTGGAATACTTTACCTTCTGAATTACGATCTCTACGTTCTTATCCTCCGTTTAAAAAAAATTACATATTCACTTCCTCAATATTTTCACTACCAATTAACGGGTTTTTTTTTAATTCTATAGTCCTACTTAGCTGTGTTTGTGGAGATGTGTACTGCCCAGAGAGAGCTCGTCAGATGTCCATCTTTACAGTTTGCTGCCCAGGCAGACCTTAATTTCAGCAGCTAGTTATTTAATACATATTCCCTGTGATTATATTACCCTTTGTTTTGTGTTCATTATATCTTAGCGTATTTTACTTTATGTTTGTTTGCCTAAAATAAAATCACCAAAACAAAATATCGCCATTTTTTTATAACCCAAAAAGTTAATAAACTTTTACTTTAATAAATTGAAATGTTATTTCGCTTTTTTTTTCTAACATATAATATTTTAAAGATTTTCAAAATATAATAATTTCCTTTTCTTTACTATATATATATAAACATTATAATAAGGAAAATAGGAAGTAAAACAAGTTAAAGATAAATCTAAATTAAAAAAGTAGATAGAAAGAAAAATAAGCAATTAAAATAAGCTAAATTCATAAAAAGCGAAGCGAAAAAGCTGCAAGTGAATTTTTTATGATAAAAATAAGTACTTTTTGAAAATGTAAGGTAAATTACGTAGAATTTAGATGACAGGAATTTGACAGAAATAGAGATACTAGAAACACAGTAAAAATCAAAAATAATAAAAATAAACATAACAGCAGTAAATTAGCATAAAAGTCACAACAATGAACTCAACAAATAACAGGATACACAAAAATACAGCAAATAATTAAAATTAACAATTTCAGATAAGGACCGGAGTGAATTTGAAGAAAATAGTACAATAAATGGAAAAACAGTACAATAAATGGAAAAAGGACACCACATGTAGGAACGTTTTCAAGGGAGGCCCCAAACACGTGGGAACAGAAACATTCCTTTCCTTAGGGCCCACGTATTTGGAGCCTCCCTTGAAAACGTTCCTACACGTGTCCTTTTTCCATTTATTGTACTATTTTCTTCAAATTTACTCATATCCTTATCTGAAATTGTTGATTTTTAATTATTTGCTGTATTTTTTTATATCCTGGTATTTGTTAAGTTAATTGCTATAGTTTACATGCAAATTTACTGCTGTTCTGTTTGTTTTTATTTTTGGTTGTTACTGTGTTTCTACTACAGTATCTCTATTTCTGTCATCTGATATTCTACGTAATTTTCCTTACATTTTTAAAAATAATATATATATATATAATACAGGGTGTTCGGTTACCACGTGTACAGACTTTGAGGGGTGGTAGGGTATACCAAAATAAGTAACACATGATTTTTCTTTTTTTCGGAAGAGGTTTCCTTACCGAGTTACGACCCAAAAATCGTTTGGTGGATGAAAACTGGAAATGTTGATGCTAGCACCAATCTGTACATGTGGGCTGTACTTTTTTGAATATGTGTTCTACCAGACTGAATACTAAAGAAAATGTATTTTTTTTTATTCGTTTCTGTCGATTTCTCCATCAGGCTCGATGCATACCTCTTATGGAGGTTGTTGCTTATCGACTGAATTGTGTTTGTGCTTATAATCGTACATAAACCATGTCTGTTTTCTCAACTTTTTTCTTCGCTACTAGAAAACGAATAAAAAAGGACATTTTCTTTAATATTCAGTATGGTAGAACACATATTCGGAAAAATACAGCCCACATGTACAGATTGGTAGTAGCATCAACATTTCCAATTTCCATCCATCAAATAATTTTTGGGTCCTAACTCGGTAAGGAAACCTCTTCCGAAAAAAAGAAAAACACGTGTTACTTATTTTGGTATACACCACCACCCTTTGAAGTCTGTACGCGTGGGAACACCCTGTATGTATATATATATATTAAAAACACTTTAAGTTGAAACATGGAGAACAATGAAAAACATTGAAAAATACACAAAAAATTTCATTTCCCATATATATATATATATATATATATATATATATCATCATAATTGAATACATAGGAAATATTACATATGGATTTTTCTCTTCAGTCGTTAGGTTAACAATTCCAATTGAATTTTAAGAATTTGTAACGCTTCGTTTTGCGTTCAATTATTTGGTAATTTTCATGGTATGATAAAAGTCATGTTTACACCTATGATTTCGCACTTATTTTTGCAGTCTGATATGTTTTACGATTGGATTCGTTTAAGCAAAATAACGAACTTTGTAAGAACGTTTAACGATTCAGCAAGCTAATTTATTCAAAAGCTATCTTGAAGAGGCATGTTCAATTGGCACAATATGTTAGAAAATGTGTGATGTAGTTCATTCTTTAAGTATTTTATGCCATCATTCATACTTTTTAATTTGCGTGTGCTTTTACGGCACATGGACGTCACATGTTATGTTGCGTCTGGACTTCTTTTTCCGTAGAAATAAACATCGGACTACAAAAACTAAACAGCACGGGTTAAACGATACCATTGGAAGCTGAACACGTGTTAATAACAGAATGGACGGATGAGTTGCTAGTACCTTACCGTACCGTATAAGACTTAGATTTTCCCAGCATTCAAAACTTCTTAAGAGTTGCCAAACCCCTAGACTAGATTCAGCGGTTTGTCTGTAACTTGTCTCGTTTTTTACATTTCTGGAGTTTAATCAAGACTAATGGCACGTTAAATGAATACATTACCAGTGTGGAATTGCAGGGACTAACTATTGCCTGAAAAGGAATGCCAATCAGGAGGTATCTGCATGACGAATATTTATTTTCTCACCCCAAGCCGCTTATTTTCTATTATATACCGTTACTTTCAATGAAATAGCAGTGTTTCGTTACCCGTCTCTACTGTTTGCTCTATAATTTCTTTAAATTTTAAAGAACTTTCAGAGCAAGTGTAAGAACTAAGGCTACCCGGAAAGCTCTATCTCGCTAATGTTAAATTGACCAAATTTATGTAACTATGTCATCTACCGCTACAAAATCCACTATACATATAAAATGCACATTTTTACATATATTGCACCTCAATCATAATGATAAAGGTAAAAGAAATATTTTTAAAATTTTTTAAACCAAACGCTGAATTTCGCGGGATTTTGACTATTAAAAAAAACGATAAAAATTTATTTTGTCACCATATTAACAAGCTTCTGCTACAGTATATGTAGAAATATATAATACATAATATGTACAAATATCAAGAAATACTCACTTCCAGTTTTCTGGAAAAGGTATATGAATCTGCAAAAAACACTCTTTCGAGAAATAAATGCAAAAACGTTAAATATTCTTGCATACATTTTTTAGAATCTGAGTTGAATTTGAAAAAAATTGTTTAACAAACTTCTAATTCTCCTAGATAAATAAGTTTCATATCATTGTGAAGAAAAAAAAATTCAAATTAAAAACAAAAAAGATAAAAAAAAATTGTCGAATTTTGCTTCCGGGTTAATTGTTATTTATATGTTATTTATTGTATAATTAAATGTTATGCGGACGATACGTTCATTAGACTAGTGATTTCCACCTGGTAGCCCGTTAACAACTGGTGGTCCGCCAAGGAGTCCCAAATGGTCCGCGAGACGGGTCATTATTTAAAAAGAAATAATAATTAATAAAAATACTTATAAAAATTATTATTATTAAATATAAAAATGAAATTGATGGTATATTTGTAGTATTTTATAATCTGATGGAACTTCAGAAAACGGTTCGTATTAAAAGTAATTCGTCTTAAGCGTGTTCATCTTAACGAGGTTTGACCGTATTATCATTAGATTTTTTTATGTTTATTATTTCTTTTTTACCAAAGGAAGATTTTACAAACACATCCCTCCCACTCAAAAAAAAAAAAGGCTTGGTTCCCTTTTTCTATTAAGGTCTAATAAGGTCTATTAAGGTCTAATAAATTTTTTATTAATGTCTTACAGTCAACTCTTGAGAATTTTTCAAAGTGGTCCGCGAGTCCAATTGAAGTGGAAAAATGGTCCGCGGCTTAAACTGAGTTGGGAACCACTGCAATAGACAGAAAATATTGCATAAATGTATCCAACTATTATTTAAAAAATAACGCGTTTTGTTTGGTAAAGCACTTCAAAGCAAGAGCTTCAAACAGAAGCAAATTAGTAAGAGGCATTCTGCTTTTTACCTGAAACTCCATTTCTGAAGGAAGCACAGCTATCTCGCATTTACTGATGTGGCATAAAAATAATGCGCCGTTACGAAGAAATGTAGAACATTAAGTGTACGAACTTCCAGCACCCTCTCATATTTCGTATGTTGGGGAACTTATTGCCTTTTGAGTTTGGAACGGCAGTAGAATTTAACCCCTACTTAACGTTGTAAATATGCAAACGATGTGCAGGAAGGAAACGATATTTCCTTCTAATTAAGCCATTTTGACGAACGATACGTCAGATGAGAGCCAGGGGGCAAAACTCCCTTTTTCTTTGGCTGTAATCCTCGTCGGTAAGTACCGTATACTCTCTGGGCGCTATTCAATAATCAGGGATAAATTCTTTTTCCCCTGGCAGTACCCAAAAGTACAAGTACTCTTGTAATGATCTGTATTCACTAAAGCAAAAAAGGGCTTCGGAACAAGCTCATTAGAATGAAATAAGATATGTTCATTTAAAAGTAAGGGCATAAATCTACAAAAACGTTTCGATTCTCCATTTTTAGAACTTTTACGTATATCCATTTTGGAAACTTCTAATTTTCGTTCATTTCCGCATCTTTAAAAGGAGGACCATTTTTGTTACTTTCAATGTAATATACAAACTTATAGACATAAAATGATTTAGAATACATTCTTGTTATAACGATTATAGATATAACAAAATAAAACATTATTACGAATTTAAAACCAATCCCGATTTCAAATGCCATGAAGGAAATATATTAAAATTTCTGGCTTAAAAAAAAGACATTTTTAGAAATTCCACTATAATAGGAAATTTATTCCAAGTCCAAGAACAACGTTTCTCTATTAAATAGAAAAACATATTTTAAACGCCAATAACTCTAAATGACAGAAATAAGATGCTACACTTTTTGAAGGAGTGATGGTGAAAGGAGAAGTGGCATTTGAATATATTTTGTCCACCATTTGACTTACTTTCTCTACCGTAGGTCGTTTTTGATTCCCCGTTCTTCGCCACAATTCCTTCCGTTTGCATATGTGAAAACAGCTGGTGAGAAGAAGGCTAATAGGTGACAATAAAAGGAATGTTCAACGCCCATTATGGTGTTGTCTGTGTCCTGTGTTAGTTGCGAGTTTCCCCAAATTTGTTTTGGTAGTGACATGGTTAAAACGAGACGACAGCAATGTTTTTCAGAAGAAAAGGTCATTATTTCTCAGATGTATGAAGGATTACGGAAAGACGAGATGATAAAGAAATATGGCATATCCCCATCAATTTTACCTACACTTTTTTAAATGATTAAGATGAAATTGAGGAGCAGTTATAAAATTTTTTAATAAAATATATGCTGTAATGTTAATGAATTAATATGAATTCCGTTGTAACTAAATTTTCTTTATAACGAAAAATAATTTAGAGGTCCATTCTGTTCGTTACAACGAGAATACGTGGGCCTCCACAATAGAAACCCTATTTATTCGCTTTGCAGGCTTCCTTGGTTGTTGCCATGAAGAATTCAAAGAAATGCAAACCTGGTAAGTTCAATTTCTAAAATTGGCACAGCATGCCAAATTGTTTTATTTTATTTCATGTTTCCATATATGGTATAATTATAATTTCTTTTTTTTTGTATTTGGCAACTGTATACAACTGCGTTTCGAATTCTAAAATAATAATCAGTAGAGACCGGAAGATTAGGCACGAAAAATGGCAAAACAAATTCACCTAAAAAGTTTAAAACAAGCATTAAAAAAAAGGCACTTAAAATTATGGAAAAACAGTTTAATCAATGAAAAAATGTGGAAAAATGCAATTAAAACAATGAAAAAGGACAACTAATTAAATTTAACGTTTAATGACTGGCTGTAGAAATCTAATACACATATTCCCTCTACTATCTTAAAAATAGAATAAAAGAAGCTGGCGTTATTGGAAAAAAAAATAATATCTCACATCGTTTAATATTTGAAACGGAACATTTTTATTTACAAGACAATTTTAGAGGGTTTATACTAACGACCTAGTTCCTCTTATTACACGTTACGACGATATGCTTTTTTAAATTCTCAAATATGAAATTTTGACGTTTATCAGTCAGTAGCACTTTATATTGTGAAAAAGATCTCTCCAATTCAACTGATGTTATAGGTACATCAATCAGCACAAGTGTACAATCAGCATTCCATGGTAGGAGACATGGACAATTCTATTGTAGCATCACCACTTAGTACTTTTCCTACAGGATGGAAGTCTTGATTGGCAGAAATCACGTTTCCGCATTTCTTCTTGATGACTCCGCCACTTTCACCAGGGACACAGACATATTGCTATATATATATATATATATATTGCGTACAAGTTCCAATGGCTCTAACA
>QLNU02014802.1:12820942-12859305 GCA_006491805.2 Dysdera silvatica
TTATTTTAGACATTTAATAAATTCTGGAAATTTTCCAAAATGTGTCAAAATGAATGTCAATTTATTTTTCACTTTGGAGCTGAAAAATAAAAATTTGCTTCTTTTTTATAGCTACTATTTCTTCATCGGAAAAAGTATTGACGATTTCAACAATTTTGTCAAAATGTAAGCCATAGTAAGAGACCGCTGATATCCAAGTTCCCCATCTCATAAGAGTCGGTTACGGGGGTAACGGAATGTTCGGAACCATTTCCTTGAAAGTCTAAATTCTGGAAGGAGCCTTCACGAATATTTTTTTAACGTTGGAAACAAGAATATCTATTTCAGGTAAGAGACCTCTCACTTGTTCTGCAATCCTATGAAATGCATGAGCAAGGAATGTTAGATAAAGCATATGAGGGAACAAAAAATTTCAGCGCATTTCCTTTTTTTTTTCATATAGGAAGCTGCATCTATTGGAAGTAATTTAAACAACTCTTTCATGTTGAATACCATTCAGCCAAAGTTAATGTATTAGTGACTAGTTGTAGTACTGTTTTACTTTCGTGATTGTTCAGATGTCAGCAAAAAAAAAAATAGTTTTCCTCTTCAAATGGGTCCATTATACCAACAATAACATTTGCAACGTATCGTCTTGTGCACCAGTTGTTTCGTAAATAGATATCCATATATTTTTCCTTCTAATTTCGTTCCGAATATGATCAAGCACTTGTTTGTAGCGTCCATCCATAAGTTTCCCCTTAACGCAGATTTATCGGGAATACTTTGGTTGGTACATGTTTGCAGAAAAGTGCGCATGCTTGTATTCTCAAGCTTCCAGAGCGGAATGCCGGTATCCACAATCGCCTTGCATAGATCCATTGCAAATTGCGATGTCCGGGAAGATAACTCAAGAAAAGTGGAAACCAGAGTCGATGTATTTCCATCCTTTTTAACTTTCGCAGATTTATGCTTAGATGTTTCCAAGTACTGAACTATAAAGTACTTTTTCCTCTAAGTTTATTGACTTTTCACCTAATTTGCAAAATAAAAGGCTTCCATTAGTAGAGAAAATACCCGAACCAAACTCTTTCACAAAATTTCATGACTTTTTACTTGTGGGAGCTTTTATTTTAGGCATTTTTTATAGTTTAAAATTAATCAGTGTAGATTACAGAGAAAGCCAGCACTCACTACCACATGGTGCATCTACTGAGTAACAAGTGAACTGTTTCAGAAATGTGCAGCTGAATCACATACCTCATTGTTTTTAATTGAACACTTCCCATTCCGACTGAGACATGCGCTAAAAATTGTTTAATCCTTTCATTTCCAGCTCCCCCTTTCGCCATTCTGAAATAAAGAGCTTTTATCTCACTGTATCTCGCGTGATCCCCCTCCCGACTTTACACAGGGGGTGGTGTGTTACAGATACAACACGCCAATCAATCACACTCTAATGCTATGCATCCCGAAGGTTCAATAATCGTTGTTGATCGTGGGTGAAGGAAGTGTCTTCCCCTCAACTCAATAAACAAGGTCGGTATTTGAGTTCGAAACATATGATGGTGAATGAGTTTTTTCTTTTCGAAGGGGGGAGGGGGTTCATATAACCAATTAAATTACCGCAAAAATAGAATAATCGCATCTGAGGGTGTTCGTTAAGAGGGATATTACTGTACATATGTATAAGAATTCTATAAAGTATATAAAAATACGAGGCAAACGAACTGAAACCACAAATGCAAATCGAAATAGGCATTTTACTAAAAATATTTAAGAATATGCAAAATAAGTCATTTATTGCATTCTACCTGAACTTCCAGACTCCAATAATCAACCTTCCGTTTTCCATAGAAGTGTGCATATGTAATGCTCGGGACCTCCGCCAAACAGGCGTACTAAATTTTTTTTTACTATGTATTCGGATTAATTTATTTAATGGCATGTATTATCGAATTAACCTGGACATCTAAAACTTTAATAAATATTATTTTAACTGGGTGGAATAGGGTTTTTCAGCATTTTTTTTTATCCGATTAAGTGAGTCGAAAAATGAATAAATTTAAAATATTTCTAATTTTCGTGCAGTATTTAACTTTTAAATTTTTTTAAAGTTTGACGTATAAAAGAAGGGACGCGAAAACGACCTCAACCTCTCAAAGGCAGCTGTGACGTCACTCCTGCCTTCCACTTTCTTTTGAAATGGCCAGAGCCATTGATTTCTGTGATTGATTTGAAGTGCACTTGTTTTCTTCGGTTTTTATTTGAGATAATTGATCCAAATACATACGAAAACAGTTCTTTTCAAGGCTAATTCGTCTGCATTTTGTTTTTAAATTAAATTGCCATTAATGAAGTAATTTTTCGTTTATTTGGAACGTAAAACTAGCAGACAAAACAGTTACTAGGTGCTAGCAATAAACGTTGGCTATATTCCTGCAGAAACGGATAATTTTCCAAAAATATATTCTTTGATAATGGCTATGTTCTTCAAAGCCAACACCAGCTTCTCGATGGCAGAATTCCGGGGTATAAAAGCCGAAAGTCAAAATTATCAATATCGCTCTTTTTTAAAGTGATCAGGCTTTCTGAATGATTTTCAAAAATTTTGCAACATAGACGTCCCAGCGTTGAAAGAAATTGCATCATAAGGAATTCCTTACTTTAATGAATTAAAAATTATTTCTTTCAGTGCCCAGATAATTATAACCAGTGACTTATACCCCTCCACCCAGATATCCACATTTTAATATAGTCTGTTAACCACCCACTCTCATCCCTATTAGTATAAAGTCTATTAGCTACACACCTCACCAGGCTGCACACAAGAGGGAGGTTTCTGGGATTCAAACCTCCCCCTCTGGAAATGAAAATTTCAGATTGAAAAGGTAAAATGTTCATTGAAATGTCATGGGCATAGTCAACACCCCCCTCTTAAAATCAAATCTTGACTTCTTCCCGAAAGGAAAAAAATTAACAGTAAAAAGGCATATAGGCCCATCAAGGTATGAAGTACATAGTTAACCCTCCCCACCCGAACAATCAACTACTGGGTATTGGTTTGCTCCACTAAATTATGAATTCTGATAAACCACAGTGAATAATAAATCAGAATTTTGTTGTAGTTTTCATGATTTACTATATTAACTTTAGGAACTTGAAAAATTTTATGTCCCTAGTTCAGTAAGTTGGATTTTTATAAATCTCTAGAAGGTAGCGAACAACTAAATGTTGATTATAAGCTATAGTATTAAGGGGACCTAGGACCTTTTTAGCAAAGGTGCTAAATTAGTGAAATTTTTAATGGTTTTTGACTTCTTTTAATGGTTTCTGAGTAAAAATTGCGACTTATATCTTGTTGCTAGAACGTTGATTAGAGGCTTAAATTGTTCACAAATATTATGTATCTACCTAGGTAATCTACCTAAAATGGTAATTACGATATTAATTTTTTCCTTTATGATTTTTACATATTTTTAAGACCATGTTTTTCCACATTTAATAACGTATGAGTAAAATGGCAAACAGTAGGTAGAAATTGTAAAGTATCACAAAATAAAGCTTTCCGGAAATTTTATTCCAATTATATTAACCAGTTGATAAATTCACCATGCTTGCAATCTGAAAACACATTCTGAGAAAATCCACTTTAAAGTTTTACAAGCACTTACATGGGCGCCCGTATGGGGAGACTCGAGGCCACCCAGGCATTCGAAAATTTGATTTTCCCGGTTCTGCGCATATTATTATTATTATTATTATTAAATTCTTATCATATTATGACATAAGGAATTTTTTAGCTTATTATTATTAACTGTCAAACAGTATCAATCAGTTTTTGGCATTTTAGGTATGTACATTCACTAAAATATTTGACAGCTTTAAAGAAGGTAATAATTTTTCTCAGCTATCAGACCCCCAATCTAGAATCATATGGGCATCCATGAGCACTCAACCTAATATTGAAATCATTTGCATTCATGACTACAGCTAAAATTGATTCCACTCAAGCTTTTTATTAGTAATTGTTTACAACTCTCTTTGGCGCTACTGCATAATCCGTTCCCCAGTGCTTTTTAGTGGGAAGTATCTCAAAATGCATGGCAACAGTGACACTGACTTGCCACCATGTTGTTTACGTCATGTTAACAACATGGATGTCTCGATTCAGCGAAGTTGAAAAAAGGAGGTACAAACCTTTATTGCTCTTCTTGAAGCCAGAATTCTTGTTTCATGTTACTCCACGTTCCCTCGACCGCATTTGCATGTTGCCCTGTCTCGGAGTCTTTAAAGTGTAGACTATGGGTTTTCCTTACTTCTCCCCACTCCCTATCATGCACATTCTCACTTCCTTTCTTCAACTACTGGAAAGTGTCATCCAAACGAGGCCAAGCACACAATCTCATACACGGACGAAATTAAACCCTCTTTCATAGATCACTCCAGCCCACTTATTTTACTGTTTGACTGCAATTCTACAAAAAAAGACACTGTGAAACGCTCAGAAATGACACAATTTACTACAAAGAACAAAACAGAACCAAAGAACGACGAAACATGTGGAAAAGCCCGTACATGTGACATCACAAGCCCATATACTAAATCTAGCGAATTTCCGACTCATTTCAAGAGGAGATGAACACTAGGGGACAGATTGTGCAGTATCACCGTCTTTTTGTATTCCACCTGAAGTAAATGGGCACTTCCTTTTTATAACGACCTTGGTGAAGAATGAAATTTGCACGTTTCCGTTTCGTGAGGAACAAACCCTGTTACTGATATACAAAAGCAATAGACTATTAAATTCAATGTTCACTATAGTAATATAATAATTATACTATTCGTATTTGTTATATTATGTAACGTAATATAATATTAGGAAAAAAACTGTCATAACTTATAATTAATGTATTTGCATTGATGATTTGTCCAACAAAAAACTTACATTTTAAAACAGAACCTCTTCTCGCCAAGATGGAAATACATCAATTTACCTTTCTTAACAAGGCCGCTATAAAAAGGAAGTATCGAAAAATGCTCTCTCTATATATATATGTTTGAAAAATTTTTAAATATGATATTTTTATAATTTTTCCCTTCATAAATTCATATCATTTTTACGTAATGCAGCAAATGAGACAAATTTTAGGTGGAATGGTTAAAGCTTCATAAGTAGAAGCTATCATGAATGTCTCATTAATTTATCGTGAACTATTTTAATATATCGTGTGCAAATTTAAAAAATAACGTTTTGAGAAAATTAGCTCAGTTTTGTTTACATTTAAACCTTAGATTATAATTATATTTCATCTTGTTGACACACATAATTTGCCAGTTGGTAATTTGATTTCAATTCAAGTAATTTATTTTTAAGACGTCTAAACAAAAAATTCTTTGATACAAACACTATCACCAATAAAATAGTAGTCTTAATCGGAGATCATAAAAACAATTGAAAAATCAATTTGGAAAGTCTCGATTTCCTAATACCAACAAAAATATTAAAAAAGGTAGCCACCGCTATAGGAAAATGACGAAACCGATAATGATGATGGTACCAATTTACTTACAAGCAAAATATAAAAACACATAGCACTGACAAACAAATACAGGCCTGCACAAAAGTTTAGACACAACACAAATTTGAGTATAACAAAATACTATTAAAACTGAAGAAGTAGGAACTTTAATATTACGAAGTATGAACACATGTAATATGCAAATTAAAAATTTGAGAACAGAAATCACATCAGTAGCGAACTTGCTGCAATATATAACTTAAAATAAGTAAAATATGTGGCACAAAAGTTTAGGCACAAACATAAATTTTAGCACTTGCATAAGGAAATGAACAATTTTAATAATCAATGTAGCCACCATTACTTCGTATTAGATTAAATACGCGGTCGTTCATTGAAAGCACAAGATTTTGAAAGGTTTCTGGTTCAAAATTAAACCACGCTTCTTCTATAGCCTTTTTAAGTTCTAAAACGGACGGATATTGCTTTCCATTGGCATACACAACATTCGTTAGTATGCCCCATACATTTTCGATGGGATTACAGTCAGGACTAAGAGCAGGCCAATCGAGAACTGTAATATTTTTAGCGCTCATCCATTCTTTTGTTGACCTGGATGTGTGGATGGACGCATTATCTTGTTGGAAAACCCAGTTTCGTCCACATAAAAGTTCGCCAAAAGGTAATAGGTGACTTTCAAGAGTTGCCTGGTATGCCTTGGAATCTTGTTTTCCATTCAAAAACGCCAAAGAAGTCTGTCCATTGAAGCTAAAGGCTCCCCAAACCATGACTGAACCTCCTCCTTGACGTCTGCTGAACCGACTTAAGGGGCGTTTTCGAAGATCGTGCCAGTAGTGCGAAAGGCCATCGGGACCATCTAAGTTCCACTTTTTTTCATCACTAAATAACACCTGCAGCCATTCGTCACTGTATGATATGTGCTGCCTTGCCCATTGTAGTCGTGCTTGTTTATGATGTAATTGCAAGCAGGGCTTGCGGCGCATTTTTGCATATCTCAAATGCCTGCATTCTACAATCCTTCTACGTATGGTTTCTCTTGACACTCGCATTGCTAACGTGTTTTTTATTTGATTTGCAGACAGGCTTTCATTTGAAGCCAATCTTCGTATTTGTCTATCATCCCGAATGCTGGTCACTCGAGGCCTCCCAGATCGTGATTTTGGTTGATACTGATCACCCCGGGATAACACTCGATAAATGCCTCGCTTTGAACGGTTCAATGCAACAGAAATTTGAGTAACAGATTTACCTTTAGTTTTCAGCCTCCAAATCTTCAAAATCTCGTCATTCGTAAATTGCTTTGACTTCGGCATCGTTCTAAGCATTCTAAATTATTTCAGGCCTTATATAACAACTCTGGGAAACGCCCCTTCGATCACTTGGGAACTTCGCGCCGTTAATTTGCATAAATCTGACATATGTGCCTAAACATTTGTGGCATGCAGATTCCAATATTACGGTGTTGGGATATTTTGTTTCAGTACTTTTGGTAATCTTTTAAGTTGCACAATTTATTATTGGTTCTAGGATTATTTAGATACAATATCGGCGAAGTTCAATGCAAATTCTCGCTTTTATTTATAATTTGCCTCTGTGTCTAAACTTTTGTGCAGGCCTGTATCACCACATAATTCAAGTAACCAAATAAAAAAACACCCAGACGTATAATATGCAGGTGATATAAACATAATGGTCCACCAATAAATAAGAACACAGATAATGATAGCAATTGACAGACTAACAAAAAATAGAACACACAGCAAATACTAACAAATATTTGAAAAACATATAATAACAACCAAAATGCAGAACCCGCAGAATAATCAGGTTCAGATGTATACATGGTACATCAATAATACACAACAACTTATCTATAGATGAAGAGACACATGCCCATAATTACCAAGATATCCATTATCATTTTGAAAGTAGACACAAATAAGCAACACTCAACTACGACACCCATAAATGAACAGACACACAATTTCCGATTCAGTCTCATAATTTGAATTTAAATACAATATGTTACCTACAACAAAACATCCATTTCTTTACAATTTAGGTGAATGTTACCAAGAAGTCATATAAAATTTTTATATTGGACATTCAACTAGTTTCTAGACCACAAATACTGTACAAATAATTCACGGTCAATGTGTCACACATCTTTACTATATTAGAGAATAAGTCAACAAATTATAAATATTATTATTATTATAATTATTTTGTTTAACTCAAAAGTTGGAAAATGTCACACGAGTTGTTTCTGGAATAACTGATTCAATTATAATAATTTTTCTTGATTAAATTGTGTTATAAGTTAATTATTTCACAAATAATGATAACGATATTATCGAATTTTTGCACTAAGTGATAGTCAATGCATGCATGTGGTAAAAGCATGTTAAACTCCTACAATCTCCCAATAACTCTCTTCACATGAATCCTCCGTGCAGCTATCTACTTAGATGACATTACTTCAGCACGAGTGCTCTAAACATCTGCAGAAACACTTGGTGGATGTACAGGTTGGCACACTTTCTCGTGCAGAGAATGAGAAAGATGTTTAAATCCTCTACCTGCCATTATGTGCATTCCTGGGGATAACTGATCTAAATACCCACAACCTTTGATAATAGCTGTATCTGTAGCGCGTCCACCATAAACCACTGAAACAAAATTTGCCAGTCCAACAGGTGTACAGGATATGATGTATTTCAAGGTGTTACACTTTTTGTACTCTGACCAAGTCAAGGCTTGATTGTATGTTTTTCAATCTCTATTTCAAAGCAGTCAATTATGCTGACAACTTGAGAATATCTGGCACCAAATGCTATTGGTAAATTTACACGGACTTTCTTAGTGTCTGGCCAAATGATAAACTCTTTTAATACAGTGGCTACATATATGCTAGTTTCATTGAGAATGCAACAAACGTTGCCTACAGACATCTCAAATGAAGACTTAATATTGCATAAGACTGATTTACGCGAATTGCTTTTAGTGTGATCATAATGTTCAGTTCTATACAGTTTGTTTTTGCTGATAAAAAGGAAATTAGAAACAAACATTCCTTTGAAATTCCTAAACATAAGCGAGGTTCTGATTTCATTGCCAAAATAAAATTGTTTCTCAAAGACAGTTTAAAATTTTCAGAGTCACTCAATACTACATCTGATTCCGAACTGCCAATGAAACTACCATGAGGACTATGGATGTTCTCAGTGTCGCAATTTAATGGTGAACTAAAATGCTCAAACAGATTTGAATAGTTTGGGAGATGTTCCACAGCTGACAGTTGTACTCAGGCTTTTTATGGGTGAGGTTGTAGTGCTATTAACTACAGTTTTTACAGTGTTCACTGCTTTGGACCGCGCAATTGGTTTAAGCATCACTTGCACGCTTTTCACCGTAACTTGTTTTTGAAATGTAGAATTAACTTATGTGGAAGTATCCTCAGGATACCAAGAATCAATTTGTGAAGATGATGGCTGGCCAGCCATCAAATCCTAGATGAGTTTATTGGCGCCGACGGCATAAAGATATTGTGGGGGACAATATACCAGTAAAAGGCATTTTGTTTGAAATTGAAGGGTGATATGGAACCCTAACACCAACATTGGTGGACGGGTCCTCCTACCGCCCCCGCTAACTGCGCCCGTGGATGAGTTCTTAGTGTTTTCGTTTTTTTCCAGTATTTGCCGGAATGAGAGACCTTTGATAATCAAAAATACGTGGAATGACACCTTTTTCCAGAAATATTTTACCTCCTTTCAGTTTATACTTCATGTAATTAGCCATGTCATTCGGTAATCGGAAAAAAATTGTTTTTTCTTTAAACAAAAAATTTAAAAGCCACTTGTCAATCACACAGCTTACAAATAAGATTTTTATCTCAGCATATTTTACAATTAAATCATAAATATTGCAGATACAGATCAAAACATTTGTTGGTACTTCCTTATTATAGCGGCCCCCGTTTATTTGGCGATTTTAGGATTACGCCAAGATCGCAGCCAAGTTGCAACGTAATATTGACTTAGCCTTTTACTGATTCAGGCAGAGCACATCGAATGTGATATGAACAGCCACGAGTCGCAAAGCGACGAGCGGGGGAGGTGCCCCTCCCCCCCACACACAGTTCGGTTCCTATGATTCAGGTAAGTGTACTAATTGTAACATAATATTGATTCAGCCTTTTACTGATTCAGGCAGTACACATCGAGTGTGATCTGAACGGTCACGTGTCACGAAGCGACGAGGGACTCACCCAGTTCGGTTCCTGTGATTCAGGTAAGTGCGTAACAAATTATGCGAAAAATATTTAGTTATTATACTAGTAAGAGAGCTAGTTAAGTACTATCATAATAATAATACTCACATACATTTTATCACTATTTTGGCGATTTATCTCGGTTTCTTGGTGATTGAATCTCGGGGGCCACTATAATAAGGAAGTATCCATTTGTTAATGTACTTGTAACCTTGAGAGTAGAGGCAGTTTTTAAAATCTAAAAATTGTTATTTCCTAATAGATATTTTTTCATTCCCGTTTTAAATTTTGTCTTTGATTTTATCACCTTTATTTCATTTGGTACTTTATGCCGTAATAATTTATATCGTGTTTACCTATAGGCCTATTAGTTTTAGTTTTTTTTTTGGTTTAAATTCTTCTTTTGTGTCTGGTGTCATACCTATGTTGTTTCTCTTGTAAAAAAATTATATCTCTATGTTTATTTTCATGTATTCATTCGTACATATAATTTAATATTTTAAAATCGTAAATTTTCCTCGTAATCATTATTTTAAGTTCTTTTCTGTCTTCTGGAGTTTTATTTGTGTTTAATGCTATTTATTATTTCTGGTAGAATATCACCCATCCCTGCTCCCTTACTTTCTTTTAAATTGTTTAATTCTATTTCAATTTCTGTTATTTCTTGTAAACGCATACTTTTGAATATTGAAGGTGGTAAATATTTTGGATATTCATAATTTTTTTGAAAATTTAGGTAATTAACATGAATTTAAATGAGTTCTTTTTGATATGAGTAATCATTAAATTCCTCAACAACTTTTTTTCGATTTTCAATTATTTCATTGTTGCTAATTTTTTTATTGTCTTTTCTCAGAAGTATATTTAATGTCTCCCATTTTTGTTTTTTGATCTGTAGAATTCAATAATTTATTTTGGTGGTTTATATCATTCTAATCAATTTATTTCTATGTTTAGTAAATTCTCTCCAATGTTGAGAATTTTTTGTTTTTAAAATTTTTTTGTATAATTTGTTTTTGAATGTTCTTGTTAAACCATTCAGCTATTTTTTTTGGTTCTTTTTAATAGACAATTACCATAATTTGCTTTAATTTCATCATAAATTTATCATATTCACTTTCAATTTCGTTTCCTTGAGAGTTTTCTAGTAACTTATTCCAATTTATTGACGTTAAGCAATTTTTAAATATTCAGGTATTTTCATTTGAGTAATTTCTCTTTATTATATTTTCTGTTTGCTGATATATTCTCCATTATTTAGCGCTCTTAAATAAATAATAAATGAACATTTGAATAACTCACATCAAAATTGTCTTCACATACGTGACGAATAATAGTCCAGGACAGTTCAGGATTTCTCTTTTCATCACGTTTAATAGCACGACACCGTTTTTTGCAGACATTCACATCATTTGGCACATTTAAAAAAAATTTTCTGTGCGGTTTTGAAATTGCTGCTTTCGCACATAGGCACAATACTTACATCTCACCGATTCATTCGACATTTTCGTATCGTGAAACACACAGAATATGATACGAATATTTCAATTGCAAAACAAAAATTCACTCAGTCAAGGCTATTGAATTCGAAATATAGATGAGTTAGTCTTTAAAAATACTATTTATTGTTAATTTGAATTAACTATCTGAAGTAAAAAGCGAAAAAAATAAGAGTACGTCAACTCAGCAGCTTATTTTTCCCCATAAAGGCAAAAGTGACGTCACTAGCAATACAGTCAACGAGGAAGCGTTATCGGTCACGTGATTTTTGGGCTGTTTTCATGCATTTTCTGTTCTTAATATAAATGTAATTTTTTCCCCTTTCAAGATTTAGCTATGATATTCATAATCAGAGATATTTTGTTATTCAAAGATGATATTTTTTATTCATTTTTAAAACATACTGAACAACCCTATTGTTGCTTTGGTAGCTTCAATATTTATATATCATCACCTACTGTGTATTGGATTTTATAAAAAATATTTTTAAGCCATTATAACATAATGTATGAAATAATGAGCCTGTAATTTCATTAATATTTTGTTTCTGTTATGTGATTAGTACATTATTGTATTGTTCATACTGTACATTTCATATTGTACATTTCATATTGTACATTTCATATTGTACATTTCATATTGCACATTTCATGATGTATATTTTATACTGTACATTTCATATTATATATTTCATTGAGTGTAAATCGTGTAAACCTCAGCAAGAATTTACATTTAATTTGTGCAAGATATTATTACTCTTCTCGGAATTATCATAATTGCAAACTGATCAACACATAAAACCACTAAGTTCTACCGAGGACAGGGCCGCCCTTAAGCAGGGGAGAGCGGGGCCCAGGAGGGGCCTGCGCATACCTCCATTGGGGGGGAAAAGCACAAAATTTTCCAACTACCCAAAGGCGTTGAAAAAAATATATGTATTATAAACCTCCCTTAACGACCACTTCACTTAACAACCATTTTTTCTGGAAACGGATTTTCTCCCTCCACCCCATAGACCCAATGCTAAATTTACCTCCATTCAGAGACCACCTACCTGAACGACCCTTTTTCGCCGAACCGACGGTGGTCGCCTTAGAGAGGTTTTCCTGTATATAGATATATATTTAAAGGTAGCATTTACTGTTAAGTAAATAAAAATTCCATGGTAACAGACATTGAAAGTATTTAGCGTTTTACGACGCGAGAGGAACTATTTGAAACTTCTTCGTGCCTGCTGTACAGATATAGTTACAGACAGACCCTCCAGCTTCACAGTAAGTTTGTAGGCTTAACACTGTGGTCCATTGTAAATTAGATTCAATATAGGGGACACCATGGAAAAAGTCCTGGTTTCTTCTTTGTGATACCTAAAATGAGGGTTATGTGAGAAGGAGGAGAGGCGAAATTCCCAAATTTGTTGTTCTGGTGTCCTATCGAAGGGACAATATACCACGGACGTGGGAACGGAAATGTTTACAAAATGGGCAGTTATAATCCAAATTTTTCCGATAAACAAAGCAAAAAAAGTCGGCCTTTTTGTCCAAGTAACTCTCTGTTTTGCCAGTGTTAAAAAAATTTCCAATTGCCTAAAGGTGAAGAGTAAAAAAATTAAATTATTCCACCTTTTTTCCCGGAGCAAATCTAAATTTTTGCAAAGTTGCCAATTGAAATTGCGTAAATTTCCAACTATCCAAAAAATTAATTATTCATCCCTTTTTTGCGAGTTTAACCGGAATTTCCTAACTTGGAACTTGATTTTTCCGATTGGGTGAGACCCCCCCCGTCCACCCCCCATAAGGCTGGCCCTGGGCTGGACAATATACCACAGACGTGGAAGCAGAAATAACTGTTAACAAAATGGGCAGTTATAATCGCAAATTTTTCCGACCAACAAAAGCAAAAAGTCGCCTTTTTTCTCCAAGTAAGTCTGTTTTGCCAATGTCAAAAATTTTCAAATTATCTAAAGGTGAAGAGCAAAAAAAATAAATTTTCCAATTTTTTCCCTGAAAGAATCTAAATTTTTGCCAAGTTAGCAATGGAAATTGCATAAATTTACAACTACTCAAAGAATTAATTATTCATCCCTTTTTTCGAGTTTAACCCAAATTTTCCAACTTGGAACTTGAGTTTCCCAACTTGGAATTTGAATTTTCCAAACCTGGAATATTATTTTTCCCAACTTGGAACCAGATTTCTCCCAACTTGGAATTTGATTTTTCCCAACTTGGAATATGATTTTTCCCAACTTGGAATATGATTTTTCCCAACTTGGAATTTGATTTTTCCCAACTTGAAACTTGATTTTTGCCAATTTGGAATTTGATTTTTCCCAAATTGGAACTTGATTTTTTCGATTCGGGGAGACTCTCCGGTCCAACCCATAAGGCCGGTACTGGGACCACAAACGGAAATAACTGTTAACAAAATGGGCAGTTACGATCGCAAATTTTTCCGACCAACGAAAGCAAAAAAGCCTTATCTTTTTCTCCAAGAAACTCTCGATTTTGCCAATGTCAAAAAAAATTCCATTTGTCTAAGGGTGAAGAGTTAATAAAAAATTATTCCACCTTTTACCTCCCAAAAGTTCGAAATTTTTACCAAGTTGGCAATTGAAATTGCATGAATTTCCAACTACCCAAAGAATTAATTTTTCATCTCTTTTTTTTTTCAAATTTAATAGGATTTTCCCAACTTAGAGCTTGATATTTCCGATTGTGGGGGGCAGACTCCCCTTGTCCCCCTATAAGGCTGGTCTTGGCAGGGCTCATGCTACGGGGCCCGTATTAGGTAACGACGGCCCTGCCTGAGGAACCTGTAGTTTTACGAGGAATCTGAACCAAACATACTTAATCTATCAAACCCCAGTCCACGGTGGATGCAAAATGAGCATGTGTCCTACAGCGCCATTATAATCGAACCCGGATTAACAATACAGGGTACGAGCGCATTACCAAAATTTTTTTTACATTACAATTATTACAATACAATTTTACATCACCCTAAAGGTGATACTACAGTCGAACCTCATTAAGACGAACAACAAATCGTTTCGTATTAACAGTAATTCGTTTTATCCAGAAAGCATAGAATGCTATACAATTTGATGGAATTTCAAAAAACGGTTTGTATTAAAAGTAATTCTTCTTAAGCCCGTTCGTTTTAACGAGATTCGACTGCATTAATAAAATATTAAATATCTTACGTTCGGTCACAAAATTCTATTTGCATTCCCTTAAAATGTACATAAAATTATATTTAAATTAAATTATATTTAAATTTCATCAATTATATGTCGGAAACCGACAGCGTCAGAAAAATTTATGTTATGTTATACCTGACCAAAAGTAAATTAAAAATATTTTTTAAATAAACTTTTATTAAGCCGATCGTAATAAACATTGTCCTGAACAGAAAATTAATAGACACCCGTGTTCCAAACACCAATAAAGGACCGTAATTCGTCTTAGTGGTAGTTTATTCTCTGCGTGGTTTCTGATCAAGAGAAACGTGTTTTTAGTAAGTTCACGCTTGATAAACTCATTTAATTAAAAACCGGGCTAAATCTAAAGCAATTAGGACCAGAATTTAATTTACCTCGATTTCTTCTCTCTCAAAAAAAAATGCACCGTAAAAACAAAATGGGTCAGGTCACTTTTTTTATTTACCGTCTCCCAGAAGGACCTTTTTGTTAATTAGTTTAGTTTTATTAGTTAGCAGAAAAACTTATTCATCTATAAAAGGTGTGAGATATATATTCCCATGTACAAAAAAAATTCAAATCTTATCTTACATATCCGAAGAAAATCCGCTTATTCATAAACAATTCAGTTATTTTGTGATGAAAAGTTGCTCTTCGTAAGTTCGGTGTAAAAAAAAAATCAATGCAAATAGGGAAAGGAAAGCGAATCGTTATAGATTTCTTTAATTTATTTAAATTAATTAATTAATTATTAATATATTTCCAATTGGTAGTTAATCTGCAATTGGATATAGGTAATTGCAGATGAACCAAATGTGTTTTTCGATTCTTATAATTTTCCACAGATGTTCTTCTCAGAAAAATTGGTGCGCAAATCATGTATATAATTGTAAAAAGCATGTAGAAAATTGTACAAAACATGTATAAAATTGTACAAAACATGTATATGATTGGTACAAGAAGTATTAAGGGGACTTGGTGGTTTTAAGTCATCGAAAACAATGGAAAAATGCACTAAATTTAGGAACAGTTTGTAAAATAACTATTCACTTGATTTTTATAAAATTCTCACAACTTATAAACTAGATAATTATCTCATCAATAACATAGTTTATAGAAAATTGTAACATATTTTCATTTTTTAATAATAAAAAAATTAAATTGATTTTTCATATGATTTAAATATTAGAAGTTTACGACGCGCATGATATATTCACTTAACAATAACTCAGAGCTAAAAACACAGTTTTATAATAAGAAGGAGGGTTGTATGTAGAGATTGAGTGAGCAGTATTTTAAATTTATAAATATATTTATAAAATATGAATTTTTAAATTATTGATTTTCTCAAATATGGATATTTACGTGATTTTTTAATAGTTTTATGTGCATGATTTTGTAATTTTAACTAGTATAACAAAATTAGCTCACTCATTTTGTGTAATATGATTATACGAAGGAAACTGCCAAATTTTATTTGAATATAACAAACAGCAAAAATTATATCATGCGCGCAAGATCCAATTTTGATGTTCAGAGAAAATTGAGTTTAAAGTCAAGTTTAAGTATAAAAATAAATATGCTTCACTACATACCATTAAAATCGACCAGCTTCATATAACACTCCTTCATGCTGCAAGTCCTTTTTTTAATTTTTTACAAAACAGTTGTCGTTGAACTTTACGAGCTGCTTTTGTGGACATCGAAGCTTGCTTTTCTGCATTCATCACTCACACTTTATCTGCTGCAATTGCAGCATGTCTTGCATTGACACCTGGCATAACCACTAGGTTTTCCATAAATTGGAGACGACCCTGACTAACTTTGTTAAATGCGATGACAGCTTCGTAGGTTGCTATTTCATCAATGGGCCGACCACTTCCTGAAGTTTTTGGGCAATACTTCCAGATTACTGAGTTGAAGCTCTCGTTTGCGTTCTACGTTCCATTTCCTAAACGTCTTTTTAAAAGTTGGGGATGTGCTAAATCTTTAAATATTGGTTTAATAGCATCCATAACAGCAGTTGGCACTGAATTGTTGTGTTTAAAATTATGGTGTGAATTGTTGACAACTGCCCTTTGGTATTTACAGTATGAAGAAACGCCTTTGGGGCAAAAATCGTGAGTGGGCTCCTCATCTGTGGCACGTGAGTGATAAAAGATAGCCCATACAGCCTTTCTCATTCCATCTAGAGAACCTTTATGTTCTCTTATAGCATTTCTAAAGTATGCGGAGAAGCGGTCAATAATTTTATTAGTAAGCCTGCGTTTACCGCTTAACGGTCTGCTGTCCGAGTTTTTGTCCTCTTTTTTCTTGCTTCATTTTTCTAAGCAGGGCGCCCATTCTTTTGCCTATGTGGTTAATACATTCTATTTTTTCAATGTCTACAGCATTGCCGCAACTTTTTAATTTCAGGATAAGTTTTCGTATCTCCATCACCTACATACTGAAGGTATCGTATAACCCTGTGGGTCTCCGATCGAGTAAAAATTCGACACATACCTGTGACTTCCATTTTCGCTGCTGAGCCTGTATGATTTTTTGTACACTTTGATTGGTGAGATTGCAACCAGCTAGTATACGCCTGACCAACTTTCAGTCCTTTGTAGTTGCTACAACCTCTGCAGGCAGAGGACAAAATTTCGACGTCGATTACTTTGCCTGACTCAGCACCGATTACGCTGCACACACCGATCTGCGAAGAAAAACCTCGACTCTTCCAGGTGCCATCGCCACTGACACATACACCACCATCTAATGTCGTCAATGACTTTTCTTCTACTGCTACTTCTTTCATCACTGTTTCTGCAGTCATTGCAAGAGAATTTGTAATGCTCGTTAAGATTGGAAGATTGCTAGAAACAGGAGTAGGCAAATCCATGATACCGCAAAATGTCTTCAAACTCGATAAACCCAAGCCAATGGTACGCATAGCATAAACACTGCGTCTGTTAATTTCTGGAATGTTATGCTTTACACCCAGCATTTTTGAATTGCGAAATGCTTCCTGAAGTACACATTTTTCCCAGCAAATACTGAATTTGGACGAAAGCCCTTGCTGACATTCCTCCCTAATTTTCATTTTACCACCATATACCTTACAGCATACAAAATTTTCAAGCGTGTTAACCAGCAAGTCCAAATCAAATATTCGATATCCATTAAATGCATTCTCACATTCAAAATTATTTGCTGGTTGACTGCAATTATCTAGTTTCATTTTTTTAGCAGAAGCACTACTATATTCAGCAGTGGATGTATCTTCAATACTGGCTTCTTTTGTCCCATAAAAACATCGCTTCCTCTTTCTCGGACGCATTCCCGACTTAGATTTCGCTTTAGCCATTAGTCAGGTAAATAATGAAAGGCAATCACCAGTAAAACTGAAGTAAATAATAACGTCAACCCAAAATAACTCACAACAAATAATGTTTGAAATAGGCAACAACTAGTAATTAACGAAATAGGCAATAACAAATAACTAACGAAATAAAATGGTAAAAGAATCAAACGTTTGAAAAATCAGAAACGTGTGATAAAGCGTGCGTCCGTGTTTGTTTACAACAGAAAGCGAGAGTGAACGACGGGTATGAAAGTTGTTCGCTTCGTTTTCGCTTACTTTGTACATGTATATTTGGATGTGATCCCCGTTGGATTATTGTTTCAAAAAAAAAGAAAGAAAAAAGAAAAATAATTATTAAAACAATGTGTTAAATTTGAAATTAGGGTATTTAAAGTTGAAACCACGGCGCATTGGTACATTTAAAACTTCAAATTATTCAAACAGGGTTTGCTATTTTTGCTATATCTCAGCTTCTGATTAAGTTAGAAGTTTACGGTTGGTCTTAAAATGCTCAGAAATATTCACACTTTTACATAAAAAAATAAAAATAAATTATTTTTTTGAAGGTTTAAAACCTCCAAGTCCCCTTAAGATTAAAACTTTCTGCAATGCGTTTCAATCAGTAAATAAGAGTGAAAACATTTTCTCAAAACCGACAAGGAACTAACACGATAAGAATCTTACTAATTTGCTTGAAATTTTAAAAATATGGACTTTTATTCACGAATTCGTGGATATGAGTTCTTTACGTTTTATATTCCGGCGAAATTGTAATTTTTTTTTTATCATCAATGGTTAAAACACCACTCAATCGACTTTATAGTCGAAGAGGCGCCCATGCGTATAGTTTCTCTCTGCTACGTTAAACAGGTTCTTTCCATATTTATATCAACAATGCCACGTGGAAGATTTCAGTTCAGTTTCTTTTATAAGATGTGTACGTTTTTCTACTTTCGCTTTTATTGATCGTTTTATTATTCAGTCTAAGGTTATCAATTCAATGAAATGATCGTTAATCAATCAATCAATTTAATTACAAAGTTCTCATTTTGTTTCACTGTGATATATATTCATATATATCATCATATATATATTCCTCGTTCAGTTCGCACACGCATTTTTTTAAGGGAAACTCATTTTGTTAGTGGGCTGAAACCTCAGATGCGCCCATTTTCAACTATAAAGTCCAACTAGTGGTGTTTTGGCCGTTGACAATGGAAACACAAGGAAATTTCGCCAAGACGTTATACAAGGTGTAACTTCGCATCCACGAGTTTGCGATTGATTGATTGATTGTTTGGCTTTTTTATGGCGCAAGAGCATCTGGGCTATACTGCGCCAACGAAGTTTGCGAGCAAAAAGTATGCAGGGATACCATTCGAATGTCGATCTTCACTTATTTTGTAAATTTCAGGCAAATCGTTCTTTGTCAGGCATTTTGCTGGTGAGTTTTATTTCAGAGTTGAAAGAAGCGCCGATGCGCATGCGCTATTTGAAAGTTATTGGTTTGATCAATCAAGAGTACAAGCAGACAATCCCGCCTCACGTGGTAAGAGGTGAGCAATTAATGGCTACGCACTCTCTGAAGTCACGCTACAACACCGTTTCCAACGTCTTTATCACTGTGTTTTCTACGCAAATTTCATCCCGTTGTTTTAAACGTAAGTAAGAAATTCGGTCAGTTTCGAACGGACAAAAGCAGTTTTTCATCAGGATTCGCCTGGAGTGAACACATTAGAAGATATTTCCAGTGAGTATGCATTATTTACTGGAACTTAACTTGGAGAACCAGATAGAGCACCAGCTGAAATCGATCCGCCGAATTTAGAAATTGGTCCACAGAATTTAAGGTGAAACCCTCATATAATGAGACAGTATTTGCCCAGGAGAATATAAATTTTACTTAGCGAAATAATTAAGGATAATACAATTTCATGGGTTTTAGCGAGCATGGCTTTTGCGGAATCCGGATTTAAAGAGTAAAATATTGTCGAATTTTTTAAACGAAATTCAGAAAATTCTAAAGTAAAGAGAATCAATATTCGAAAATTAAAGAAAAATATGGGATCGAAGATTTCTCTTTGGCTGAAGCGAATACGATAATAAGAATAATAATAATAATAATATTGTTGATTTGTCGCTGTTACAAATAGCAAAAAATAGTATGCCATATAAGGAATCTATCATAAATACATAATTATAGGTGCTCTGCGAATAAATGACGGGTCTCTAGTAAAAAATAAATTTTAAGTTGCTGGAGACCCAACAAATCAATAAAACACAATAATACTATTAGAGAGAAATTTAAATAACCTGTTTTTAAATAATAGTTTACTATTTATGTCTTTAATATCACAAGTAATTTCATTCCAGTATTTGATTGCCTTGTATTCAGTTCCCATCGTGACTAATTTGATCCTAATCCTTGGTAATTTTATTTGATTTTTTTCTTCTCAAATGTACATTACTATTACAATATTCAATTTTTATTACATCCAAATATTTATTTTCCTTGATCCTTTCATACATCATCCTCAGTATACAAAATTTATTAATTGAGTTAATTGGAAGCAAGCCATATTTAACGAATACTTCATTCCAATTTAACACATTTCTTTGCTCAATAATTCTTAAAAATTTAGACTGCAATAATTTAATAATATTCATATTGCCGCTATTTAAGTTATCCCGGCCGATGGACAAGCTATTCCAGGATTTGAAAACGGGTAAGCCCTGAGAACATTCGCATCTTTTCCAGGTCACACAGTAAGGGATTAACAATAAGCCCTTCGTGAGGTAATGAATTTCTCTGGTGACTATGTATTTAATGCTCTAAATATTCCACGGCGAAAATCTCGAGGCAAAGGAACTGCACTGCGAAACAAAAAATATATACGAGCTTTTTTGGCATTTTTGAATAAAGTCTATTTTAAGAACAATTAATAATCTAATTTTCTTTATATAATATGGAATTTATTTAGCTTGTTGTTCTGAAATTTAAGTAGTATGGAACGCATTATTCATTAAACTTCAAACAAAGGCAAAGCTGAATATTTTGTATATTGCAAAAACGTGTTAAACATGCATAGATTTTTCAAAGGAAGTTCAGAATTTGAAATTCAAAAATGATTTTATCGAGCGATCGAACATAGCAATTAAGTAAAATATTATTACCCTTCTCAGGGATAACATAATTGCCAAATAATGGTCAACACACAAAGCCAAAGGGGCGAGTTTTTGAGTTTTCGGGGGGGGGGAGGTTTATTACACAATAATTTTCAACCCCATATGGAAATAAGCTCAAACTAGAACTTTTCTATTTAGAAGAAAAAGAGACGCTTTCCCCATCCTGGATTCGAACCAGGGTCCCTCCGTTTAGCCCGGAGTGTCTTGGACCGCTAGACGAATGAGGACAGGTAATAACGCTCTCTTTCTCCGTATGTAAAGGTGTTAAGGTATTATTACCCTCCGCAGGGATAACACAATTGCCAAATAATAATCAACATACAAAGTCATGGGACGACTTTTTTGTGAATTCTTATGGGGGGAGGGGGAATTTATTACACAATAATTTTAGACATTTATTACACAATAATTTTAGACACCTAAGTGTAAATAAACCCAAACCTGAACTTTTCTGTTTAAGAGTAAAAGGGACGCTGTCCCAATCCTGGATTCGAATCAAGATCCCTCCATTGAGCCCGGATGTCGAAAATTATTGTATAATAAATTCCCCCACGAAAACTCACAAAAAACTCTCCTTGGTGGCTTTGTGTGTTGACCATTATTTGGCAATTGTGTTACCTCTGAGAAGGGTAATAATATCTTACATCCTTACATGGGGGGCCATTAGCGGGTTGAACTGGAGGGACCCATCCCCTTCAATGTTGGAATTTGGGTTTCATGTCCCCCCTCCAATTTCAAACAAAATGCTTTCTACTGTTATACATTCTGCCTTCACTTGACAAAGGGAGCAGTTGGCTCCCGAAACGTCGTGTTTTTAAACCTTACGCCAGTGTCGAAATAACTGTTTGTTTCTACTGTTATATTATCTCCCCCAATATTTTTATGCTGTCATCGTCCCTGTATCCTTATATATACAGGGTGTTCGAAAACGAATGCACCTTTCTCCATGCCTTCTGTTGTTGTGTGGGCGCCATCTTGAAAAAATTATGGTCTTGAGAACGGCGAGTATTTCAATCAAAACTTGGTGTATCTAAAAGCAATCCTTGCCACTGACACCTCTCTCCACGCACTGGGCACCTCTTCCCAAAATAAAGAAAAAGGTACATTCTTTTGGGACACCCTGTATATGGAGAAAGAGAGAATTGTCCCTGTCCTTGTTTGTCTAGCAGTCAACATACTCCGAGCTCAAAGGAGGGCCCCTGGTTTGAATCCTGGATGGAGACGGCGTCTCTTTTTCTCGTAAACAGAAAAGTTCTATTTTGAGCTTATTTACACGTGGGTGTCGAAAATTATTGCATATAGCGTGTACATTCACTAGTCCCAAACTCCTCGTTATATACGTCTTATTGAATTACAGCCCATTCTAGGCAAAATATCACTTAAGTTTTTAACATTTGTCGAAATGCGTATTTATACCTATAAATTTCCATTAAAAACTGCTACCAATATTTCAATACTTCGCGTTTTGATACTTGGAGAAAGATATATCCAACTACAAAAATAAATTGTAAAAGCATGAATTTTCTTAAAGACCTATGCAAATAAATAAAATAAAATTCCATTTGACATTTTCCTTGTTCTTTTAATTCTTGTCAATCGATGTATTTCCGTACGCGGGTGAACAAGAAATAATAAAAAATAAATGCTTTTAACATTAATAACCAGCCCAGACATAATAAACACAGGCATGGGATTTCTTTCAGGAAAAACCGTTTTCGAACTGAAAAAAAAGAGGCGGGGAAAGCATCGTACAAACTCGGCTTTTTCATCGAGGAGCAGGTCGCGGCCAATATAATTTGCATATGCTGCATAATTCATAAACTTCTCTTTTATACCTCGGTAGTTTGTTATATAAATCGAATTTCGTCGGAAGGGGAGGCGACAAATGGTGACGCCGGTGATGGGGTGTGACTTACTCGAAGTTCCTCTTACAAATGACCTTATCAACGTTTACTCGTACATCGCTTCCCTATCCACAGAGTTTTTGCATGCATTTGAAAGAATATATTTTAACGATGTTCTAGTGAATTATACTGCATAAACTAAACAGTAGAATATATTTCATTAAGGCCTGACATTTTTATCAGAAACCGGGAACGGCATATCACAGATATTTCGATATTTATATTTATGGATAAGTTATTTTTTAGTTATTTTTCAATTGCTTAGTTGACCGCAACAGCAGTTTTTATATGCACTAAGATTGGAAACATGACGTTATATGTGAGAACTATGATATACACTTTTTAAAGTAACTAATCCTAAACGACAGCTATAGTCCATTCACCAAAAGAATTTCGATGGTGTCGTTAGAAATAACGACAGATGACGTCACAAACGGCGTAACCGATTACAGGAGAGGGGAGTACATCAACTCCTCACCCTCCAAACTAGTTTATGGTGCAGACAAACATTCGCTGAAAACCAGTTCTGAAATGACGCCCTCCCCTCGGCTGGAATCGGCTATGTCGTTTGTGACGTCAGCTCCCCTTATTTTCTAACGATACCATCGGACAATTCCCCGTGAACGAACTATATGTGATAATTTAAGAGTATACTCAATGCCATATTATTATCAATTCGTTCATTTCAGAAAATGTTGCATTTTATTCCAAATATCTAGAATTATGTGATAAAATAATTATGAAAAATAATTAAATTAAATAATTTTTCTTCTTAATGTATTTTACTAACATTTATATTTGCTTTTTAGCTTTGGATGTATTAGCTTCTTATCTTTGGATGTATCATCTTCTTATGTCTTATTATGTCTTATCTTTGGATGTATCATCTTATCTTTGGATGTATCATCTTCTTATGTCTTATTATGTCTTATCTTTGGATGTATTATCTTCTGTGCCGTTTTTTTTAAATTATTAAACAATGCATAAGGTATCAAAAGTATGTCGAAATGACAAAAAATGGAATTGAAATAATTGCTATCTGTAATTAACCGACTGATAATAGTAAAATTTTAAATAAAAAAAATTCGTAAAATTTTGCACGAAAATTTTTCCCTTCATTCAATGTAACACACTTCGTTGACATGTATTTATATGACTTATACAATTATTTCATGATAAAATATGAATAATTATTTTATACTGATATTTAATTAATTAATTTAGAAAAATGTTTTATATGCACATGAATAAAATTATCGTATATGAACATACTTATTCCAATTTTTCTGATATTGTTTACACAGGAAATAATTTATTCATAAATTCACACTGTAGGATTTCTTAAAATGTAAGTTAAAAGTTACCCAATTTTTAGAACAATATTAACTTAGTAGTAACTTAATTTAACAGAGTTATGCATTTTCTTCATGAATATTTTGAAAGTTTCAGTTTTGAAAATATTTCTTCTATTAAAGCAATATAAAATATTTTGTTTAATAATGAATTCAAATTCTGCCTTCACTTTCTAAATAGTTTGTTTCCGAAGCGTCGTGGTTTCATTCCTTACGCCAATGTTAAAATTACTGCTGTGATTGAATCTCTTCGTGAAACTTTGTACTGTTTTATAGAAATAAGGTACAAGTATCAGGGAAGAAATTTGCGGAAGTCCATCAGGAGTAAATACTCTTTATGAAGAACTACTGCTGCTGACGCGTCCGAAAGCTTGGGTGATCTTTTTCATTGCTATTTTACCAACGTTTAACCTTTTGAATGTAAATTGGTATTGCTTTACTAATAAAAAATTAATTATATAGTCTATTGTAAGCTGCATTAGGAACACTAACGCTCCAAGGTAGCTGTTCCTAAATTTTCGGAACCACGGAGCACTTTTCAGGAGAGAAATGTGTTTAACGTCGACCTTACTTGCCCTTTGGGCAAGTGTGTTTAACGTGGAGCACACTCATACTCACGTAAAATCACAACATACTCACGTAAAATCACAAGATACTCACGTTCTTTCGGCCTCAAAAATATTTCATGGGCAAGATGCCTCATAAAATTTATGGGAAATAAATAAAATAAAACGTAGGTGGGGATGAAAGATATGACATATAAAATATACTAATTATTATTATTTCTATTTTAAACTAACGAGTATACACGTGAGTTATTCCATTCTGGTTCCCCCAGCATTATCTTCATGTCAGAGCCCCTGGTTTGATAATAATTTCATATAGCTTTACAACGTAAGGAATCGTCATTATTTTCTCTCATCTGATATGCGTAACACGATGTGATATATTGTAGGGTGTTAGCAGCAGGTGGTTGAAGAAATGAAAAATCAACGGCATTTGTTCTGCCCGGTATTTTAAACCTTCCTAATTTTATGATTTATTACGCATAGGGATTGAAAAGTAAAAGATTTTAAATCTAAATAGAAATTTCAAAACCATATTTTAAAACCTTTTCTCCACAACACAACTGTGATTGGCGTATGTTTAAGGTTTAGTACACTGCTTTTAATTCATTTAAAATGCATAACAAGATAACTTACGTTCCATTTCTCTGATAAATAAAAAATTCATTTTAATTTGAGTAAATATTAGTAAGAAGATGAAAATACTGGGATAATTCAAAATAACGCGCAGTCCATGTAAGCAATAAAAGATAATAGAAAAATAATTATAATAAACTGTATATGGATGAAAGCATGTAACGTTCTACGAAAAAAAGCATATGCATGTATATATCAATTGTTGTCAAAAAATTCTGAAATTTAATTTGATTATTGGGGAAAAATATAAGGATGTGTAATATAAACAGGGTGTCCATAAAAGAAATATACAATTTCAAATTTTATTTGCATCGAAACTACAATAGCTGGAAACTTAATTATTTCTTTAGTTACGTGACAAACAGTCAAAGTCTGTGTCCGCTTAACACGAAAATCTTCACGTCACAAACAGAGCATCTGCATTCATAGAACGTAACAAACTCCGAAACAGAACAGCGATAACATCGACTTAGATGAAAGTTACTTGTTCAATATAGTTTACGGGGACGAAATCACCAGCGTAAATGGAAACGAAACTTGTAAGGATACAAAATGTCCCTTTCTTCACAAAAAAAATGACAAAGCCCAGAAGAGAGGCATAAGAATGACATCACAAGCCAATGTACTGAAAATATTGACCAATTTAAGAAGGAGAGAAGAACTAGGGGACGGATTATACAGTAGCGCCTTAACTTTTCTCAATACGCTTGAATAGCGTACTAATTAAGCCTTTTTCAGTGTAACACCCGACGTTTTGCAGCGAACGTGCACGGTGCTAGATTTTGATACATAAGGTAATAACAGAATGCACGCGAAGACATTCTAATTAGGCAAAAAAAAAATTTGAATGTTAGACACTTAATTAAAAAAGAATTAAGTTTCCAGCAATTGTAATTTCGATGCAAATAAAATTTGGCATTGTATTCTTCTTTTATGAACACCCTGTAAATTCTAAGCATTAATCATCAATTGCACTTAACCAAACCTGAAGCATATATAAAATATAAAATAAAGTAATTAATTTAAAGAAAACTGTCAAATGAAACTACGCAACGTTTTCCTTTATTCTGTTTTCAATTCATTCTGTCTACATCATATTATCAATTTGACACGAACACTTGTAAACACATACATGTCTTCAAATAAATTCATAAAATGAATAAAAATGCATATGTTTATCATTTTTTTATACCAAGAAGACACAACATTATTATATGCAAGGTGGTTCGAAACTGTAGGTAAAAACTTTATTGTAAACAGGGAATATTACAATATACCCCTTCCTTCAATGGACATATCGGCACAGAGATGAAGGAATGAAAATATGTTCTTTATAATAAAATCCAACTTACAAATTCCACCCACAGAGATTGTTCCACTGGCAATCCATGTTAGATTCATGTCCGCTATCTCAGCATTCATGAAATGTGCCATGTTATTCGTACGAAGTCCACGTAATATATGACGACTAAGAAAAAATTCGATTGCCACATTTCTCAACCTCAGTTTCCAGCACGGACTGTGACATGAAAAGCTGTATTAGGGTTTGTTTCAGTGTTTTTCCCATCTCGTACGAAATGTAAAAATATTTTTGAACCACTCCCTATTATTTGAATGTTATAAACTTTAATTAAATTATTATCGTGCTGTACAATTATTAAATGCAAAATATATAATATTAATAAACGTATCCTTTACCAAAATTATGTTTTTACGTTTCAATCAAAAGTTAAAAACAAAAATTGTACAAAATACAGTTACAAAATGAAGTTGAACTGAAATGCAAGTTTTTTAAAGATTTTATGATATTATAAAACGTTTAATGAAACATCTTTTAAGATATTTTTAGATTTTATTTAAACTGAGCTAAATAATATAACTGTAGTTAAAATTGGTACAAAATTTTAAACTGATTTTAGTACTGGTACACCACTAATATTTGAAGTTCATATATTTCGTCAGTGAGTTCATCAATTTCAATTGAAAAATCCATATATTTGCAAGTTATAATTCCTCCCTGAATACGACAATGTGTCGTTTAATTTCTGACGTATTAATTAATGGGAAGAATAAGTTTATTATAATTATAAGATAAGATATTAGTCGGTAAAAAATTGTATTTATAAAATTTTATATTTACGAGATTGGTATTTGTAAGATATGACTTCAGTCGGTAATTATTTGTATACCATGGGAGTTGATAAACTGTATCTATAGAGGCAGAAATAGTAAACATTCCAAGTGTCGCAGCTGTGCTACTTAACCCTTCACATCCGTGTAATTAATATATATATAATTAATATAATACATATAATTAATAAAATATAGATAATTAATATAATACATTTTTATAATTAATACGTTTTCGCAGCAGTGCTGCTTTCTCTTCCATTTTTTTTTCTAGATTATATGCAGCCGAATCCTTATAGTGAACAATAGAAGCAAATAAAATACAATTTTTATGGTGCAGTTATTTAAAATCGTTAAAACGATAACACTGCTGATAGCTATTTCGATAGCGTTAACCAGCTATCGTCGTCAGAGCGAATGGCGGCTTCTGTTTATGTCCGTGCTGTTGGTCGGTGTTGCCATCACGTCGGTTGGAAACTTGATTGGGCGGAGGAGTAAAGCGTATTTGTGGAGACGTCTTCAGCCGTGAGACCCAAAAGGTTTTTCCAAGTGGATGATATAGAGTTACTAAGGAGTTGATCATTAACTGCAATATTGATGTTTGCTAGAATGTGAAATGCCTCAAAGAAACTGAGATCAAGTGTTGAGTTGACTTTTTTATTAATACGTGCATTGGAGAATAGAAACTGATGTCCGAATTCCCATGAATGTTTTGCCAGAGCCGATTTATGGAATTCTTGCTTTCTGACATAAGCTTCGTGTTCATTTAGTCTGAGGCGCAGTGCTCTCCGTGTTTGACCGATATAAATTTGGCCACACTGGCACGGAATGGAATATATGCCGCAGCTGTCAGAATCCGGGATGTTATCCTTAAGATGAGAAAAGCCTATTTTGTTGATCGGAGTGAAGGTAACGCGAAAGTTGAATTTGTGCAGGACAGCAGCGATCCTAGTAGAAATTTTCGGAACATAAGGAATGCAGACAATGTTCGTAGGAGCTGAAGAATCACTGGAGAGAGAAGAGGCCGGTTTAGGTTTAGTGAGTTCTTTAAAAATATGATCAATAATTGTTGGATTGTAGCCACGGTATGAGGCAATTTGTCGAATGTAGCTGATTTTCTTAGTCAATGCGTCACTTGTAGAAGAGAATTTGATGACATGAAACACCAACCAATAAAACGAGCTCATTTTCTGGCTTTGTGGATGAGCCGATAGAGCGTGAGGAAGAAGGCTAACGGAATTAAGTTTTCGGTAGACACTGGTTTGGACGCTAGTAGGTGTTCTATGAACTAAAACGTCGAGGAAAGGCAGTGTCCTTTTCTTCTTCGAAAGAAAGCAAATTGGATGTTAAGATCAATGGTGTTTAGGAGGTTGATGATCTGTGAAGGATTCATATTGCTAGAAATTAGAGTGAAAGTATCATCCACATATCTTATCCAGAATTTGAATGGGATGAGCGACAGTATTTTATCTTCTATATAGTGCATGAATATATCACATAGGATTCAGGAAAGTGGGTTTCCCATGGCAAGACAGATAATTTATTTATATAAATTATTTCAAAAGAGAAACAAGTTTGGTTAATGCAAATTGGTGAGTAAAATCAGTTCATTAATTTCAAAAACTGTATAGTGGAATTGATTCAATCTCCGAGTAAGTGAATCAAGTGAGCCTTGGTTATGTACGTTTGTAAATAAACTTATCACATCAAACGAGATGATTTTGAAGGAATTAGGATTGAGTAGCTTTAATTTTTCAGTAAAATTGGAAGGGTTTTTAACTGTAAAAATATTATTTGTTAGTAGAAGTGAAAACTTCCAGACAAGATATTTAGATAGTAAATGGGTGGTTGTGCCAATATTTGAAACCATCGGTCAGAATGGAACTCCCGGTTTATGCACCTTTTGCAGGGTATAAAGTCGGGAAACATTAGCAACCGATGGTACAATTGACTTTTTAATCTTCTCATCTATGAAGAAACAGTTCCGAACAATTTTATTGCCATTGGAAAGCAGAGAAGTGGAAGGGTTTTTCTTTACTGTTGCATAAAGGCCACCCTGGATAAGTTGGTTCACCCCATCCGAATATTGTTTCTTGTCCATCATGACGACTTGACCACCTTTATCAGCCCTAGTTGTAATGAAGTTTTCGTCCGTGAGTAAATCTTTCACTTCCCGAGCATCAGCAGAAGAAATATTAGGCAAAGGTTGATTATTGTTAGAGGATGTTTTCGCAATGCAATGACGAAGAAATCCTTTTTGGCCAAAATTCAGTCTGCTAAATTTTAATGGTCTTTCGATAGGCGCTCTGAAATTGGTATGATGTATTGGCCGGTCTATTATCAGATTTGAGTTTTAGGAAAGTAAGTCGAGTTGCTGCTCTGAAAGTGAAGTACTCGAGAGATTCAGAACTGTATCTTGGGTGAAAGGCTCTTGTTTGGTTGGAGGTTGGATGAGTTTAGAGAATTTGTTCAAATGAGTTGAGTGGCATTTCTCCATAATGTGTTGGCATCGTAAATAAACTCTAGCTTCCCAAACACTAAAATTTGGGACTTCTTTGGACAATTTCAGTTGTAGAGGATAGATTTTGTTTTCGATATAAACAAGTTTACGCGACATATTTTTAATGATAGAAGGAAGTACTTTTAACTTATAATGAAACAAAGCTATATCCAATTGGCATTTTGGGGTAATTTACACGTTAATGTAATGAACTTAATGATGACCTTATGGCCCCGGCATTTGGTAACAAATTGCATGTATTGGAGTTGTTTACATCTTCGAATGCTAAGCTTGGAAAATCTATTTCAATCCGGCTTTAATGAACCAAAAATGCACTGCATTGTATTGGAGGAAAAATAAAGGAAAAAGGAACTAAACGTTTTCAAGTTGTTACCATGTACCTACAGCGAACTTCAAGGGACCGAAGTTTTAGTCCCCTATGTCTGGGGATTCGTTATATCCGATCAGATAACGGTAATGGATGATTGAACTGGACCAAAAAATTCGTTCGTTATATACGGGATTCGTTATAAACTGAGTTCTCTATAGCGGGGTTTGGCTGTAATTGCTTTAATATGGAACAAATAAAAAAGTATAATTTGGTTAAAGTGCCCTTGAAAAATACATATTTTGTGAATGTAAAAATGAAATAATTTCTAACCATCTTTTGTGTGATGAGTAACTAAAGTGGTAATTAATCGAACCGTGTTTGCACAGACGTAAACTAAATGGTAGGCAGGCAAACAAGATATATTAACTTAAGAAACTGTGAGTGAGATTAATTTGTGTCAATCGAAAGCACCTTTAACTAGATTAATATTATAGCTATGTATGGGGGAGAGAGTGTTTTCTTAGACCGCGCATAAGAATTTGCTTTTGTGGGTAATACGTTTGGAGTCATTGTAGCGTATCGACTGTATTTGTAATTTGGGTTATTTGAATAGGGGCAATAATGATATTTATGTCGTAAAATATTATTACCCTTCACAGGGATAACACAATTGCCAAATATTGGTCAACACACAAAGCCACTGGGATGAGATTTTTGTGAGTTTTTCGTGGAAGATTTTTTACTATGAATAAATTTGACAACCACGTATTAGTAGCTCAAACTATAGCTATTTTTGTTTAGGAGAAAAAGAGGAACCCTCTTTTTCTCCCAAACAAAAATAGTTTGAGCTGCTATTACGTGGGTGTCAAATTTATTTGTAATAAAAAGTCCCCTATGAAAAACTCACAAAAATTTAGCCCCGGTGGCTTTGTGTGTTGACCAATATTTGGCAATTGTGTTATCCCTGTGAAGGGTAATAATATCTTATAACTTAATATACAAAGAAAAAAGCGTTTGTTCTTGTCCTCGTTCGTCTAGTAGGCCAAGATATATACAAGAGATACAAGATATAGATACAAGATACATATAAGGGATACACGATATATATACAAGAACACAACGCAGGCTCAACGCTGGGACCCTGGTTCGAATCCAGGATGAGGACGGTGTCTCTTTTTCTTCTAAGCAAAAATATCTGTAGTTTGAACTACTAATAGGAGGGTGTTAAAGTTATTTGTAATAATGGTATTTATGTTCATGAAAAATTTTGGATAAGTTTAAAAACATGTTCTAAAATACGCAAACATTTTTTGAAACTCCACCTTCTTATACGCATGGTATATGTACCTAATATATAAAGATTCATATTAGAAAATGTATTTAATATATCATAATTGTAGTTTTTTATATATGTATTTGATTATAATAAGCGGTCACCTCTATTAAATTGAACGTTTCTAATTCCCAATCCTTATGCTTGCTTCTCCTCCAAGCCTCCTGAGGAGCTGCATTTTCCTATAGGTGACAAATATCCGAGTCTCAAAGTGTCCATTTTAGAGAGGTTTCTGTTTATAATACTCGAGCATTTTTAATAATGATGTTTCATGAAAACGGACAGAAATATCATTGCATATAACTAATAGTAATTCACTGAAACTGCAATTGTTTTACTCATACAAAAGAAGACAATGAAAAACAAAAACTATTACTACTATTACTTATTAAAACTATTACTTATTAACTAAGTATTGTAGAGTGCATTTAAGTATCATCAGCAATACACGCAAACACTTTACCAACTTCTAGCGAAATACGTGTAATTCTTAAACAAATTAGTATCTTGGTGTTTTATACTATTAAACTATTGAATAATGCATTATTCCTTTTCTTAAAGCTACAATGTCATTTTCACACACACATATAAAAAGAAAGAATTTTTCAAGTTATAATTTTATATACATTTTGTAAGTCCTTAAAAGTAAGAATTTTCTTTTATTAAGGCCATGCTCTAAACTAATTATGATATAATCGATATATTCCCATGGAAATCTGATGAGAAAACTAAAAATAATGCCCACAACTTTTTTCACAAATACACCTTTTCCCAAAATGTACATTTAAGTTCGTTAAGCTTTTATAGAGGTCTGATATTTTAAAGCGAGGCTCTCATTATAGCGTTCACGAAGGTAAAGAGCAGATGCCCCATTGCATAGGAAGTTTCTGTTGCCAAATTCATGGACTCAAAACCGTAGACAATTTCGTAAATGTTGGTGATCGTTTTTAGTTCTTGTATTCAATCAGTCCTATAGTCAGTATGAAGGAGCAACTGGGATAAAGTAAAGAGCATATGGGGCATCCGGTGATTGATTGATTGATTAATTGATTGATTGATCTCTTTCTCTCTCTTTATATATATATATAGCTCGATAGGGCAGCTGAGCCATAAGTATGGGGCAACTGTGGCCACTCCCCTGCTGTCCCCGGCTACAGGCCTGTATATAATTCCGAGGAAAACTGTCTCTTCCGATTGCTCGATAGATGTTCTGTTACGATGAATAATATTTACAGTATTTATCAACTATGAAATTAGAATGTGGACAATATTCTTTACATTTTTGGATATAAGAAAGGACCCAGGATTTTCCCCATAACTGAGCTCGAATTTCTTTATTGTTGGAAAAAATAATTACATTTATTGATGTTTTAGAACAATGGTGCCCAACCTGGGAGTAGCGAAATGATTTGTGGGATTCGCCGCAAATATTTTTAATTGTAATTATTTTTATGAGGCAATTATTTTATACCAAATGTTTCCAAGGCTTTTATATTTCAACATGGCTCCATTGCAATATTCTTATAGTTGTTAACTTTATATCTATAATATACATTAATATATTTAATTAATATAATACAGTAGAACCTCTGAATAATTTTCACCCATATGATTCTGAAAAGGTGACCGTCCTTCGGAGGTGTCTGTTATTTAGCGGTTCAGTGTAAAGAAATAAAAATAAATTGGATTAGTAATAAAAAATGGATCATTTCAAACACATTAGTCCTCATGTGTTTTAATTTACATCTAAAGAAATCAGTGATTCGTAATTTTTTTGCTTTTGTATGGTAAATATTCTTTTGTAAGAAAAAATATTTCACAAATCTTAAGGTAAAAAATACAATGGGTATAGTTTTCAGAAGTATATGTTTTAATTCAGCTTTAAAACGTTTTTTCGAAAGCTTTCAGCCCTCTTCAAAAAAGCTTACATAATATTGGAACAAATGAGTTTAGAATAATAATAAACTGAATTTTAAAATTACTTCACGCTATCTAAAGTCATGTAGAATTGATTAAAACCATATGAATTTACTGAAATTATTAAAATGAATGACTATGAAATTATATATACTATTAAAAACTGTGTGAGTTGTGTTTGTATTAAGATTTGTGATAGATTCAGCACCAGCAAGGTAGCTGGAGGGGGTGGAAGAAGTGTGGCGCCACAATTCGGGAGTGGCAATTAACGTTTTAAAACAAAATTTATTGTTTTTGTTTCGTTACCACATTTTTGGGGCTTGTTTTTCGGCAATCAGTCACTCGCCCCGGGCGGCGAAATATCTAGCTATCAGGACAGTGAGTCGCTTTACTTCTAAAAGGATACTTGTTGTCCTTTTGCACAATTAGTCGTCATTTTTGTTCGGAGCAAAGTTTTGGATCTCCCGAAAATTTGCCAAACACAAGAATGCGTTTTTTTTTCTGTTAGAATTTGTTTGCCGTTCCACACTCTTTCCCCTTCAATCATATTTTCTTACAATTACTGAATGTTTTTAAATAAATCGAACACTACGCAGATTAAATTAAACAACAATATAAATCAACGTTTATTGGCGTAATGCCAAATTGCGTAACCAGCCAAATAGTAGCGAAATAACCGGCTTCAGTAAAGTCTTTATATACGTTCGTAAAGAGATTATATATTGTCCTTCGTAGCTCAGTGGGTAGAGCCTCCGCCCGGCAAGTGGAAGGTCGTGGGTTCAGGTCCCACCGAAGGCAGAAATATTTATTTTCTTTCGAACGTTTCACCATCTAATCACGCCATACCATCGGCGTTGGTATCACTACGCCAATAAACGTTGATTTATATTATTGTTTAATTACTGAATGGTATTAAACGCATCAGAAACTTCAAAATTTTCCTTCACATAAATTCGTTAGTTTTCAAATGTTATTCCTGATAATTTGAGATTGTTATCCAACCCTTTCCCGTCATCATCTCTTTATAAATTTATGTGTTCATCTGGCGATAAAAAATACTGTGATTGAAAAATATTTAATTATAATAATTTGGATGGTAAGTTTTTTGGTCAACAGCTGAAAAGTCGCTCTAACAATAGTTTGTCAATTTTTTTTTCGTTTCTGGTCTTCCGCAACGTCATTTTGCTACGTGCACGTTTCGAGAGGACTGTTGCGAATAATCTTCACTACTTTTTAAAATTTCATTCATCTTTGACCTCCCACAACCCTAAATTATTTTCAAGTTTAATGCACTTACCCTATTTTACTATTCTGGGTAACTTTTTCTATTTTAGGCTTAAAAACTTCCGTGAAAAACTCATGGTGATTAAAAACTGGCGTTCAAATGATGAAGTTAGGTACACGATATTACCACAGGCGCCGTTAGCGGGGGGGACAGGGGGGACCCGTCCCCCAATGTTGGTGTTAAGGTTCCATATCCCCCTCCAATTTCAAACAAAATGCCTTCTACTGGCATATTGTCCCCCAAATATTTTTATGCCATCGGCACCAATGGACATCACTGAGCCGTTAGCGGGGGGACAGGGGGGAACTGTCCCCCCCAAAATTGGTGTTAGGGTTCCATATCCCCATTCAATTTCAAACAAAATGCCTTCTACTGGTATATTGTGTACTCCTCCCAATATTTTTATGCCGTCGGCGCCAATGGACATTACTCAATAGCGACAACGCATAAAGAACAGGAACGGTCAAAAAATAATTTTTAGTGGAGAGTTGTTGTTTGCGCACAAGAAATATTGGGACGGTTGTTCGTAAAGAGCGACCCATTATTCTCATAATTTGATGTTCGTGTAAAGCTACAAAATGAACATATGTTTCAATGGAGTACCTTGAACGAGAAGGATTGTCAAATAAATTTTATTTTACATCGTTGGCAATTTGGGTTGCACACACATTTGAAAATTTGAATAAAAAATATTTTCGTGATATTAACCGGTGACCATTGTTCGGAATTCGTTGATTGGAGGTTAAAACTAATGTTAATCCTATGGAATGCGTTCCGCTCCATTGATATGTGGCTGGCATTTGGAGGTTGCCATTATTTAGAGGTGATCGATGACTAAAGTTTTACTGCATGTAATTAATATAATATATATATATATATATGTGTGTGTGTGTGTGTGTGTGTGGGCCTGCAAAAGGGTTGCTGGTATCTAACTGGAAGGAGACCCACACGCTGAACGTATGTGACGATGTGTGGAACCGGCCAGGCCAGTAACCTAGTGTCCTACCCCGCCTTCAAGTGGTGCAGGCTGAGCTTTCTATTTATGTGGCAAATTAATATTTGCTGCACGGATAGAAAGGCGGAAGGGGAGGGCTAATTCACCAACCCGTCTAGCCAGCGTGGTGAAATTATGGCTAATTCCTCCATTATGTTGACACACCAAAAACCATGGCCCCTAGTCTCCAGGTGCTGGAGTGCTCCTGATCAAGGCAGCGGTCAGTGTGGCATGAAAGCAGGGGGTGCTAAGAATCACTGGAATGGCCCAGGCTGCCGTTTGTTATTGACCTTGGCTACGTTTAATGGACGATCCCTTGCTTCTGAAGCAAAACTTCAGGAATTGGAAGAAGAACTTGACAAGATCAAATGGGACATTGTAGGACTCAGTGAAGTTAGAAGAAAAGGTGAAGAGTTGGTGGAACTTAAAAGTGGACATTTGTTTTATTATAGAGGAACGGAAACTGGAAGAACAAGTGGTGTTGGCTTCTTAATCAACAAAAGAATTAAAGACTACCTTCTTGAAGTCGAAAGCACGTCAGATCGAGCAGCGAGGCTCGTTGTTCAACTAACCCAGCGATACCAACTTCAGATAGTACAGGTATATGCACCAACATCAAGCCATACCGACGAAGAGGTTGAAGAATTTTATGAAGAAATCAAAGAGTTACACACCAAAGGGAAACAACATATCAAGCTCATCATGGGGGATTTCAATGCAAGAATTGGACAACAGGAACAAGGAGAGACATCGGTTGGTAAATACGGATATGGGGAAAGGAATGAACGTGGCGATCAACTCATCGAATTTGCAGAAGCTGAAAATCTTAGCATCATGAATTCATTTTTTAAGAAGAAACCGCAAAGAAAATGGACATGGAAACACCCAAATGGGGGAACTAGTGAAATTGACTATATCCTGGCAAACAAGAAATCAATTATTGAAGATTGCAGTGTACTGAACAGATTTAATACTGGAAGTGATCATCGAATGGTGAGATGTAAAATGCACTTAAATACTAAACTAGAAAGGCAGAAGCTCATTAGGAAACAAGTAAGTAAGAGGGTGGATCTAATGAAACTGAAAGTAAATACCGAGGCATTCAAGTTGGAATTAAAAAATCGCTTTTCTGCACTGGAAGGACTTATTGATGAAAGTGATATCTCAGAAGCAAATGAAAACATTGTTAAGACAATAGTTGAAACTGCTGGGGAAATTGGTGGTGTAACCTGTAAAAAGCACAATAGCAAATTATCTGAGAAGACGAAACAGCTCATGAAAAGGCGAAGAGATATGAAGGTGGACAATCAAAATACCAGTTCCAGGATTGAGTACATAGAACTTTGTAAAACTCTGCGCAAAAGCATGAAAGAAGACATAAGAAAATTCAACTGTGAGCTAGTAAGGAAGGCCATTGAAAATAACAAGAGCCTTAGGGTTGTTAAAGGAAGTTTATCTGTTGGGAAGAAACACATCATTGCATTAAAAGGAGAGGATGGCACCGTAACAAGAAATAGGGAAGAAATACTTAGAAGAGTTGAAGAATTCTACAAAAATCTATACGAAAGTAACAGTGGATTAAACGAAGACATTGAAATAGTCGAAGGAACAGCTCCTAAAATCTTAAAAGAAGAAGTTTCATTTGCAATAAAAAGTATGAAGAAAGGAAGATCCCCTGGCGATGATGGCATTACATTAGATATCTTAAAAGAAGCTGGAGAATATGTAGAAGACATACTTGCAAAATTCTTTACCAAATGTCTTAACAGCGGTAACATACCAAACCAATGGGATTCTGCAACAGTAATTCTTTTGCATAAAAAAGGTGATAAAGAGGATTTGAAAAATTACCGACCAATTAGCTTGTTACCTGCTATTTATAAAATCTTCACAAAAGTGCTAACACATCGCCTGCAGAAAAAATTAGATGCAGCTCAACCAAGAGAACAAGCTGGATTTCGAAGTGGATTCAGTACAGTGGACCATATTCAAGTATTAAGAGAATTAATTGAAAGAACACATGAATATGAACTTCCATTGTGTGTGGCATTTATTGACTATGAGAAGGCCTTTGACTCTATTAAAACATCAGCAGTCATCAACTCTTTAAGATCAACAGACATTGAGGATGTGTACATTGACATGGTGAAACGTGTGTATAAAAATGCAAGTGCAAAATTTCGGTTACATAAAGATACCAAAACTATCAAAATTGGTAAAGGTGTGAGGCAGGGAGATACCATTTCTCCAAAACTTTTTACTTCAGCTTTACAGATGATTTTTCAGCAGATAAATTGGAATAACAAGGGAATAAAAATAAATGGTGAATATTTAAATCATTTGCGGTTTGCTGATGACATTGTTATTTTTTCAACGAACCCATTAGAACTCC
>QLNU02014802.1:12859405-12891391 GCA_006491805.2 Dysdera silvatica
TGTATTGCCAGTCCTCTCTTATGGATCAGAGACATGGAGTCTAACAGTTGGAGCAATACGAAAGTTACAGACAACGCAAAGGAGCATGGAGAGGTGCATGCTTGGAATAACTAGGAGAGATCGAAAAAGAAACACTTGGGTGAGAGAGCAAACTAGAGTAGAGGACATCATTGTTAAAGTAAAAGGGCTGAAATGGCGATGGGCTGGGCATATTGCAAGAAGAACTGATCAACGATGGACAACAGAAATTCTGAACTGGATTCCAAGAGACCACCGAAGACCTAGAAAACGTCCTCAAACTAGATGGGTGGATGAAATAAGAAAACAGGTTGGGGTGACGTGGAAGCGAATTGCTCAGGATAGACTTGTGTGGAAAGCATTTGGAGAGACCTTCATCCAGCAGTGGATAGATAATGGTTGAATATGATGATATATATATAGCAGAAACCAAGAGCTAGAGCCAAAAAAACCATTACATGGCAGGCACTACAATGACCTGCAACAACCACACGTTGACAAAAAGGCATCAAATTCTTGGCTGGCCAAAGGCACTCTCCAGCCAGAGACAGAAGGATTCATGCTAGCCATCCAAGACCAAGTGATCGCAACAAGGAACAATCAGAAATTCATCCAGAGAAAAGACATAGAAAGCGACAAATGCAGACACTGTCATGCGGCATCGGAGACAATCCAACACGTGATGGCAGGATGCAAGATCCTTGCGCAGTCAGACTACAAACATAGACACGATCAAGTAGCGAAAATAGTCCACCAGAAATTGGCAGCGAATGCTGGCTTTATTTCAAATCATAGTTGAACCAATAATAAGGCAAAAGTTAACCCTTTTAGAATCGCTTTAATGAAAATTACATATGCGTTCGCGAATGTACGCCCCTTGCCACGAAGAGAGATAGGAAACGAAGATTTCACTGGTTTTTAAAAACTTGCTTAGGTCACGTGTTACTTGAACTTTGGGATATCGAAACTTCACTAAAGAGTTAGTTTAGTTACGTTATAATTAACAGCAAACACCAGATTTGGTGATTTCTCGTGCCAAATCACTCATACCAGGGATGGGATGTATACGGATCGGAATGGGCTGTTTGCCACTAGATTCAACCACTTTTCTTCCTTGTTGTGGGGAAAATATTATAATTAATAGTATTTTTCTCTTATTTTATAAGCAGTCGTGTCCCAGGGACATTCCGTCCTGTGCCCGTCTGGCAGGCTTGCGACGTATTTGCTATCCACGGTATAGTAAAGTGAACTCTAGACCCGCGCCTCTGCCCTTGAAATACATAATCCGCCACTGTCCGCGACGTGCACATTTTCCGATATTTTAAACAGAACGTAGTACATCTATGAAGCAACGTTTTCCACAGGAGGGTCGAACTGCAGGGCCAGTATAAATGGCATATCATCATATAACTTCGAAACTAGTTCATAATTTACCATCTTGGGTATTCAGTTTCGAAGGAAATGAAACGAGTTAAAGCAGATACTTGTTGATTCGGCTTTAATAGTAGTATTTTAGCTCGATGTTCATAACTGTGAAAGATTCGAAAAAGGCAGATGTTGTGGGTTTGGGAAATCTTATCTGAATAGAATCAATTTCCTATTAAAATCAAGTGTTCACGTAAAAAAAGTGAAAGTCATTTGATTTACAAAGTTCATTGGCGGTACCGATTTATTAATGACCTCCTCCCTCACCTTTTGAAGTAGGTTCATGCTGCTTCTGAGTTTGCCATAGGCTATTTCCTTCTATTTGGAAACTGATGATTTTTATTTCATTTTTAAAGAAAATTTCATACGATTAATTTTTTGCCTTATTAATTGTAAAATAATAGATATTTTTTTTTTTCTCAAAGTACTTACTATAAGTTTTGTGGAAAATGAACAATGACGAACTGGGTCCTTTTCCTCTCGGGCTTTCCTTACTGCAGAGGTAATCAGTACGCCACTGCTGTCATATGATATGCGAATACAAAAACAACAGGATTAAATGCCGGGGAGGGGTTGCCAGATGACTTCAAAATGGCTATTCCCCTTCCTTATTGCCGTACTTCTGTTCACTTTCCATAAAGAAATTAGCTATCCCAATTATAGCAGCTATACGGTTTAGTACGTAAGCAATATTTTGGCCATTTTCTACATCTCCCCCTCTGGTAAGCGAAAATTAAAATAAGCACAAAAGCCACCCACTCCCGCAAAGTTGCTTACATAATACTTGAATGCTCCCTATGCCAAAGGATACATTTTTTATAAAGTTACCAGATTTAGAAAAAAGATTGGTATTTCCGTTGGCTTCCTTTTCTAATATTTGGCGATGAAAAAACTTTCACTAAGTTGCCATACTTCGGAATTCCAATGACGTATTTGGACACGCAACTAAATTTTCAAGTTTGAAGTTAACGAATAAGATCTGTTGTGCTCAGCCATGCCTCTCCAAGAATTTCTTTGGTTTGCTTTTCTCACGATGGGCGTATCTGGGGCGTGATTCGTTCATCTTTGGCCTTAATTATCTTATTAAATATTGATTTTAAGCAAAAATTGTACTGGACATTTTTTATTCCTTTTTCACAAGGAATCGTGTAGTGAACTTTTTCCGCCATTTTGTATACACCCTGTATACTCCCTGTATATATATATAAATGCATATAATTAATATAATTTTATATTTAATGTGTTTTCTTTACTCTGTTAAAAATGCTTTTATTATGTAAATGTGGCGGCGGCAGACAGAGGGGATCGCGGATCTTTTGATTACTATAAAAGGAGATCGAGGCTTAAAGAATTTGGGAGCCGATGTTTTAGAAGTACAATTTATTAATATAGACTAGGATCCAAACTAGAGCAGTAAGCTAAATTTATTTGCTGTATAACTCTAATCAGATTCACGAAAGAACATTAGAGAAGTTTTCGTAAGTTTTGAATAATGAATTTTTGAATTTTACAAGTGCTATAATTCAATTATTAAATTATAACATAACCATAATGTGGGAATAGAAGACCTTTTGCTACCCGATCTCCTTATCTGGTCTTTATCTGTGTATGGTGGATTTTGTCATTAATATATATGTAAGTTTTGAAAATACTTTCTTAGTAATTATTAAGTAATATAAATTGATGCAGATATACAAATGCGCTTAAGTAGGTTAGAAAATTGGCTTCAACTGTAGTTTTCTTCAGTTATTAAATTTCATGAAACAAGAAGAACATGTATGGAATTGAAAAATGACTATTTCCATAAAATATATCAAATCCCAGAGGCTCAACAAATAACAATAAGAAAATTCGTGATATTAAAATCAGAGTAATATGGATACTGTTACAAGGACATAAGACTTTTAAAATCCAAAAAAGTACCAAATTTTGCACTAATTTCAGAACTTGTTAACTCAGAAAGTATTATATGAATTGAAATGAAATAAAAACAGTTAAAGTAGTCATACAGTCAGCATTCTTGCCGCATCAGTATTATTTCTGAATACATTATATTTTTTTTTAATTTACAAAATGTGAAATGCTTATTTTCTACTTAACAAAACACCGAGCCAAACCTACTGCGCGAATGATTACAACTTAAATTTTAGTTTAATATGAGTTTTTATTAATAATAATTATTTAGAAATGTTGTCTCTTTGCACTCTACCAAAAAAAAAAACAAAGTCATGAAAAATATTAGACACATTTAAAAAATTTTAACTTTTAAGTATGATATTTATGTAATTTTTTGATTTTATGAATCTATCTAATGTTTACAAAATACAGTAAATGTGGCAAGTTTTAGCTTGGAAGACTAAAGTTTCATATGCTGAAGCTATTCTGAAAGTTTCTTTAAATTATATTAAACTGTTTTTCAGAAAATATGCGTGCAAACTTCATAAAGTACGTTTCGTGAAAACAAGCTTCAAAGTTTTATTTGCCTTTAAATAATATACTACTGGTGTTTATGTTTTTGCTGCTTTTTTGAGCTTAATGCTCAGTCCAAGTTTACAGGCTTTGTTTTAAAATGTTCAGGAAAGTGCAAACTTTTTTAACAATAATTTATTATTGTAAAATATATTTGTTATGATTTTCTGACGATTTTAAAAGTCTATGACCCGTAAGTACAAAAATTTCAGAGTAGATTAAATATTTAAATGAGAAATCTAATAAGCTTTGAACTTCTATAATACATTAGATTACAATAGAATATTATACACAGTTTGTCCCTAATAAAAAATATCAGCACGTACTAAGTAAACTACTTCACTGTATATATACAAAATAATATTGCCGTTCAATTTCTTCTATTCGCTCTTAAAAATTAAATTTATGTCTTAATTCAAACATCAAAATGTACCAAATTGTGCTTCAATCGCATGTTCTATTTCACGTTATCACCCCTCGATATTGTTTATGTATTGATTATTATATATTATTTAATAATTTAGTTCTTTAAATCATAGTATAAGGAATACGGAAAAAGTAGTATTGTTACTATAATAATATGTACTTCCATTATATTTTTCCCCAAGCTTCAAAATATTAGGCCTATTTTCTTGCAGGAAAATAATCTTGGAGTATAAACTCGGTTTGTGAAATGCCTGCTTTAATATTTGAAGATTTACAGAATAATCTCTAATACATCACTTAATTCGTTTTAAGAAGCTACATTTAGCAGAATTACAAATAAGATCTCACTCGTTAAGTACGTAATAAGAATTCCTTATAATCCGTTTAAAATATCGCAGTTAAATAATCTAAAGCTGATTAAACACCCTCTCTGGAGACTCTTGCTGCGATGTTCAAGTATTCAAAGTACGGACGATTCTATGTTACTAATACATCAACTGTGACTCTGAATGGTTAAGGACGCTACTGAAATCTAGGGTAAGCATTTCTGAACACTCAATTTCAATGCAGCTTACGTTCAGCAAATCTACATTAGGAAATTCAAACACACTTCCATAATATCGCTTTCCATTTACAGGCTCCCATTTCGCTATGGGATACGACATGTGATAGCTTTTACGTAGGTGTTGTATACACCAATCAATGCTTGTGGTATAGATTGCCAGAGCATTCCATGTGGGTAAGTACACCAAGGAATCGAATTTCGGGTTTAAGGCTTCATGCAAGTATTAATTTTGAAGCAGAATCTTGTAGGTCTAATTTCCGTTGGGAGCGCTCGGAGGACGTCCATCATATTATTGCGTGCTATACTTTAATGCATGTTTCGGGTATTCATTTACACATTTAAGCCTTTCCAATATATATGTTTATGATTTTTACAAACGCTGATAATTATTAAATATGAAAAGCATTTACTTATGAAAGCAAAGATAAAATTTTATATAATTCAGATAGTATGAAAATAATGGAGGTATTATATTTGACTATACCACCAATTAGCGAAGGCAGACAGAAATGCTGCGATACTTAAGAGAAATATTTCTCAATATCTACAGAACAATTGACATATATTATATAATGATATATACTATTGTAATATATATTTATTTCAAATACGAAGAAGCTGAGTGCGATGTTGAAAATTGTAATAATTATAAAATTATGAAGGCTATTGAAGTTATTCGTCTTCTTTCAAAGTTCGCATGAATTTCTTTCATTGTTTATTTCACAATCTGTATCTGCAGGTCCGTCTTTGAAAGCGGAATTTAAATAATTCTTTAAAGGACTTTTACCCATAAATAATATACTGAAGTAATAAAGAATTTTTTATTATACAATGGGTAAGTAAAAAGAATAAACTACAATCATTTATCTTCACTAAATAACGATTTGTTGAGCGATTATTTTCTTTCACTATTCATTGAGACCATTTTTAAAGATTTATATTTTCCCATTACATGAAAAACTATACATTTAATAAAATAAAGAACGTGGAAGCAGCACATGAATGATGTTACAAGTAACTGTATAATTAATTTTCGGATTATTTGTTAAGATATTTTTGCTTTTAAATGCTATTTTGTTTGAGTTTTAAGAATTTCAAGTGTTTTAATGTTAAAGAACATAAGAACCTATTTCGCTAGACATTTATTAATGTTTTAAAATAGTTCTTTAATATAAATTAAATTTGTTGTGCCTACTCTTAAGAAAGGACTAATTACTGCATTTTATTATTTTATATAATATGATTTCAAAACGAGTTTATAAATTAATAAAAAATAAAATTGCATTAAGTAACATATTAATGAAAATATCTAAAAATGAAATAACTGCTTATATTAAATGCAACGGCGAAACACTGCACAATCCAATAAAAGAAATACATGCACAAATTTTACACAAATTTTTCATAAATTCGGACACAAATTTTCCTTCTCCAACTCACGTACCGTTAAAAAGATGCACTCAGCACTTGATCTTAATGTTTTTAAAACATCTAACATCAATATTATAGTCAACAATCGACTTCTAAATAATATTGTCTGAAGTTTCCAAACTGGATTTAGGCATGTCCAATCGACATCACAGTTGTAAACATAAGCGACTATGCTATGGTTAATATTGCTTGCTATCTTTCTAAATAACTGACAGCAACGCGTTCATGTTTTTAAATTAACGTTTAAAGATCAATTAAATCACTAATAAAACGTGTATATACATTTCTTCAAACTTCTTATATACTTAATACTTATCACTGAAAGAAGAAACGATTAATTAAAACCGACGTTATGGTATTGCATATGTCTCTGCATTCGGGATATTTGAAAAAATATCTCAGACTTAATTTCACGGCTATAGAGCTAATCAACAAACTTTTTGTCAAAAATCTTGAAAACCTTCACCCGAATAAATTTTAAATATGTAAATTAGTTTGATGTACATTGTGTTAAAGCTCAACCTGATTTTATAAAACTTGAAAAAGTAAAAGGCCAGTGGAAAATCTTTTAAACAAATTAGTTTATTTGGGAGCCTGACGTGCTTTCAGAATAAAGTTTATTACGGTGTTATAAGTCATGTGTAAAATTGAAATTTTGGCCCACGCCAAAATAAGATTGCAACGTTTCTTGTTACACAAAAAAAAATCTCTCTTTCTCTCTCTCTCTCCAAAAAAAAGAAAGATATAAAAATAAAAAAGGAAATTGTGAAAAAAGGAAAGAATAAACCAACAAAAAGCAATGAAAAGCCTTGCGTTGATGGTACAGACTAACATATTGATACGGCTTTGTTATTTTTATTGTATTTTTTTATCTAGCAGACTTTTTAGAAATACGTTCGGTTCAGTAGACTAACAAGGACTATCTATTTACTAAAATCAAAAACTTCGTAGATTTTGCAAAAAATAAATATATAAAAATCGCATTTCCATTAAAAAGAAATGAATGCGACTGTGTTTTTTATTGCTTCAACGCAACCTGTACAGTTACGCAGAAATATCTTTTTTTTCATTTTTTATCAGTACAATGACGAAACATTTATATAAATTAAATATGATTATTAAACGGGAACACGGAAATGGATTAATTCCACATTCAATACAAAAAATTTACAATTGCATCGAATTCCCGATATCAAATAAAATTAACAACTATAAAATATATAAAACATTTAATGAAAATACTCGTAGATATATAAAGAAAAGTTGCCTGATTGTTTGTGTGCCTTGCTTTATATAATTTTATCATCTTTCTCCGTATTAAATGCATCGAATATTTTGTATCATGTTTACAGGCATTTGCGCATAGAATACAACAAATAATGTACAAGAGCTACTACAAATCTGTCTACACCCTGCGTGATCTATTACTTAAAGTTAAGGATCGCGTCCCTGAGGAGGAAAAATCTGGTGCTATTTACCAAATACCGTGTGGAGACTGTGACAAGGTGTATGTTGGACAGACGGGAAGATCGATACGTCTACGAGGGAAGGAGCATATGCGTGCGGTAGCTAGGGGAGACGATTCAAACCAGTTGGCTGAACATGTCTTCAGGGAGGGTCACGAACCAGATTGGCATTCGATGAAAGTATTACATCAGAATGTGACGAATCTGGGGAGTAGACTTTTTCTGGAATCATGGGAAACCTACGGTTTGAGGAGTCGTGCAATAAACACCTTACAGGATTTTTGCCAAACTGGGGTTTCCCCAGCTGGAACTGCTCCGCACCAGATGACGTCAGATGGGGATTCCCAACATGCGGGTATATAAGCTTAGGACTTTCACGAACTCTTCATTCTGCCTTCACTTGACAAAGGGAGCAGTTGGCTCCCGAAACGTCGTGTTTTTAAACCTTACGCCAGTGTCAAAATAACCGATAAAATATGCAACGGGGCTGAATTCGGTTCAGATAATGAAAAGTTCTCATAACAAGGACTTAATTTCTAACAAAAAAAAAGTGAAGGAGCCCTAATATTATGATACATCGATTAAAAAATTGAATGGCTGCAAAAGAATCGATAAATCATATCAATTGTTTATGTCCATTTTTCTGGACAACAAAATGCTTGACCTTAATCTCAAATTTATTACTTTTTCATGACACTGATGGCCATTTTATTGCCATTAATTTCAAGTTGAGGCACCCAATAAACCAAAAAATCCACCCTCCAATGTTTTCGTTATCAGGCGTTTTTCCACGGACCTTGTGGTTGCAAATTTGCCCCCAAGTGCGTCAAATGTGGACAAGACCACCCCACTCACTTATGTCTAAAATCAGCTAACATATCCGCCAGATGCGCAAACTGTGGTGGCCCATACCTGGCCAATTACAGGGGTTGCCTAGTTTACATCAAAGCCACAGCATCAGCTCCCACAAACCAACTTTCATCGCAACCAACCCACAACCTCCTTTAAGCAACTACAACTAGGTAGCCAAATCAACAAAACCCTTTTTCTCTCCCATGAGCCGACCTAATACCAACCTTATTTATGCTGTGTTGGCTGCACCCTCAGCACGAACAACGGTACCTCTTCCGCCAACTCATTCATCCAACCCAACACGAACTTTACCCCAACAAACCCTCTCCACACCCAGCAGCCCCTTCAACCGCCCATCCTTCAATAAGCATTACCATTCAAATCCATCACCCCCCTACACAATCCAACCATCTGACCTTCCTGAACTTTTTTCCACGTCTGGGACATACTTAACGAAGCCTTTCACGCCTTCGTTGGTGCTCCCCTCGAAAGTCTAGCCCTATTTTCTTCCACTGCACTTCTAAAAATCTCCAAGGCCATTAAGTCTTACAGGCCTCGCGGTTAGGATTCCCCCCTCCCCCCCCAGACTCAACATCACCTTCCTGAACATGAATGGCTTAACAAATAATATTAATGAATTACGAGACTTTGTCGCTCAGGAAGGTCCAGATCTGCTCCTACTTCAAGAAACTTTCCTCTCCCCACATGTTAATCACAAAATTCGCAACTACACTTGCACACGTGCCGACCGACCCCACACTGTTACTGGTACACGACGACTTTCCGGGGAGTTGCCATTTACCATAAATCAACTTTCAACGCCACCCTGCTCCCCACACCCCTACTTTCATCTGAAGCTGTTGGAGTCCAGATTTTGGACTCATCAAACAAACCCTTTAATTTCTTATCCTTCTGTTGCCCCCCCCCCACTGCCTGCCATCTCAACAAAGACATTGGAACCCTGCTTAAAGACACCACCCCTCTCCTCCTGGCTGGAGACTTAATGCATGCGCTTCTAAACAAGTCTCCTTTTTCATTACCCCTCCCCCACTAGTTTCACCCGCTCCACCTCTACAAATCAAGATATACTAGACTTCGCCGTCTCTAACTCCCGACCTATCATCACTACCATTACAGTAGGTGATCAGCTCAATTCTGGTCATTTACCAGTGTTCTTTTCAATTGACCTCGCCACTAAACCATCCCCGCTACCATTAAAATCACTGATTGGAACCTCTTCCAATACCAATTAAACGCTCTCTTACCAAACCCCCTTATCCTCATCATCTCAATCCCCCCCCCCCACAAGATCTTAACCTACTTATTGAAACGTTCACAAACACTATAACTAAATGCTCAGACCTCGCCACCAAATGCCGTCCCATCGACAAACCTTTCACCATCTCCACCCTTATTCGCTATCTCATTCGGGAAAGAAACCGCGCACGTAAGAGGGCGCAACACCCCAGAGCACCAGCCGACAAACGACACTTCCAGGTTCTGAAAAGATCAGTCAAATAAAAAATTCGTGAACTAACACGGCGACGATGGGACAACACGATAAATAACCTCCCGACATATGATTGTTCCATATGAAAATTCTGAAAAAAGCTTACAGGACGAAAACCATTAATTACCAGATTAGTCACCCCACAGGGAATCTTCCACCAATCTGAAGATCTTGCAGAAATCTTCGCCAATTCTTTCGAAAGACAGTTCTCCCCCAGTACGCACCCCGCCACCTTCAATTCCATGAAATCATTTCCTTCACATACAACGACTACAACGACAAACTCACCATCCACCCACACCCGCCCCTCGCCACCAACCAAGAAATCAAAAACATCATTAAGAAACTAAAAACCCGTAAGGCACCTGAGTTAGACGGAATCACCAACACTGAAATTGAACACCTTACACCACCCTGCTATTTCCACACTCACCCGTATTATCAATAGCTCACTCACATTACAATACTTTTCCACTTCTTAGAAAATGCCCCCACACACCTGACAGTTACCATCTCATTTCGCTTCTATCCTCAATTTCAAAAGTAGCTGAAGCTATAATTCGAAACAGACTAATAGACTTTCTCGAAAACAATAACGTTATCCTACACGAAAAATTTGGCTTCCGTACGGAGCACTCTACCACCCACCAAATAGCCAGAATCATTGAAAATATCAAACACTCTCTTGAAACCAATCTTAACACGCCATTAATCAGCCTTTACATATCCAAAGCATTTGATTCCGTCTGGCATCCTGAGTTAATTGCCAAACTTTTACATATCAATACACCCCCTATCTAGTCAATATCATCCACTCCTTAATCAAAAACCGGAAGTTCCATATTAATCTCAACAATCTAACACGATACGCACCGCTACAGCTAGCGTTCCTCAAGGAGACAGAGTCTTCCCAACGCTTTTCTCTATTTTATTCAATGACTTTCCGAAAACAGGCAACGTCTTTCTAGCTCTTTTCGCCGATGATGCGGCTATCTATACCTTAAAACCTTTCTACATTCGCACTGCTCTTATTGGCTATTCACCCTTTTCGTACCCAAATGTTCATTAGTTACCCCTTTAACACTAATCGACGATTTGTTGTTCTAATCACGGGTTCGTGACATGCCACTCGGAGGGTCGTAATCAGCATGTCCAACAGGGGTACTTATAAGCAGGATATACCTGTCAAGCAGTTTGACGAAATACAATTATCCTTGCACCGTACCGTGTTGTACACTAAACTCAATCGTCGCCTGCAGCCAATGTCTTTTCCGTGGCCGGGAACAGAGCGAACCGCTGATGAGTCGGTCCATCTGGATTCTGGATGGGAAAAGCGTATATGCGGGGAAACAAAATGGTGAACATTAAATCATGATTAAACCTTTTGGAAATGTGGGTTCATGTATCAATGATCGTTGATTAATGAGTTCCTACAGGTTAATTGGATTATTTGGAATTCTCAAAATTACCGATATTACCTTTTCGAGAACAATAACGTTGATTTTGTGGAAGTCAAGAAGGTCTCTAATAATCAACGTTATCTATAACAATAAATCTGTTTCTGTACGTCATACTGTAAGAAGTTAACTTATTCAAATTTTATACAGCTATTGGCGATACAAATGTTTCGATATGATTCTAAAGTTGGCACACGAGTTTGCCTGAATCGTCTTATATTAGTTTGTATTAGTGCATTCCAGTATATTTGAATTCACATAACAAGTTGTAATCAGACAAGTCTTCGTAGGTCACGTTAAGATATTCATCCCTTCTCAGTTTCATCACATTCATTGTTTTTAAAAATAAGCCCCCTCCCCACGAAATATCCAAATTCGGAATTTGGGTTAATGAACGAAGTTGCTGTATTTCACTACTAATCAAACGAACACGAACATTTCACTATTACAGGTGTCTGAATAATCATTTGAAATGAAATAATAATTAACAGACAGTACCTAATTGAGCGGATTTTCACTTTTATGCAGGCTCAGCGTAGAGACGCAGCCAGCATTTTCTGCCGGGACCTGGCCACCAGAAGGGCGTATTATAATTTTTCTTGTGTTTAAATATCACAAATACAATATTTAGTATATAGTAGAACCTGCTTAGAGTGACCACCTTTGGGGCTGGTTTGCAATTGTGACTAGAGAAAGGTTGTCATTACACATGACATAATTTGATATAGGAATGATTAAGACTATACCAATTCATTCTTATAAAAATTGGCCACTTTATATTCAGATGGTCAAATTACAGAAGTGGTCACTTTACCAAGTTCTACTGTATGTATAAAACATACGACGAGCATGATACTTTCCCTTTATTGTTCTTAAAATATGAGAAATTGTTACGTTATAGGGATCTGTATAAATTTTTCGTTTGTGGGGGGGGATTTAAAGCTTAAAGGACTGAACGGGCGCGTCAACACACATCTGGGGGGCTCCAGTACCTTCAGCCTCACCCGTGGCTGCGCACCTGGCTCAGCGGTGGCGTAGTGTTAACTTGTGCAACTACCATGACATTAATCACATTTTGACTTCCAACAATTCCAAAAGGAAAGATCTCTTACCATTAAAGTCCACTGTAGTCAGAGGCATTGCCGGATTTACGTTTAAACCAAGTATAATCAGGCCTAGGGTCACGTGAATCTGGGGACCCGCAGGGGCGGCCTTAATGTGATTTAAGCTTAAGGGTTATTTTGTTTATTGGCAAATAGCCGCGTTCATTATTGATGAACCTGATTATTAAATATAATGAACTTTAACCCTTGAGTGCATAACCTGGGTCAAATTAACCCGGTGTGTTATATTTGGTGCTATAGTTCCGATTATTTTCCAAATACACCCTTGATTCACCCTGACATCTCAGATTATACATTTTTTTATGCGATTTAGCTAGTTTTTATTTTGTTGCAAATTTCATACCACTACCCCGTTCATGCATAACGTGGATCAAATTGCCCCCTATAAATTATTTTGCATATGACATCGCAATTTTAAATTAAAAATCAGGTTTCTTTTAGAACATTTTGGACACGAAGACGTAAACTACTTTACACACGTACATAGAAATATTTTAGCGCATTCAGTCAAGTCAAGTCAAGCTTGGTAGACATAGACATTGTGATTCTCGACATCATTTGGAATTGAGGGGCTTTTACATTCCAAATTTTTTATATTTTGCCGGATTTGTCCGCTTCACCAATATTTTTTATGATTCACGGTATTTATTTCATTTAATTATTATTACAATTGCAAAATTTTCTTAGCTTATATTGAAATGAATATTTTTATAAAATTTTTAACATTTCAAAATTTTTCAAATCTAATGGCAACTGATTCAGTTATGGAATTTCTGAAAGTATAGTTAATGGATTTGATATCATATTGATTGAAGTTATGTGTTTTTAGATGCTCAGCACTATGAAGAAGAGCAGGCCTATCTTCTGAATGAAACTGGCTGTTTGCTCACTTTGTGTGAAATGAAACAGATGAGCCAGATGTGTGAATAGAAGAAAATCATCCCACCGAAACTAATTATAAAAATGAAACTGATGACGAAAATAAAAGTGAGGATGAATTTTCTTCCCCTGATGCTATTCCCCAGCTGCGATATATTGCTTACTTGCGGTTTTACGGCTCAAAGACTACAGTGGTCATGCTGCGCCGGGACCTACTGTTTTCCGAGGAATCCGAACCTCTTAAGGCCTAGGGAACCAAACCCCGGACTACAGTGAGCAGTGCGATCTTTATGAGATCTCTGAGTAAGCGTTCTTTTTGCACTGCTGGGAGTCGAACCCGGATTAGCCGCGCAATAGGAGAACGCGTTACCACACTGCGCCACCGCAGGGCCGCAATATATAACAAAATCCGGATGGAAATGGTCAGAAATTTGTCCAACTCGAGCAGTGGAAACCTCGTGTCATAACATCATATATCTTTTCACTATGGCCCAGAAAAAGGTGTAAAGACTTCAACGAATGGGAAAACTATTTCCCATCTGAAATTTCTTATAAAAGAAGGATATTTTTGAAGGATTTAGCAACAGCACATGCAATGCCATATATGATAACATGGACCACTGTCAACGGGATACAAGTGTCTCTCACGGAATCTATGAAACTTTGTGGTATCGTATTTCCCAAAACTGTGGGAACATCAAATAAATTGTATAAAAGGAAGAGGTGCAAATTTTGTCCAAGTACAAGAGACAAAAAAAATCCGAACTATGTGTGAAATGTGAAAAGTGTGCAACAAAATGAAAGCTGATGCTTCGGCCTATAATTCTAAGGGCTCTAAGGAAAACCATAAATTCAGGCGCAGCTTGGCCTTTGTTGTGCTTGTACTGCACAAACACAAACAAACACAATTCCTCTGCAGCACTTGTGTAAGACTTTGTGTCCTAAGGCTCTGAAAGACAGTCCAGCTAGGAAAAGATTGATGACTTTAGGAGAGCTTCCATCCACGCGCTACACTGCCACACTTACTAGGGATCCTCTCAGATTCCCGATGGATTCAAAAGCGGCTGTCCTAACTACTGAGCTACTAGGACACTTCAACGCAGCAGAAGCACCAACACTCTTCTATTTTATTATACATTTCCGTTTGTCTCTTCTCAAGAACTGAATTTCTCTCTAGGAATGTATTTTTAGCACATCCTCAGCTGTGACGTTAGCTTTCCTCTGTAAAATAACCAACGAGAAGAATAAAAAGCGTGTTTTCTTAAGGCTAAAATTTATTCGAAAGAAATTTGCATTTCAAATCAAATGTGCCATTTATATTTATATTTACTTCGAGCGTAGTTTTCTGCACAAACTTTTCCTTCTTTTTACAAATTATACGTAAATTTGTCAACAAGCAAATTTAAAATACGATCCAGGAAACGTCTCGTTTCCAGATGCAAAAATTTTCTCTAAATATTATCATTTGTTTATTTATTTTAGGGCTCTAGGGCAGCTAAGGCGAGCTGCGCTGTGAACTAGGAACCCGAGCCTTTTAAGGTCTAGGGAACCAACGTCAGGACTCTAGTAAACTGTCAGTAAGAATTCTTCTTTCGCATCGTTGGGATACGAATGCGGGTTAACTAGGCGCATACCTTACCACTGCACCACCGCAGGGATTAAATTTCATTAATTTAAGACCAATAAAAATGCGTTAATTTTTTTCTACTATTGTCTTGTTAACTGATGGCTGCAACAACAACAATCTATGGACTAACTAATCTGTGTAATATTTCTAATGAATCTGTTTGTGAGCGTTGTGTCAACACGTTAGAAGACTGAACCACTGAATAAGTCTTCTGATTCATGATAGGTGGGAAAAATCGCTCATTAACCCATTCACTAAAGGATGTGGAAGACCTATTTTGTAAACAAGCGGTTGGCGAAAACCGCCGAAACCACCGCCAAACCGCTAAAAACTGGTGGTTTGGCGGCTTCGTTGAATCGCTGGTCGCACCCCGGATGCTTCGTCAGGCATGCCTAACCTGACTATACGTCCCGTTCTTTGTTAGGTATGGATGCCGAAATGTCCCGTTTTCAGAAAGAAAGAAATCCTAGTATCACGGCGATGTGGGGCATGCTTAATACGTCTCACACACATATGTAAGTCGGTCAGAAGCCTGCAAACTCGCGCATTGTTCTTGACGATTAATTGTTGTTTTTTTTTACTAACGTGTGTTATTGTAGTCAATTTAAATTTCTTTACGTTACCTCCTCCATTTTAAGAATGCCCACACGCAAGCGCACTTTTAATGTTAACTTAGAAACGAAGTATCCGTTTACAAAGCAAAGAATTAACCCCATCGGACGTTATATTTGAAAAGTGTAGTAAAGAATTTAGCATAGTCCATGAAAGTGCTAGCGATATTAATCAACATTTAAGATCAGAAAAACATAAAAATTCCGATATTGCTACCGCTTCGAATTCTTTGATGTTTAATTTTTTTCATAAAACGTGTGCACCAACTTTGAAAGATCTGGAAGTTGTTGCCACGGAAGACGCCTGAGCGTATCATAAGGTGCAAGAGAACCACAGTTTTTGCTCAAATGATTGTGCCTCTAAGTTAATTCAAGCATGTTTTGAACAGAAAGTTAGATGTTCTCGTATGGAAACAGAAGCTAATATTGTAAATGTGTTAAAACCAATAGCAATAGTTGAATTAAAATATCGCCTCAGCGAATGCAACTGTGTTACGATATTGACTAATTCTTCAAACCACGCGGATCCATGAAATTATTCCCCGTTTTAGTCCGCTTCTTTTTACAATGCAAAGGCATACATGTCAAAATTTTAGAATTTCAAGATCAACCAGGCGAAACATTAGATGTTATTGTTAATTATGCAATGATAGTATTGACAGAAAATGAAAGAAAGAAATGACAGTATGGAAATATTTGAATGGGTGAATTTAACCAAAATATTTGCATGAGAAAAATTCAAAGTTAAATGGATGTATTGATTGAAAAGGGATTTATTAATTGTGACCAAGTTATCAGAAGTATTTGATGAGTATTCACTTATAACTACATTACACCGCAGGAATTGACAGAATGGAACACTGGGAATGTTTCAACTTGAAGTCTTTGTGTGGCATTGTTCAAACACTTTCACATCAATAATTTGAATCGTGTAAACTTTCGTATAATTATTGAATATATTTTACGTCTACCAAGCAGTAATACACCAGTAGAAAGGATCTGTTCTCTTATAAGTTATGGACGGGCAAACAAATACAGTCTCAAACCGCTGTTCCCAAACAACGATAATTACCAAGATAAATTTTAAGAAATCATACCAAGAATTTTATTCTTATTTAAAATCAAATCCAAATATACTTAAGCAAATTTGTTCTTCAGAAAAATATAAGACCACATAAATTATTTATTTTCACATATTTATTTCTGTTTTATTTATTTTATTTCTGTTCTTTTCATTAATAAATAAAAACTATGAAGAACTATGCGTTTTATTTTGGATAACATACTATTACCGAAAAATTAGTAGATGTCCCATTTATTTTTTTCCCTCAAAACGGGACATACGCCGTATGTCCCGTTTTGAGGAAAAAATAAATGGTCAAGTTAGGCATGCCGCCCTGGAAAGTAAAGATAATAATAGTTATATTGAAATATATTTTACTTTCAATTTTTAATGATAATGATACAGTACATCTGACTGATTTTACTTAAATACATTGCAACCGGGCTTGGTTATAGGTGATAATTCCAACACCCATGTTTTTTGGCTCAAATTAAAGTGTTTTTGTTACAATAGAAAAAGTGGCATCGTCTCTGACCCAGATACGAACTAGGGTCTCTCCGTTGACCCCGGAGTGCCTTAACCGCTAGGCCATCTAGGACGGGGAACGAAGCTCCTTTTCTCCGTATATATACTTTGTAAGATATTATTACCATTCTCAGGGGAAAAAAAACCAGAAAAAGCACAACGAACTCGCCCCGGAGGCTTTTCGATGTTGACCACTATATGGCAATTGTGGTATCCCTAACATAAATAATAATATAGTAATCAGTAGAACATGCCTAAAGTGACCGCATTTGGGACTGAGCTGCAAAGGTCACAATAGACAGATGGACACTATGCACAACAGACGTTGTATTGTCATGACTAAGTCCCTACCAGTTCTTTCTCTTATAAAAAGTGGTCGCTTTATCCAGGTGGTCAAATTACCAAGGTGTTCACTTCATTAGATTCCACTGCATTACTTTTAGGAAATGGCATTACTAATGTGCATATAAGTAACATTTATTTAATACAGTAGAACCTTTCTAAATTGATAACCTTTGGGACTGAGCTGCAATGGTCACTATAAAGAGGTGGTTAGGCATGACTACATCACTACCAGTTCTCTCTAATAAAAATTGGTCTCTTAATTCAGGTGGCCAAATTATCAGGTTCCACTATGTTAACTTTTACTGAGGAGACGGGAATTTGCAATAAATCAATAAGAAATTTGATGTCTAAATAGGACAATATAAAACTATCAACAATAAGTTAATAAAATATTTCATATGAATCAAATTTTATGAAATATTATCTGTAATTTTCTTTTGAGATTTATAATATTTTGACATAAAATCTGGATGTTCTGAATTTTTATAATGATATGATTTAGGTAAAATTATATTATGATCATGGAGCTCGCGAGGATTTCATCATTTTAGCATAATAACTGATGCTGTTAACCTTATTTAACAATACAATGGAATCTGGTAAAGCGATCACTTTCGTAATTTGACCACCTGAATAATGTGACCACGTTGGTAGTTTCATCACGTGAATGATGTGACCACTTTTTATAAGAAAGAACTAGCAGGGACTTGGCCATGCATATACCAAAGTCTGTAATAACTACCTCTCTATAGTGATCATTGCAGCCCAGTCTCAAATATAGTCACTTTAGAAAGGTTCTACTGTATTAAAGTACATGCACTTACATGCACACCAGTGGTGCCATTTCCGAAATGTAATTCAATGGAATTTGGTAAAGTGACCATGTTGGTAATTTGACCATCTGGATAAAGCGATCACTTTGTATAAGTGAAAGAACTTGCAGGGCAGGGACTTAGTCATTCCTCTATTCCTAAAGTCCAGTTCTCTACCTAAAGTCTGTCGTATATAGTGACCATTGCAGCCCGGTCTCAAAGGTGGCCACTTTAGAAAGGTTCTACTGCATTTGATACACTTTAACATAATAACCAGTACACTATAATTGAGTTGTACCATAATTGTAGAAACGACTAAATTTCTATCTACTAATTTCTTGCACAAAATCAGATAATTTTATATGTATCACCACTTATTTATCGTAACACTTACTAAATAAGTTAAACCAATATTGCAGAAACCAATATAACTCTGGATCGTATAATCATGTCCATTTCTTCTGCTACGATTTCGTCGATAGGCAGTTTAATTAAAAGCGGAAACCGACATGATTCTCCCATTTCCAAGAGTTATGTTTACTTGGAGAACCATACCACCGATTCAAGATGCAGTACACGTAGTGGCTATTCGATTGCTGTTCCCGCGAGGATTAGTGGCTAGAGATTTGGGCGACTGAGATAGAGAAAGAGATGGTAGTTGAAGTCGTGCAAGATAATGAGATCTTCGTATGGTATAAAATCCGCCCAGCGTTCACTTCAGCGTGATAATTATCATCGATGATAAAGAATTCAGAAAATCTTTTGGAAAAATCTATTTCCTTTATGTTCTACTACGATGCTATTTCTCGGGAAGAGGAAATTTTATGCTAGCGATATTTAATTTGATTTTACAATAAAATCAATCACTCTTAGATATTATATACCTTTTAACAATATCAGAGTGGCCACGTGTGTAAAGGGGGCTTTATGAAAACCTAGATTCCAGCGCCATATAATATGAAATGAAATTTGCAAATTGATTTCAAAGAATTTTTATTTCCGTAATATACAAATACAATATGCATGTTTAATAATGTAACCTGATTTTTTTTAAGTCTGGATTTAATTATTTATACATTTAATATTTTTTCTTAATGCATTATATAAAAAATATTATTTGTCGTTTTGAAATGTCGCCACACCTGATCAGGCGCCTTTGTTGGGGAAACAACTTGCACACACGTGGCTCTGGCTCTGTATGAGGACCGCTGATGGTCTTACAACCCCTGGGCCTGAGGGAATTGAGATTATCGAATTCAAGATAGAGCAACGGCAAAAAAGTAATTAAATTCGCCAAAAAAATGGTACGCAGAAGGCCAGAAAACGCATAGAAACAGGTGTGAAAGTACCCTTTTTTTTAGAAATAAACAGAGCTGACATTGGGATTCGAACCCAGGACCTGTTGATTACCAGGTGGAAGACATGCGCAATACACAATTTTTGAATCGGTTTTGTATTAGAATCAGCGATGGGGTCTTAAAGCCTCTGTGCCTGTTTTTGTGTAAACCGTGGTAGTCGCTTGGAAGGCAGAATAAGGATAAAAAAACAATTAATTAATTTCGCCAGAAACAATGATATAAAGAGGGCAAAAAAATAAGAAACCGTTGTAAAATTCCCTTATTTTAAGAAAGAAGAAAAAAATTAAATAGAGCTTACAATAGGATTGGAACCTGGGACCTTTAGTCGCTAGGCGAAAAGTATGCCTAGTAAGTCATTTTAGGTTCGGTTTTGTATAAGAAAAATCGAGAGTCTTGCAACCCTTATGGGGCCTTTCGGAGCTAAATCAATGTGTTTTCTTTGAAGGAAAGAAAACTACGATAAAGATGAAATGCAGCGAAAAAACTGCTAGCTTCTTTCTCACAAGACACTCAGAGGTCGACCGCTTGCACTCACGGCAAAGTTCCAACTCCAACTCTAGCTCAACCAGAGTCAGCACCTCTTCCGGCTCTTGCAAGGTACCGACTCTCTCTTTATCCTCAATACCGTTCTGGAGAAAATTTTGTCTTCCTGACCATTTCCAGAACCATCTAATGGCCAAATTTGGGTGGTCGCTGGTTATGTATTCGGCCGCGAAATCTTCTCTCCTTTATTATGGCCGGACGCCGACGGTGGTCGCCTTAAGGAAGGTTTTACTATATTAACACTGCGCTACTACTACATGGCCTAACACCAGATGGCGGTTTATATGCTTACACCCGTCGTTCCAAGATTAAACTCCATGGTGATGGTATCTACAAAGACTGAATAAACAGAGGACGTCTCAGAAAATTATCGCAAATACAGGGTCAACCAAAATTCATTTTACAAACTTTAGAAATCCATAAGAAAAGGGGAAATCATCACAGTGAAGTCCGGTTTGCCTGTTAAATATTATCTAGGTATAGGGTCTTCTTTGACACAGTAAAAAAAAATTAGTTCAAAAGTCGCGGACAGGTGTCGCTGATACTAACACAACCACTAAAAGCATACAAATAAAACTGCGTTAACAAAGCCAAGTGCTCGTTGGGTTTCCATTAGTAATCTCGGTAATAAATAACGACTTTTTATAAAAATTTTAGCTTTGCCAGAATAAACCTTTTTAGTGAAATTGTGTCATACAGTATCCGTTTCATTGTTTCGAAATGTCTAAAGCGCCACATATCGGTGACATTTGAGCTAATTTTTTTATGATCTTAAAAAATCAACATCCAGGTAATATTCATCGTGCAAACCACACCTGTAAACGATGATCTGTCCTTTTTTTATGAATGTTTAAATTTTATACGGAAGTTTATTTGACTCTGTACAATCTTCTGCTTAAAAAAAATACCACCAGAATTACTAAAAGTCTCTATTTAATAAACACAAAGAAAAGTTCGTTGTACAAATACCTATGTTCATATGCTTACTGTTTGGGTATTAACCCTCTATGGGACCATGTGTGTTTCAGCACACATAATTTCCAAAATTTTTTGTGCACAAAACTGACAAATGTCACTCCATTTTCGAGCGTTGTGTGCTTCAGTACGCATTTAAGTTTCATAATTTCAGCAATAGACATTACATGCTGGACTTTTATTTGTAGCGCCATTTGCTTCCAGATAAATGAAAAATTTGCATAATAATAATGCTTAGTTCTGCTCCATAGTGGGTTAAAGGTTATTACCCAATGAACTGCCATATGACGATGAAAGGTCCGTCACAGTCCTGGACGTTGATTTCTGGAAAGATGTTTCATTATTTTCCGTACTTCGTTCATTTGCAACTCAATTAAATCGATCTAATTTAGTCTTTTTTTTAAATACCGGAGTTATTACCTAATAGGTAAAAGAAAGTTTATTATATTTTGATATACATTATTCATGAGTTATAAAAGCTACTTCTTTGTGCTTAAATCAACTCTTCCTCGTGCGCATTGACGTCGTCATTTTTATGTTAGCCCACGACTGACGATTATATGTACATTAGATACGTAGTTAAAGGTGAATTTAAGCAATACATTTTTTCGTCCAGCTAATTATATTTATAATGTATATGCAGCTGAATGTTATATATCCATGATATAGGCAGCCGAACACCTAAATTTAGGCTCCAATAAAAAATTTTCACAATTAAGGTTAGACTGTCCTCAGGAAGTCTTAGCGGTATAAATTGGTTTGTTGCTGGGGCCCTATGTTCAAAATAAAGCATTTGATCTGATGGTTAGTCAATTACATACAGGCTATCAATAATGTCAGTGGTCTGTATTTGCACAAGAAGCACTAATCATGCCCAACGTTATTGATGTTTGAAATCAAAGGTGGGATGCCTTTTGCTTAGCATTATTCCATTATTAGGTTTTATTTGATGACTGATGAAACGTATAAGAGAAAATTCCGAAACGTTTCAAAAACTAGTTTCCTTTATCAAGAGAAGTGCATTCGCTTGATAAAGGTTACAGTAGTTCTCGAAACATTGCAAAATATTTTCTTATAAGTTAACCCAATAACAAAATTTTACTAACAATAATAAGTAAGTATAATAAGCCCTGGTAATGCGTTGAATTATTTCGCTTAATAAGAATCATTATTAGCAGTGTCTATCTACTGTAGCCTGAAAAATAGTAAACGACTAAGTAATAAATTTTATTCTTCCGAACTTTGAAATTTGGGGTAAATGCACGAAGTTGTCTGAATTTATTACACAATTGATGAATTATTATATTCATTTCGTATGTCCTCAAATAAATATAGGAATTACCTCCGAAATAGTTTTTTTTTTCACAATCTATGCTAGTCAGCCTCTCCATTGTTCTCTCTCGTCTTCCACCTACACAACTGTCACCTGTTCAGAGTTCCACAACTAAAGTCGGTTTTTACGGATATCCTTCCTTAATTCAAAAGAGATACTTCCGCTTTTTCTCCAGTTACATGTCTCTCATTCCTATTGATAAAATCTATTGAAACCCCAAAATCTTAACAAGTGAAGCTTCTGCATTACAAAAATGCCCTATCTTCCTGCTCAACAAAGTAAACAGAATGCATATATTAATACATTATCGCTACAACTATCATCTTATCAATAACTGATAAGGATTATTAGAAATAAATTTGACACCCACGTATTAGCAGCTCAAACTAGAGCTAGTTTTGTTTTAGGAGAAAAAGAGGCGCCGTCCTCATCCCGGATTCGAACCAGGGTCCCCGCGTTTAGCCCGCGGTGTCTTGACCTACTAGAGAAATGAGGACGAGAACAAACGCATTTTTCTCCTATAATAATATATATAATATAGTATAAATATAAAATAATATATATTCTCCTGTAATAATATCCTGCAACTTAATATATGGAGAAAAGAGCGTCTGTTCTTGTTCTCATTCGTCTAGTAGGTTAAGACACCGCGGGCTCAACGCGGGGACCCTGGTTCGAATCTGGGATGAGGACGGCGTCTCTTTTTCTCATAAAACAAAAATAGCTCTAGTTTGAGCTACTAATACGTGGGTGTCAAATTTATTTGAAATAAAATCCCCCACGAAAAACTCACAACAGTCTCATCCCGGTGGCTTTGTGTGTTGACCAATATTTGGAAATTGTGTTATCCCTGTGAAGGGTAATAATATCTTACAACTTAATATATGGAGAAAACAGCATTTGTTCTTGTTCTCATTCGTCTAGTAGGTCAAGACACCGCGGGCTCAACGTGGGGACCCTGGTTCGAATCCGGGATGAGGACAACGTCTCTTTTTCTCCAAAGCAAAAATAGCTCTAATTTGAAATACTAATATGTGGGTGTCAAATTTATTTGTAATAAAAAATCCCCCACGAAAAACTTGCCATGGTGGATTTGTGTGTTGACCATTATTTGACAATTGTGTTATCCCTGTGAAGGGTAATAATATCTTACAACTGATAAGGACTGAATAACAAACTTTAGAGAAGTAATTTTCAAATGACGGCATTGTTGAGCATACAGCCGGACTCAGGAAGTCTATAGATTGTGGTTTACAGGCTCAAAATGGGGGCTTATAAAACTACAAATTCATATGTTCATATGTATATGTATGTACACTGTACATACATACAAAATTTCATCGCAATGGGATCACAACCCCTATCAACACCCACTATGTACGCCAGTGTTCGAAAATCTATCCTAAATTGGGGAATATGCTTCCACGAATAGAAGACAATCAATGGATTAACATAATACAATAATTAATATAATATAATCATATAAGATTCAAACTAGTTTTTAGTTTTTAAAAACTGATTGATCTATCTCATTACTTTATAAAATCCATTTATAATATATTCCATATATAAACTCCATTCGAAAGCTTAATTGTTTATTTGGTATGCTAATACTACCGTTCTACCTTTAATTTTACTCGCACTTGGACAGTGTGGCTTCTACAAAAAAGGAATTGTATCCTGCCTAAAATAAATAGTTATTTCATTATTATTAATCTTACATATAATATGTATTTTAGAGATTTAGAGAATAAATACTTGCCTCGTACCCTTCCGTTCATTACTTAATTAGAAAATATAATATGAAGACGAACATTTTAATGAAAGTATTTAGGCACAAAAAAAAACCATATGTAAAATAGAAAATGAGAAAATATCACCCAAACTTTCGGATGCGTCAGCAGCAGTCTTTCATCAGGAGTATAAAAACGCTGATTACTTTTAAGAAATTACTTGCTGGGGTAAAAATTAAACATCGTAAGTAAATGCTCATGATATAAAAATAAAGAACGGGTAACTAACCAAGAGGAGGCTTCTAAATATGTCCTTACTTATTTATTTATGACCTCACACAATACAAATTAATAATCACAGAAATAATCAGTTACGAAGTTGAGTTATATATGGGAGCTGAATAGGAGATAACCTAAACGACAAGATATTACAATGTTATTACAGCAAAGTGAAGTGAATAAACCAAAATATGAAGCTATTAATCATGGGTTACCATCTAAATAAATATAACACAGTTCCTGACAATTAGTGATTCCGAACCTGGGTTTAATGAAAAGGATCCAGAAATGGATTTATTTAAATTTCTGATGAAAATCAGCCCGCCCCAATAAAAATAAGGACAAAGGGGAAAGACAAAGAACACAAATGTTGCACAACAGTAAACAAAAAGAAATTACAATTCTCTTTTATATATTCTAAAAATTCTCAAATTCTTATCATGTACTATTTTTCGCATAAACGCTTTATTCCAATGTAGTCTTTTGTATGTTATATATTTCAATAGAAATCAAATGAATGGCATGAAGGAAAGGAGAATTTTATGTGTCAATTTCTCTTTTTTTTTCACTGTGATATGTCTCTTCCCAAAGTTTATACCTACGGGACATTTAGTCTAGAAGAATTTAACATCTTAAAGCGTAGTTCCCGATAAAGTGTTTAAGGTACAAAATGATAGTTTCCTCCATTGCACAGGAAGTCGCCGTCGGTAAATTTATGGAGGAGAAATCGGAGACAAGTTCGTAAACGTTGGTAGTCGTTGTTGGTTTTTGCGTTTAGTTCTGAAGAATGCCGTCTCTTGGGAAGTACTGATCGATACTCCGCTACAGTGACTAGTTTCCAGTATTTATCGATTCCGAAGTATGAACGCAGACAATATTCTTCCCCCTTGTTGGGTATAAGAAAGGAAAAAGGATTTTCCAGGACTCCTATTTCTGGACCCTCTCCCTTGACTGAGTAGAGAATTTCTTTATTATTAGAGAAACTAATTAAATTTATTATTTTAGAAATATTACTTATTGTTTTAGAGATATAATTTATTGTTTTAGGAATATAATTGATTTTTCTAGGATTATAATTTATTGTTTTAGAATTATGATTAATTGTTTTAGAATTACAATTTTTTTAATATATACTAGGGTCAAAAGTATAGGGCCGGGCTTTATTTATTTGCTTTATTGCTTTAATTAAATACGCGAGTGAATATTAGTGAATTTTAGAAAATTTTTGGAAAATAGATCTTTGAAATTTACATGTAATATAATTTAATTAAGATAAAAGTCCCTGCAAGGCGATCTCATTATCTGCTCTTTATCTGTTCAGTAGGATTTTATCATTAATATATACGAGTTTTGAAAACACTTTCTCCTGAAGTTTTCGAGCATAAATATTAGATCGTTCAAACGAATGCTCTTAATTAAATAAATTATCAAATTCGAATAAGCTTCAAATCCCTCAGTTGTTAACTCTTTGAATACCAAGTACACGTTTAGCTACATGGCCGAGAACGTCACGTTAAAGTGAATTCAGTCTTGAGTAGTTTGACTTTTCAAACGGCTGTAAGAATCTTCGTGCCTAATAAGAGCAATTGAAGGATAGTAGGCTCGTGTAAAATAGGAATAAAACACCATCCACAGCCTGAAAATTTATTTAAAAATTAAGAATTAAAACTTTTTGTTTAACCGTCGTTAATTCCCCCCTCCTATATAACAAGATTATCGTTTTGTTATACTCGGGGCTGACGAGAGGGGGCAGCGGAGACTGCAGCCCGGGGGGCCCCCCGGATAAAGGTTTGGGGGCTCACGCTGGCAAGGACCTACGTTGTGGGGGCGCCGTCCCCCCTCCCCCTGCTAGTTAGAAAGCCAGAAAAATTGTTCTCTAAATCCAGATTAATAAGATTTTGTGCATTTTTAATGCATAGTTTTTTAATTATACTTCATTAGCCTGACTCGATTATTAAAAAAATAATAATAACAACCAGTAGCTTACGTTAGTTTCTTTTTTCAGCAGTGATCTTGTAAAATAAGTAGTACCATAAAATGTGTTCGTATTTCGTACTTTTTGTTCATTTGGAGGATCAACCCCTTCCCCCCCCCAAAAAAATCTATGAAACTGCCCTGGGAAGAAGTTATGGAGTCCGTCGAAGTGAGGTTGGGGGCCAGTGTTGTCTCTCGACGCCCCTGGTTTAACTCGTGTTTAGGTAACACGCTGCTTATAAATTATATGGGGAATAATCACAATAAATCGTCATAGGTAAAATGTTTCAATATACGCAAATAGCTATTTCGGTCGACACGTACTGCCATCGCCAGAACGAAACTAAATCTGTTTGCGCACGATTTCAGCAAACTCTGTCATCTCTCGAATCAAAAATCGTTGGTTAGGAGATAGAAGCACAGTTGTGTGTCTGTGGCTGCGTCTCTTGTTTCAGAAAATTCGGCAGCGAAGCATTTAAACATCGATAACTTATTATGTAATTATTCCTTATATAATTACTTGCAATTATTTGCTGCGTTTGACGCACAGTGGTGATGAGTTCGCCTAGCGTACCGTTATCCTGAATTCGTCTCTCAATGCTGCCAAAGAACGACGCCTATTGACTAATTGTTCATCGTAGTCCGGGGTTTGGTTCCATAGGCTATAAATGGTTCGGATTCCTTGGAAAGCTGCAGCTTCTAATGCAGCATGGCCCTTGCTGTCTTAGCTTCGTAAAACTTATAAACAAACAATTACTGCGATTATACTGGTGGCTGCTTTACGAAAGGCCGCCGTGCACATCTGAGCAAATTCATATGTGACGCCCTGGGACAGATAACTACTATTAGCGAAAACGAAGTTCGAAAGGGGCTTGGGGCTACATAATTATCGTTATCCATATATTTATGTGCATATACCAAATACTGCACCGCAATGAGGAGCATTTTGACCCCATTAACCCCCGTTGCGCAAGCTTGTGATCGCTACATACGAGTTAAATCGCATTTGGCACTCAAGGAATTCAGCTGCATGAAGCAAAATGAAATTATATCGAATTTGAAAATACAGCTTTCGATCGATGTAGGTATCATACATGGTTGTTAAATGATGTCGTTAATATTATTGGAATCAGAAATTTAAATACCAAATTAAATAAGTAACCGCAAAAGCACATGCACTTCGAACTTCAATTACAAAATCAAAGAATAAGCATGATATTAGTCCAAAATGTGAATTTAACAATAGCTGCTGGAAAAACAATCTTTCTTTCTGCAGAATGCGCCTTCTAATCCAATTTAACATGTCGTTTCAATCCTTCTAAAAATATTTCAAACTCCAAAATATTTAGTCATCCCAACATTTAACTAAATTTTTGCTAAATATATTTTTCATTGTCAAAATTCTACATTATACCATTTTTTTCAAATGCACTATGCAATGTGAATAAGGTTCGGAACAATTATTATCATTTTCATCTCTGTTCAAATGTTCAGAATTTGTTAAATGAACAGAAAGATCAAAAATTTGACACGTCAGAACACTTATGATCACTTAGTCCAAAGTCGTATTTTGCGGAAATTTACATACATGCTCTCCACAGTTTCAAAACACAATTATAATGTTATCAGGTATTAATTTATTATTCAGGTACCAAACTACAAATTAGAATAAATTCCTAGAATATACCTGAACGGTAACTGGGATAAAAAGCTGATGGAATACCAGCTTGACGATTTCTAGTCACCCAAAATCCCCATATATTCCAAGATAGAAAGAGCAGATACCCGTATATTTCCCTATCAAAATCCCTGGGGTGGATACACAATTACGGTTTTCTGAGTAGCAAAATGTATTGAATAAAACGTTGAGCCCTCAATAATGTACTTTCTAGGGAGGTAATACAGTGACGTGAACATTTATTAAACATAAGTTATTGCAAATGCCATTCAATTATATAGGTAAGGCCTAAATCACCCCGTGCTGGAAAACCGCTCGTATTTTATTTCTAGTCATTATAAAAGATCACACGCGTCATTTACATAAAACACTAGATATAGCTTCAAATGATAATAACCTCAATTTGGACGTTTTCCAAAGCAGTGGACTATGTAATTTGGAGAAAAAACTCCGACGCAGGATGAAAGCAAAAACATGGCTGGTGATTAAGGCTAGTGGAAATTGATTACAAAGTGATTTTTACGTCACCGAAAAATTTCTGCGAGTTATTAAAAATTACTAATATAATAAATTTTTGTTTAAATTTTAGATAACATATTAAAAGAGGAGCGCAATAAGCCATGATGAGAAATCCATTCCTTTAAGAAAGGTGTTGATCAATTTAATTGTTTATCGCAGAAGTTAGATGTTCAGTTGCAATCTGCTGTTTAATATAATATTAGAATTATTAAAAATTATTATTTAATAATGCTATTATAATCATAGGGGCTTTAATTCTATTTTTTCCAGCCTTTATAAATTTAAGAATATTTCATTAAATGAAAATAATTTTACAGAACGTAGAACTTCAAAGAACATAAAATTTCTGAAATATCCGATTTAATATTTTAAGCTTTTTAAATACATTTCATGGCATCACCTAACTTTAATGAACCTTATTTTTCAGAAATAGAAAAAAAATCTTGTTAAGAAGAATTCCTTATATAGACAGTTTATATTTTCTAATTAAGTCTTTATAATAATAGGACTATTTACATAGATAAAAACAGTTTACAATATAAACTCATTTTGTGAAATATTTTATTTAATATTTGAAGTATTACGAAATAAGATCCATTGAATCACTACCTTTGTTTTAAGAAGCCATATTTCATGTAATTACAAATCAGATCTCTCTCGTTACCTGCATGCTAAAAATTCCTTATAATCCATTTAAAATATATATATATATATATCGCATTTAAATATTCTAAAGCTGATTGAACAATCTCTCTGGAGACTGCTGCTACGATGTTCAACTCTTCAATGTACGGACAATCCCATATTTCTAATACATCGTCTGTGACTTTAAATAGTTAAAGAGGCTGCTGAAATCAATGGTAAGCATTTCTGGACACGCAATTTCAGTGGGCTTACTTTCAGTAAATCTACATTGGGAAGTTCAAACACACTTCCAAATATCGTTTTCTATTTGCAGACGCCCATTTCGCTATACGATACGGCATGCGATAGCTTTTACGAAGGTGTTGGGTACACCAACTAATGTTTGCGGTATGGATTGCCAGAGAATTTCATATGGGTAAATGCGCGATGGAATCGAATTTTGGATTTAAGGCTTCATACACGTATCAATTTTGAAGTACCAGCTTGTAGGTCTGATTTCCAATGGGACCATTCGGCAAAAGTCCATTGAATATTTACTCCAAGTGTACTTCACACGTGTAAGCCTTTTCAATGCATATAATTGATTTTACGAATAGCAGAAAGTTATTAAATATTGAGGATATTTATTCATGACAACTAAAGTGGAATATTTTGCATATAGCCTTTCGTTCAATGCATATATCCTCGTGGATAGAAGGGATGAAATTTGCTACATATTGATCCTAGATTTGGTTGTCTATTTCAAATGAGATGACGATGATTAAGAATATTGAAGCTTATAAACAACTTAGAAATGATAAATTTATATACCTGCTTTTAATTTATGAACAAATTATCTGCTTATTGTTTTATAAAGAAATAGTTCACATTGTCCTATTATTTATGTAATTGTGTATGTCAAGTAATAAATTTATTACAGGACTTTTAGACATAAAAATGAACTTGAGCATTTTCCCAATCTTTACATATGTGATATATAAATTACTTTCTTTGCTCTAACAATGTAAACATTAATAACCTGATAACCATTTCATTGAATTTTCCGAAGTGTACAAAATAAACTTATGTCTAAATGCTTATGTCTGAATAAGAGTAATGTCAATACTTACGTCTGAAGCTAAACGTTTGCCAATCATCATTCGTAAATTCGCGAGTTCAAGGTTTTTCACATCTTATTTTGAGGCGAACATATCACTTTTTGCCTCAATTCACGGCAAAGACATTGTTCTATCAATTTTGTTGTCAAAAATACCCATTTTTACCGTACTGACTTTGTCACCTCAACGAATAGTGTCAAATTGTTTATCATTCAATTATAGTTCTGTTAAATATTTTTATTTCTGATTTTTAAACTATGCAACACATTCATTTCTTCCTCGTTATGCGCACACGCGCTTTTGTGATCGAGGTGGAAAGTCTACACAGAAATCTGAGCATTTTCGAATAAAACTTGTATATGATACTGTGTTTTAAACGCTAATGATAAGAAAAACTGTAAGTTCGGTAAAACGTAAAATGCAAATAACACCACATGTTTCAATTTGATATATAAATATCGGTGAAGTTAGATTTCAAGCATTGGTCTGGACTTACTTTTTCATTTCAAGCAAAACTGTGAAACCGCTCTCAAGTATTTTGCTTGTAAATAGAGAGCTATTACGTTGTAAGCTTTTAAAAATCCATTTACACTGATTGGCATGTGTATTTTTCTTACTTATTATTAAGATATCAATATGTTTAAATGATTATTTAAATGAAAAAAACAATTCAGTGGCATGTGCGTATTGCTTTAGGATACTGTGTAATTAATTTTAAGAATATTTGTTTATGCAGGAATTGTACACTGTTAAAAATAACAGTTCAGGGTTGAACCAAAATGTGGTGATTTGCCAGCTTCATCCATTGTTAAGAACTACGTTTCACCACATTTTTGCTCCAGCTATGTTACCAATACTTGGCCGGATGTTGAACCAAAATATGGATATACTTTCAATAACGAATAAGGCAACATTGAACCAAATTCATGGTTCCAGCTTGAACCAAATATACTGTTGTAGGTTGAACCAAATGTGGCCAAAATTTCCCGGACACTGTATAACAATATAAAAACCTGCCTTTAACGTGCTATCTATCAGGGACGCATCGTGGAGTGCTGGAGCCCCATTATTTATCTAGGCTGCTATTGAAGCCACATCTACCCCATTTCATATACAGAGAGTACACATAATTTTTATTAATTACAGAAAGGTAGCAACCAAGCAAAATCTCAATGGTTTTGTATTAAGCCTAACGTTAGAGTTTTAGCTGTTAGTGACGAAAAACATCGTAAGTCATGGATACAGAA
>QLNU02014802.1:12891491-12909762 GCA_006491805.2 Dysdera silvatica
GTTAATTTTTGAGCATTTTGGAAATTTGGTTAAACTTGATATTTGCAATTGCTTTGGAAATAATTTGATCAGTTTATCCCTCCACATATCTTACTAATTTACTATTTTACAAATATAAACTGGATGACATAAATAACGGCTTTAGACTAGTTGCTTCCTCCTTGACGTGGAACATCTTTGAAGTTCCAGAAAATCCTACGAAACGACAAATAACGCTTTGGGGGGGGATCATGGGCCACTAATCTGACAGTTATCTTTCTTTATAAGCACATTTGGTTGTAAGTATGATGTGACATTTAACCCGAGTCCAAAAGATAGTCCTATTTCGTTTATTTATTAGAAATATTTTCGAAAGACTGAAGTGTATATAAATATAAGACGAAAATACACATAAACGCAATTTAATAAGAGTTGTAACGACTTTTTGACCATTGTGTCGGTGGGAAAAATGTCCACCTTTTTTTAAAAAAATTATCAAAAATAATTTAACTATGTGCATTTCCGTTTTTAAACAGTTTAACACGTAATTCATCGCTTACCTTCTCACAAGACTAATAAAACGCATTTTGTAAATTAAGTTATATAATTCTTGCCGATTATTTGAGACTTAATAAATATTCATTCATTTATTACAAAGATATTTCAATACTTTTAAGCAAATGTGACAATAAATTTCATAAAAGTTTTGCTGTATTTCCCAGGGTATAACTGTTAAATAAATATTTTTAATATCACCTATCATTAAATGAATATTTTGTTATTGAACCAACGTGAGAGATGTTTTATTAACAAACGTTATACTCCAATTTATGTTAAGCCTTGCTATAACTGCTCTCCCCCGTCAACCAGATACATTTATATCTGGTTTCCTCCAAATCTCATTGACCTTTGAGCTATCGATATAATCCTTATGAAAAAATTATTTTGCTTAAAAACTAATTTACACAAAACAGAAAAACGAACGCCGAATTCTGTTTTTGCAACCTATTTTTAAGCTCAAACTAGAATTGTTTTGTAAAAAAAACGTCCTGGTTCGGCGCGGACCCCACAATTTCTCTGTAAAAATCGGAGTGTTTCATAACAGACTAGACTACCGCGACACGAGAGCAATATTCCTTCTTTTCGTATTTAAAGTGTATGTAATGTTATTTCCTCCCGCAAGTATAACCCAATCGCCAAATATCAGTAGAAGTACTTGGCAACTGTGTTATCCCTGCAAAGTATAATAATATTCCATAAAAAATTAAGATTACCAAAGTCTAACCTAATTACGCAATAAATATATTTAAATACGTATATTTTATGTTTTTTATTTAATTTATTATACTATAATTCTATAGTTTGCAAGCATTTGTAGATTACCCATGGTTTATCTAATTGGTGATTGGGTTCCCCAGGTTCCGGCCAATCATGTGACTAATGCCATGCTATTCTGAGCCGGGACATTTTCTTTTTTACAAAAAAAAACAAAAAAACTATAACTTGAGTTAAAAGGCTGGCGTCAAAAGTGTTATCCATCCAATCATGCTAATTCATTGTAATATTTAATATTTTATATTAAAAAAGAAAACCGATCTAATAGACAGAATTATAGAATGAAAATGAAACTAATCTAATTTGCTTTCATTAGCATTTACTCTGCAATTTATATTCAACCTCAACAATATACAAACTGAAATTATCTCCACCTACAAAATTTGAACACGTCTTCTAATAATCTTGAATAATCTAACCCAATAATAGTAGAAAATATGTAACATATATCACAGTTAATGCATTTGTAGATGTGAAATAAATTTTCACACTCCTTATATTTTAAGCAATGGAGGAGAAAATAACTGAAAAGTTATTTATATATCGAATATGTTTCTGCATTGAGTGTCCTTGAACCAGGTACTCTTTTTCTAGTTCACGATTAGGCGATCAATAAAAAGAATGTTTTAGAAACTCTGGACGCATGAGATTTTAAATACACTCTATAACAAAAAAATCGATGCACCAAGAAGGAGTTGTCCGATTGTAATGAAATTTCGTATTCAAAGACATTTTGACCGAACATGCAAATGATTAAAATTTGGTGTCCAATGAATGACTAGCAGGTACTCCAGCACATCGGAACTGCGCATTCAGCAGGTGTATATAAGGAGCGATTCTCAATATGTGGTCAAAATTTTTGTTGCATTTTGACTGCGGATATCTTACGTCGACTGTAACAATGCCTCGCCGAAAGATTCGTGCTCATTACGAGCATATGTCAGAGTTTGAAAGAGGTTGTGCTATCGGATTGAAAGAGGCTGGTTGGACGAATCGAAGAATCGCTGGACATGTGGGTCGAAGCGATGCGGCGATTGGACGGTGCTGGCAAGAGTGGGTCAACAACGGCAGATGTCAGCGTCGGGACGGCAGCGGTCGACCTAGGGCCACAACAGAACGGGAAGACAGAGCGATTGTCAGAGCAGATGTCACAGCACCGGATTCGTCGTTATCAACTATCCAACGTGTGGCCCGCACACATGTGTCCAACATGACCCTCTGCAGACGACTGAGAGAGCGGAATTTACGCTCGCGCCGACCGATACGCCGCGTACCTCTCACGCCTTTACACCGTCAAGTCCGATTACAGTGGTGCCGGGCTCGATCAACTTGGAACTGCGCTGACTGGGGACGTATAGTCTTTAGTGACGAGTCCCGTTTCCAACTGTGTCCTGACGACAACCGCAGACGTGTCTGGAGACGTCCAGGGCAGCGTGGGGATCCTGCCCTTACTATCGCACGCCACACATGCCCACAACAGGGCGTTATGGTCTGGGGTGCCATCTCCTTTGATAGCCGGACCCCTTTGGTGGTCATTTCTGGCACACTTACAGCACAGCGGTACGTAGACGACATTCTACGACCGGTTGTGTTACCGTTCCTTTTGCGACACCCTGGACTTACGTTTCAACAAGACAATGCCCGGCCGCACACGGCACGTGTTGCTATGAATTGTCTTCAAGCTTGCCCAACACTTCCTTGGCAAGCTAGGTCTCCTGATCTCTCTCCCATAGAGCACATTTGGGACGCTATGGGAAGGCGATTGCAACCATCCCGGAATGTTGACGATTTAGCCCGACAGTTGGAGACAATTTGGCAAGAAATTCCGCAGGACACCATCCGGGATCTTTATCAGTCTATGCCACGCCGGGTGACAGCTTGCATCCAGGCCAGAGGTGGACCAACGCCTTATTGACTTCCTCCCTTTGTAACGGTCAAACTCTGCAATAAATCATTCAATTGTTCTGAAATTTTAATCGTTTCTTTTTCTATGTATGTTCTTCACATCCACCAATTTTTATCGCAATCGGACAACTCCTCCTTGGTGCGTCGATTTTTTTTTGTTATAGGGTGTATGCAAATCATTTTTGTGTCGTTAAATTTAGTGAATTAGTCTATGAAATTAGAAAAAGCATAACGCAGGTAGAGTCTCTCCTTTAGAAAAAATATATTAATTTATTTGAGACCATGACATGTTTCCAGAATAAAGATTATGGTATTATAAATCACGCGTAAAATTGAAATTTCGTCCCACGCTAAAGTAAGATTGCGACGGACTTTTTCTTTTTGTTAAGTAAAAACGATCACGCAAGAAAAAAATCAGACAAAAAAAGTGAAGAAAAAAGAATTAACCAACAACAGCCAATGGAATGACTCCCGTTGATGGTACTTTCTGATATATTGATAATGCTTTGTTATTTTGTTCTATTCGTTTTTATCTAGCAAAAATTTCCGTAATATTTTCTCTTCGCTGAACTAACAAGAACAGTCCATTTACCAAAATAAAAACTCCATATCGTTTAAGAAAATGAAAAATACCTTTTTCATCAAAAGATACATACATGATTGCATTTCTCCTATTTTCGCGTAACGAATGTTTTCGTGCATGAAACATTTCCAACATGCCATCCATACTGCATCGGTACAGTGAAGAAATGTATGTGTACATTGAAAATAATTGATAAATCGGAAACAAAAATATATCTATTCCTATATAAATACGCAACTGCACTTGAGCCCCAATAACGACTAAAATTAACATTAGTGCAGATATTGAATGCAAATTATTTCCATCTGCTAGGCCGATTGCCCTTCTTCTCTGAACAAATGACGATTGTAAAAGTTGTCTGCTCAGGCAGAGTGTATTTCGATAAGAGGTATGGTAAAGCCATAGTGATGAGTCACCGCACCCACACACCCATGCGATGAGGTATAAGGGATAATAATGTTGCGATGCTTGGTGGAGTTACTGCAAGTGGTAGCAGTATTACTTAATAAATCGCACTCGCAGATTGATTGTTTGGCTTTTTTATGGCGCAAGAGCATCTGGGCTATACTGCGCCAATCACTAGTAGAGAAAAAGTTTTTTGTGCGTCCAGTGTGGTAGGATCCAACGACCTTTTGATTTCCGGTGAAATGCTCTGCCGATTGAGGTACAGACAGTAACAAAATCTTCCCGGCGAGCAAATGTGAAGCTTCAAGCATATGGGCATACGCTACCTGGATGCAATACATTATACAAAATAGCATACGTTACACGACGTCATACGCAAGAGTCCCGCATTCCTCACAGGACAGCGTGGGAGTAATCTATCGAGAATGGGTGACAGATGAAATCAACATTTGTAATAAAATGGTCTCTTCTGCTTTGTTTAGTACCAAAACTCTTGACCGGTGACACAGACAGAGTCAAAACCTGGTTTTCTTTACCTTGACTCGTATTTTTCTCGTTTGTATTAATAGCGCCAAATTACAGTTTTTCAAATTTATTGGTGAGCAATGGAAATTTACCCACCTCCCCACTAACCTGCGGACTTTTTATTTTTTACATTTTAAGCGAGAATTCTTCCAGACCGTTATGTCGGATCTGATGGTCTTCTATATAGAGTTTTTTTTAATGTGGGCAATAGTGTCCTTAATGCTCGAGGGCGATTGTATTGTCTCATGAATCAACGATCATTGATACATGAACCCACATTTCCAAAAGGTTTAATCATGATTTAATGTTCACCATTTTGTTTCCCCGCACATACGCTTTTCCTATCCAAAATCCAGATGAACTGACTCATTGAGCGGTTCGCTCTGTTCCGGGCGACGGAAAGGACATTGGCTGCAGGCGATGATTGAGTTTAGTGTACAACACGGCACGGCGCAAAGGTAACCTAATCGTATTTCGTCAAACTCCTTAACCGGCATTTCCTGCTGGACATGATGATTACGACCCTCCGAGTGTGACACCACGAACCCTTGAGTGGAACAGCAAATCATCAATTAGTGTTAAAGGGGTAACCAATGAACATTTGCGTATGAAAAGGGTGAACAGCCAATAAGATCATTGCGAGTGTAGAGACGATGAGGCGAACACCAATAAAAGACATTCTTTCGGTAGGACTCTTAGCGAGATGGTCACGCTGCCCATGATGGACATTCATAATGTCTTACAATAATAATGTCAATTCTTAATCGTAACAATTTAACTTATTTTGCTATGTGATTGTAAATAAATTGTTTAACGTAGAGACATGCTGTCTACATGGTTCATCTGTATCTTGGTATTTCTGAGTCAATTTCGATAAGGTTCCAGGGTAACGATCCACGTGAGTTGACGTACGAGCTAAAACCCTTCTGATATAACTTATAAGATATCGGTGATATTATTTAGTCTACCTAATTCTAACTTTTCCAAAAATATTAATTCTTCTACCATTGGATGCAAATAATCAATTTTTTCCTTACAACCAGAAATGTTTGATTTGAGATACACCGAAATCGTAGCACCACTATCAACTAAGAATTGTGAACCAGTTTCGTTATCTTTTACAAATAAGCGATTTATATGCTCGCATAAACTTAACATATATCTACATTAGATGAGCTTTTACTTTCCGTCCAACGGTATAGTGGTACATATTTACGCTCTCTTGTGCCCTATATATATAATGATACCTGCATATACTGCGGCTAGAATTAGTCCTAGCAGGTTTATTAGAACTAGTCTGTCTTACTCGGAGGTCTCTTGAAGTCGAACGATTAAATCTAGATTTGCCGATACTGTCGATAGTGCGGTATAACATCTTAACCTTGTCAGGTAATTTTTGTATTTGCCGATGCATGTCCTCCAGCGTAATACTATTATTACCTAGCTCTGAAACAACGTTCGTTAAACTAGGCATTTCATAAATTACATTAGTTATTTTGGCCAAATCATTGAGGTCTTTACTGCCAATTGACTGAATCTCTTAGATATTAATTGGCAATTTTCTTTACAAAAAGTTATGAAGTGCCGGTTCCGCCAGTTTGTCAGACAACAGTTCCCTCATTCCAAGTAACAAATAAGATGGCATCCGTTCACTCAATGTTAGTCCAGGAGTAAGGTTTGCAACCACAAAGCTTTCGATTAATGGAACTACTCATTTACATGCAGTTTAAGGGCTGAGTAAGGATTTACAGGAGAATGAATGAAGTCGCTAATGCAAACCAGTAACTCTGTGTCAAATGCAACAACTATACAAAGGAATTCAGTTTCTTCTGCGTTAATAGTTCAGTTTCTTCTGGGTTAATAGTTCAGTTTCTTCTGCGTTAATAGTTCAGTTTCTTCTGCGTTAATAGTTCAGTTTCTTCTGCGTTAATAGTTCAGATTCTTCTGCGTTAATCGTTCAGATTCTTCTGCGTTAATCGTTCAGATTCTTCTGCGTTAATCGTTCAATTTCTTCAGCATTGTGAAACTAGGATTCTAACTGTAAGAACCATAGGTCAGTATTAGCATTCCAAAACGGGTGGCCTAAACGCTACTCCACATAATTCCTTTCTATCGGACCTAATCTTGCCTAATGTGGTCATGATTCCACGAAGAAAAACAAATACAACTAGCTAGGACAGCGGCACACTTGAGGCAGAAAAGCACACGCGAGCAACAAAACGCAAAAAGAAACGTCACGGGAAAAAAAATAGTCCAATGCGAAAAACATATTTACATATTTTACTCACCAAAATTGGATCAATCCTGCTTTAAGCTTCCATAGCGCCTTTTTGATTATCGCAATTTGACTCAGAAAAACTGAGTCCTTGGCAGGTAATGTTGCAAAACGAAAAACCTTCGAAAAAACTCCGAGTTAGCTGTAACTGAAAATTCCGTCACCCATCCATAATGAGGAGGTCGTAAATTCCCCATGAAAAATAAAAACAAAATTCTCCCACGATGGCTTTATACGTTGACCAATAGTTGGCAATTTTTTAGCCCTGAGAAGGGTAATAATTTCTTATAATACAAATATTATTTCTGATGCAATGCTAAATTTTTTTATTTTGTTTTTTATTCCCCCCAGAAGTGGTTCCTGTATTCCACGTTCAACAGTATTAACTAATACAGGATTTCACGATCAATAGGCACCAAAACTCAGTTGCTTTCTAATATATTCTTTCAGATGAGTTAGTATTTACTGTGAAAATGAACAGCTCTAGTTTGAGCATATTTCTAAGTGTGTGTCCAAAATTATTAAGTAAAAAATAAATTCCCTCACGAAAATTTACAAGAATTCACCCGGTGTATGTTGACTATTATATGGCAATTGTGTTATCCCAGTAAAGGGTAATAATATCTCTCAGTGTTAACTAAAGCCAGGTTTTTTGGTCTAATGAGCCATACTCGTAAGTCGTCCGATATTAATGAATAAATTATTGCTTAAATTGAAAATATTGCATTCATTATCTTAGAGTTCCAACTGAAACAAACATGCACAATCACGTTAAGTTATCCGTCGTATCTCAAATCATTTCATTTATTTCTTGGGGGATAAACCACTCAGACAACATACAGATGCCGAACTTAAATTAACGTGTAAGCGGTTTTATTTCATTAACTTAAAAATGTTTCATTGTACATGCGTTAATTTACCAGAAAATGTAAATTAAATATCGAACCGCACCTAATTGATTATGGCGACACAATTCCCACGCAGCACCTGTTTATATTAATAAGCAAAGTCTCTAGAATATGGGCCAGTTGGGACGGAATTTTTAAAGGGTGGAGAAGACCTTTGAACCACGGCACATTTTCACATAACCGAGTTTATTGGAAATCAAACCAATCACAATGGACTTACGAAGCAGATATACACGCTACTGGAAAACTAGGACGTTTTAACGTTAGGAAGAACTACTTCTTTCGTTTAAGATTTGCATTTCCAATCTTAACGTTTCATGCACTTCTGTAACACATGGTATACCAAAGCTTAGACGTAAAATTTAGTTTTTATGAAAATGATTTTTATATAGAAATGATGCTTTTTAAATTTTAAAATTTTAAAACTTTTTAAACCAAATTTTGAATTTCAAGTAGATAACATCATTCATTGTCTTCGTATATAACTTTTTTTAAGGGAATGTATCTCTTTTCTTTTCACAAATCACGATATATCTTTAAATAGCAAATATACATATTGTATAGACTGATTTATAGTTCTAGATGAAATAATTTCTCTTACTACTGTGCGTTAACGAGTCTGTTATTAGTTTTAAACGCAAGTGAAAAAAAATACGTCCTAGTAGGCTTCCACAGCTTCTGAACTCACGAAGCTGGATAAGCTTCACAGTGAATGTGGTCGCTTATAAATACATACCCACACTTGAAGCCAAACTAAACCGTCGGCCTCGTCCGAGTGCCTTGTTTTGTCTTACAATCTTAAGAAATAAAAATAGAACAACTATAGTTGAGTAATTTATTCACAAATTTAATCAATGATATATAATGCTACTCAACTGAATGCCTAACTTACTTAATTTTGAAAAAAAATATTAGATTCTTAAATAGTGGTTGCTTAACCGAAACCATAATTTCGTGAATTATCTTACTGTTCATTTTCACAGGAAATACTAACTCAGTTGGAAGAATACATTCAAAAAAATTAGAGTTTTGATGCCCATCGATCGTGAAATCCTGTCTATTTCAGCTCATATATTTCAACTGATGTGGGCTCGAATTAAAAGCGGAGGGACTGACATGATACTCGCATGTCTAGGACTTACGTTTACTTGGGGAGTCTACTGCCTTTTCAAGATGCAGTCCACGTACGTGGCCATTCTATGGTTGTTCAGGCGAGAATTAGTGGCTAGAGATTTGGGCAACTGAGATAGAGAAAAAGATGGTAGATAGTTGAAGCCATGCAAGGTAATGTGATCTTCTTATGATCCAAGATTCGTCCAGCATCCACTTTAGCGTAATAATCAACATTGAAGCTAGAGAGTTCGGACAATTTTCGGAGAAGACATGCTTACCTGATATTCTGCTAAGGAGGCAAGGTCCGAAAAAGGGAGCTGAAGATTTAAGTCACCGTTATTTGTACACTGTTTGCAATCAAACCTACAACACTTAAGCCATATACAGGCCTGTATAAGCTCGTAACAAAACCATTTATTACATGATTAAATCTCTACTTTATTGTTTTTATTTCATAATCTTTAAATTATTATTTTCATTGTATACAGGGAGAGTTTAATCCACCGCACCTCCGATACATTTTTGAAATCCTTATGTTATTATAAGCCTATTTGCAAATCATTGTTGGGTCGAAAAATGGAAAATGTTGTATGTTTTTTTAATTTTTTCGTCGTCGTTTGTGCAAGGAGATTATTGGGAAAGGTGGCCGCCGAAGGGGGCAGCGCTGTATTCCCAGACAGGCTTTTGTCATATGATATGACGACCAGTGGACCGAGAAGGGACACTGGGAGGAGGGGGCATTGCAGGGGATTGTCGATCGAAACAGGCGTACAGAGACGCACAGCTCACATGATTGTCGTCATTCAACGTCGACCGGAGGCCATCCACGATCAGTCCGCCCCGAAGAGCGGCCGAAATAGATGGATGGCGCGGAAGAACACCCCGGGCCGGCCGGTATTCCTACAGGAGACCACCGGACACCGTTGAGTGGGTGTGGTGCCGCGAGCGGCAGCGAACAGGCGAAAATCATTCCCCGCAACCAGGGCGCACGAGACCAGAACAATCCGGACAGGCATCACATGCCAAAGTATCATCCACTGTTTGCGAAAGCTGGCCCCCAAGCGATCGCAGCGGACGAAGACAATGACGAACGCCCGTCATGGACAGAAGGCCAAGCACGGCCCTAGCGACGAAGTCCGAATTACGAGGGAGGGCGGAGTCCGGTCCCAGAATAGCAGAAGCAGGCATCCATCCACCGCCGCCCGGCGGCCAAAATGAATATCCCAAACACTCCGTCTTAAGCGAGCCGGAACCAACACCCGCCTGCCCGGACAGCAGAGAACAGACATCCTTTTAATTTTTTCGAGCGGACTATATTTGTTGATTCAGCCAATCATGGGTTAGGGGAGGCCAACCTTCTTTTCAAGATTTCACGCCCACTTGGCGAGACATTCGACATGTTCAGCCAAATTAGTATAAGATTTATTACGGCAGTATTTCGTTCCATTTCTGATGAAAAATAGGTGTAGTTATTGGTTAGCTAAGTTATTGGTTAGTTGGTAGCTAACACGGAATAGGCTGAAATTGAATGATTTCATATTTTGGATAGAAACTGAATACTCAATAATAAATTAGACAGGGCTAATTGTAATAAAGGTGTAATCTGCATCATTCACCAGGAAAGCTCTCTAAACTCTTAAATGTAATTTTCTAAAGAAGACAAACCAACTTGGCTGAAATTATTTGGCGAAAATATTCAAAATAAAAATAAATGCTTCTCTTATGCACAAACTGAATTGCAACTTGCAATGTGATTATAAAAATTAAAGTAATTTGTTTTCTGCTATGACTTTCAGAAATAAAAAGAATGTAGAACTTCTACATCTAATACGTTTAAATTTAAAAAGTTAACGCTAGCTCTGTATTACTGAGCGTATTCTAAACTTTTAGAATACATCCCGCGTTCGCTTTTTCACATTTTTCGACCAACTAGCTACCTCGCCACGTGTTGCCAAAAAGGTTGCAATTGGCTCTATTTTAACTACCTTTTAATATTTAATTTCTCGATTTCCATGGGAATATAGCTGCTAATTTTCATACATTAAGGATTTTAATGTGTCTACATTAAGCTCAATTAAATTCGTTAGATTCGGCATGTGAGCTCCGAGGAAGTGGGGGAGGGGTTACTTGTGAGTTTTCCTGACTTTCTCAGTCTGTAATGTAAATACGAGCCAATCTCCTAAAAATTCCTCCAATGAGGCAATCCTCTCTATCTCTCCAAGGGGGGCCGGTACCTACACGCTTCCCCCTACTTCCCAAGTCCTGTAATGACTTGAGAAATTCAAGAAAAGTTGAATATCATATTCAAATTTAGCCTTCTTATAAAGACCGAAGTATAGGAGGGGGCAACATATGATGAAGTCCTAGCCCACTGTAAGTAATTAATAGGCAACGTATTTTTTTACGATAAAAAGAGGAATCTTGACTTTGTGCCTGTGGAAATCGTAACGTGTCTTATGTTCAGTGTATCTATTGGATAAAGTGAAAGAAAATACAATGTTTCAGTAACGTACGCAAACATTTTATAAGGGGTTATGGATGTACTAAGAGGTGGGGAGGGATTCAGCAATCAAAATTTAATTATATACAGGAAAATGGAAAGTCAATGGGGTTATGACTAACCCCTGCTCCCGGTGCTATTACAAATAGTTTTTATGTTACAACTACCAAATATTCAGGTTTCAACATTAGTTGAAATCACCCTCCTCCCCTTCCCCAACAACCAAGCAATCAGTTTTAAACACAAAAAGATAAAAAGTACTACTACTGCTAGGTTGTACAAAAAGTGCTCACGAACTTGCTTTACAACTTTGTAATAATTTTACAAAAGACGCTGATTGGAGCATAGCTTGCCTACCCTCTACCCAAAAGTAAAAAAAAGTGCGAGATTCAGAACCATTAATTATTTGTAATATAACCAATCAGATAATAACAATTATTAACACTGTATTAGGGAAAAAGGTCACTGAATTAAAAATTTACAGGACGGTGCATAAGCATTCCCAGAAAGTGGAAGGGGGTGAGGTTTATTTCAACCCACAATCCAGAATGTTAACCCTATTAACAAAAAAATGCGCGTTAAAAAATAAGCAACGGAGGTCAAACCCCCGCGACTCACCCTTCCCCGTTAGGATAGGAAAATGAGGTTTTTACGTTTATTAATTAAGGAGAGATTTAAGAAATAGCGTTAGGCCGCCAATTCTAACAAACTGTTTATCACCGAGCGTAAGAATATTGTAAATTTTACTTTCGTTGTTCGTAACACGGTGAAGACAGCATGCAAAGTCGCCAAATTGGGCTTACCCTTTTTCTGATAGTATAGAACCAATGAAAAGGTTATCTCGGAAAAATAAACAACCCAGTAGTTACTCGTTAGCGCCTATTGGCGAAACTAGTCCAATCAGTGAACAGATGGCTATTTCAAAAACGTTTCTCTAGTGCGGTGGTTTGAACTCGTCCTGTTTATTATAGCCAGGGCATAAATTGAGCAGCAGCCCACCGGAAACGGCTCCGGTGCTTTTTCATTTTTGGCGATTATTTAAATATTAACCGGAGACTCTAGAGTGTCATGAATTGCCAAAAAGTTCATGAAAAATAACATATTTTTGATTAAAGTCATGAATTTTGTTGTCCAGAAAAATGAACATAAACAATTGATATGATTTATCGATTCTTTTGCAGCCATTCGATTTTTTAATCGATGTATCATAATATTAGGGCTCCTTCACTTTTTTTTTGTTAGAAATTAAGCCCTCTGTGTAGTGTATATGTGTGTATATCACCATGACAAATATCCAAGAAGGAAAATAAAAACCGAACGAAAAATCTAAATGAAATTGTATTACGTTTGCATTAAAGAAAGTTTGAATTAAAGAAAGTTTGAATTAAAGAAAGTTTGTATAAAAGAAATTTTATTAATAGGCGTCAGAAAATTCTTAACGTAGGGGCAAAAACACCCGGAGGGACAAAACTAGATGTTTTATACACTCTTGACTTCCATATCAAGATGAATCATGATGACGACACGTACAAAAATTCAAATAATTGTAAATCTCGTAAGATAAATTGCCGTAAGAATCACGGCAAAATAGTGAGAAAAACGCAAACTTATTAAAATTTACATCTACAATATAAAAAAAGAACGCTCGGGGCACATAACTATACCTATGAATTCATTGCCTGCCTGCGAAAGGCTGTTACACAGTTTGGTGGAGCATGAATGATAAATTAAAGGCTTGCCAAAGACCTGCTCCGTGTCTCCTGAAAAGACATTTAATTACTTTCCGTCCCCTGTTAATTCGCAACTCGATTAAATCGACCTAACTTCGTTTTTTTTACAATATCAGCATCGTCACAGACAGCACAAAAACGTATCGAGGACGTCCTCTGGACTTCCGGCACGGAAAACCCCAACGTTCCGAGGACATTCAAAATACTCTGTCGGACGTCCGTGAGACGTCATGCGGTGATCCATGTGCATGCGTGAAGTACGTCCTTTGAGGGTCCTGAGGATGTCCGCGGAGAACATATTTCGGAGGTTTTTAGGACAAAAACTGGAATTCCTTTTAGCATGTTTTAAGACTTGTTACTGCGGATTTTAGGACAAAAAATGGAATTTTTATTAGGATTTTTTAAGGATTTGTTACGGCAGATTCTAGTATGAAATTTGGATTATTTAAGGGTATTATTTTGTTATTTATAAAATGTGTTATGGCAGTTTTTAGGATGAAATTTTGATTTATTATTAGGTCTTTTTAAGGCCATTTTTTGGATGTATTTAAGAAAATAGTTTGATTTCCTTTTAGGACGTCTAAAGACCTTTATCTTGATATTTTCAGGACGTGTTATGGCAGTATTTAGGACAAAAGTGAGATTTATTTTTATGATGGTTTAGGGATATTAATTGGATCTTTTCAGGACTTATATCGGTGGTTTTTAGGACAAAAGTTGGATTTCCTTCTGGGAAGTCTTACGGACATTATTTTCATAGTTTCATGTCGCTTTACGTTTGTTCCTAGGACAAAAGTTGTGTGACTTTCTAGGATGTTTTCAGGATGTGTTACGGTAGTTATTGGGACAAAATTGGATTATTTAGGATGTTTTAGGGATATTATTTGAATCTTTCACGGCTGGTCATGGGACGAAAGTAGCACATTAACCCTAATTATTATCGTAGACATATAGGTTTCTTCAGATCATATTTCGCCTGAATGTATGTACAACTATATCTCCATATATATGTGTGGTTAGAGTAATTAGTAAGTGAAAGTTCTTTTCGCTGTGTTTCACCACTTAATTTCATTGATAATATTTATAACAATGAATTTTAAATTATTTACCTGAAGTTTGTTTGCCAAACATTTTTTAGTAAACCTATAATTTGCTCTCTTTCAGTCTGACAATTAATTTTATTCACATTTTCACACACCCCCTTTTGAGGGGGGGAATCATATTTACTATAAATTACTTGCATATAATCTCAAAAGAATGATATTTTTCATCAGAATCCACACTTCAGGGTTGTAACATGTTAACTTAAAATGTGATACGTTAAATTCCATTTTTATTTCTCTCCCTATAATTTTAAGATATATATGTAACACAAAGAAGTTATTTTGAAATTTCCTTTAACTACGAACTTTTTCCCTGATTACAAAAATATCGGGGGGCATAAAAACACAGCTAAATAAATAGTTTCATAAGTACTCACAAACTAGCAAATTTTTCTGATAAAAAAGTTTTTGTAAATTAAATTTATATTTAAATTCCCTGATTAATTTCAACTCTTTGACAAATACCCTAATAATTCCGGGAATACCAAATTCCCTGATTTCTCCAATCGTGGATACCCTGACGCAGCCATTACTCGTTTATAGAAACATTCTCATCAACAAATCGTAATATCCAATCACTATACTTCACTTAAGCAATTGTCATCGTAATTCATCAATAAACCTTTGAATTCACATTAATTTTTAAAAATCAAATTCAAAATTGACAAAAATAATCACAAATTGTAACTAAAATTCACACAAACAAATCTTTTCTATTTTCAAGTATACCATCCAGACTTCAACAAGAAACCAGCCAGCACGCGGTAAGAATAAAATCTTCCAGCGTTGTACTGAGTAGGGCTGATAATTAATGTTTACTGAAACGGAACAGACTAATGCTGAAATTCTTTCATAAGAGCATAGACGTTATTGAGAAAATTTTAAATTTAACGAAAACTATAGATCATATCACTCTCGTATCATCAACAAGCGGCAGGAGAGAAATATACCTGTTTACTTCGAAAGGCATGAAGTAGTAAATTTCTGTTGCCACTCTAAATAAGAAAAAGTTGGGAAGTAGTAATTGCCAAGCAAATCGCGATGGCCCAGTGGTCAAGCTACTAACTTTGAAAAAAATGTGGTTTAACGAACAGGTTAAAAAACATTTATTTTCTTGCAAAGTCAACATATACGAGTTTATAAGTTTCGAGAAACAATACAAATAAAATAATCTAATTAAGTAGTTATAAAAGCTGAAGACGCATTTAACTTTCTAGAAAAGAAGGCACTATGAAATATGTAATTGTTTTAGCTACCAGACACTAATTTTACAAAGTGTCATCTTCAGCCTCTATTTATTTTAGTTCTTACAAAAAAAACAAACCAACCTTAAGCATAAAAAACTGATGATTTATAAAAACGTAATTATTGATGAAAACTAGTAACTTATAAAAAGAACTAATAACCGATAAAACAAACAAGTCGCATATAGCGAACGGAGTACCAGCTGAAACGAATTAAAAATTGCAGTTTAACGAATTAAAAAATGTATGTTCTTGTGTGTTTATATTTTACTTTATCTCACTTATAGTTTAGTTATTTCTTCCTTTCTCTTTGAAGGAGGGGTTACATACACCAATGGAGGAGTCGTCATTATTTTCCTAAAATATTCGGCGTGTTTTAGATTTCCTCGCCCCGTGGGTTGGGGATTATATATTTCACTCCCCGTACTCTCCTGATCGTCGAAAAAAGCTACTAAAGGAGGACGGAGTGGCCACCCTAATCACAATGCCGGATTCATTTATGGTCTCTTGGCCGAAAGGTAGAAATATCTGATGCTGTAAATTATCAGTATTTTAAACACAAAAGGGTCTTGTTGGGCCCTAAGCCGGGGCCTACTTGGCCTATACGTAAATCCGGTGTTACCTCATCAGTCAAAATTCGACCGCTCTGTACTTAGAATGCCGAATTGCTCATCTGTAGCCAAAACTCCCATCAATAAGTGAATAGTGAAGTTAAGCCGTGGTTCGGAATCCACGTTGAATTGTACTTTCGGACTGTGGGTAAGTTGACTAATGTTTTATAAATTAGGAACATAAAACCTACCTGTGTTGAGCATTACAACAACAACAAATAGTCAAACAATTTTCATGAGATTCCATACAGAAAATTATTACAAGTTTAGAAATTGATTTTGCTATCCCCATTAACAAGATGGCGATTGGATGTTAAATAAATGTAAGTATTCATAGAGATTATATATAAGAGAACGGCCATGACGATACGGCTGCTAGAAGAACCAATACTATGTAGAGTGAGGACAGAAGAACGTTATAGAAAAGCACATAATTTTGGTCACTTGGCGGATCATACGAACGTCGAAAATATGTCCGTGTTGTGCTACATTAGGAACCATAGGCGTACGCAGAAAGTTCACAAGGGGGGTTACTCAACCCCCATCAACATCCCCCTGCTTACGCTAATGCTAGGGGTGTCCGAAAAGAACATCATACGGACATTTCAAAACGAATATCCTACGAACGTCCGAAATATGTCCGCATTGTGCTGCATCCTAAGGGTGTCCGAAATGCATATCCTAGGGACGTCGGAAATGAACATCCTACGGACGTTCCAAAACGGACGTCCTACGGAAACCTGAAATTAATATCTCACGGACGTACCAAAGCGGACGTCCTACGAACGCGCGAAATATGTCCGTATTTTGCTACATCCTAGAGGCGTCCGAAATTAACATCTTACGGACGTTCCAAAACGGACGTCCTGCGAACTTCCGAACTATGTCCGCATTAGCGTGTGGACAAAGTCAAAGATTAAAAAAAGGACGTCCTGGGAACGTTTTGCGCTATTTGGGCGGGGACACTTCGTATGATCCGAACTATCTTTTCTCGACAAGATCATCATATGAGTAACATCGTTCCCTTTCTCCGTATGTAAGACTTTATAGAATATTATTACCTATCACAGGATTAGTATAATTTGCCAAATATTAGCCGACGTATGAAGCCACCCGGGCAGGTGTTTAATAACATTTTCGTGACTTTCCGAAAACTCTAATTCGAGCTTAAAGGTGAGTGTCAAACTATTAGTCAACATTAATCCTCGCATAAAAACCTTGCATAAATCTTGTAATCTCCAATATTTGGCAAATTGTGCTCACCCTGTGAAGGGTAATAATATTCTATAAAATCTCATATACGAAGGAAAGGCGCATTGTTCTCGTGTTTGAGTAGGCTATTCGGAAAAAGGCGCCCGAAGTGATACAGATGGACCACGGTTCGACTCCGGACAGAGGCTCTTTTTCTTCTTTAAAAACTCACGTTTGAGATTAAACGTGGGTGTCAAAATATTAGTCATCAAAAAATGGTGAATACGTGGCGATTATTTTTGTTACCGGAAATAGTTTTTTTAAACGACAATGTATATTTTTGTCTCAAAACATGGGGAGTTATTTCCAAAGGAAAGTTAATTCGGTAAAATCCGTTTCTTGAAATGCTCCAGTTATAAAAATATTTGCAAATCATTTTTGCTCATATTGTCTCTCGAATACAAAAAGAAACTCATAGATAGAAAAAAAAAAGTAATATGAAATATGAACGTGATAACCATAATAGAAAAACTTAATATAAGATATATAAACCTAATAATCATAATAGAAAAAACGTAAGAACATCACTTAAATTTCAATAAAGAAAATGAAGCAAGTATAAAGCGAAAGAGGTCAGTGAAAACAGAAAAAGTACAGACAATTTCAAAAATTAAATATACGCCAATGCATTTGAACTCTTTAATAATCTGCAAATTCTATATCTTAACATTATGTATTAAAACATGCACATTCTATCTCAGGGGAAAATGCAATGCAGTCAATATATCTAAAACGAAAAAGGAGCACACATTGGAGAGATTGATTTTATTGCCATTACTATTAGCGATGCTTCATTAAAGAGGA
>QLNU02014802.1:12909862-12928668 GCA_006491805.2 Dysdera silvatica
TATATATATATATATATGTCAGCATTTTAAACACAAAAGAGTCCTGTTGGGCCCTAAGCCAGGGCCTACTTGGCGTATATGTAAATCCGGCGCTACCTCGTCAGTCAAAATTCGACTGCTCTGTACTGAGAATGCCGAATTGCTCATCTGTAGCCAAAATTCCCATCAATAAGTGAATAGTGCATTTAAGCCGTGGTTCGAAATTCACGTTAAATTGTACTTCCGGACTCCTGGTAAGTTGATTAATGTTTTATAAATTAGGAACATAAAACCTACCTGTGTTGAGCATTACAACAACAAGAAGTAGCCAAACAATTTTAATGAGATTCCATACAGAAAATATTTACAAGCTTAGAAACTGATTTTGCTATCCCCATTAGAAAGATGGCGAGTGGATATTAAACAAATCTAAGTATCCATAGAGATTATATACAAGAGAACGCGCATGACGATACGGCTGCTAGGAGATCCAATGCTATGTAGAGTGAGAACAGCATAACGTTATAGAAACGCGTTATAGCGCATGATTTTGGTCACGTGGTGGGCATAAACATCATACGAACGTCGAAAATATGTCTATATTGTGCTACATCCTACGGACCATAGACATACGCAGAAAGTTCGTAAGGGAATTACTCGTTGGGGGAGGGGGACTTACAAAGCCACAACTCACATATTCCTATGCAAAATTTTATTTCAATGGGGGGTTAAAACCAACATCAACATCCTCCTGCGTACGCCAATGCTAGGGGGTCCGAAAAGAACATCATACAGATATTCCAAAACGAATATCCTACGAACGTCCGAAATATGTCCGTATTTTGCTACATCCTAGAGGCGTCCGAAATAAACATCCTAGGAACGTCGGAAATGAACATCCTACGGACGTTCCAAAAAGACGTCCTACGGAATCCCGAAATGAATATCCTACGGAAGTTCCAAAGCGGACGTCTTACGAACGTGCGAAATATGCCCGTATTTTGCTACATCCTAGAAGAGTCTGAAATAAACATACTAAGGACGTCGGAAATGAACATCCTACGGACTTCCGAAGTATGTCCGCATTGCGTGTGGACAAAGTATGGACATAAGGGACCAAAAAAGGACGTCCTGTGCTAGCTGGGGTAATTTGATAGATAAAGGAAAATTTGCAATATACAGTGAAACCCTTAGTTAGCGAACACTCACCAGACAGAAAATTTTGTCCGTAAAAGAAGGTTGACCGCAAAAGAGAGGGGGGATTAATCTGAAGTAATTGAAATTCCACAATTCACTCATTTAAATACTACAGTTCGAAAATTGCGTATTTGTGATCACGTAAGGCAGGTTTAAGATAAATAACAAACGTAACCGTTGTATAACAAGCAATTATACAACGAAACGTTAAACGTAAATATTTATTTACCTGGGAAAAATTGATTGATAACTGTTTGATGGGTTCTATTCATCAATTCTCCTTCAAAATATGATTTTAATTGCGAGATTAAATCCATTCCCTTTTCTTCAGTTACGTTTACAGGACCTGTGTCGTTGTCGAGTAAAAAATGACCGCATATAATAATAATAAATTTTAATTGCGATAGTCAGATATTAATAATAATTGTTTATTAGTTTCGCGCGGTGTATCACTACATGATTTATTTATCAGAATATTTATTAACGTGGTATTACTTATCTTTACGTGGGTGGCAAAAATTATTGTATAATAAATTCCCCCACGAAAACTCACAAAAATCTCGCCCCGGAGGCTTTCTTGTGTTGACCATATTTGGCAATTGTGTTATCCCTGCGGAGGGTAATAATACCTTAACATCTTTACATACGGAGAAAGAGAGCGTTGTTTCCTGTCCTCATTCGTCTAGCGGTCCAAGACACTCCGGGCTAAACGGAGGGACCCTGGTTCGAATCCAGGATGGGGAAAGCGTCTCTTTTTCTCCAAAACGAATAAAGCTCTAGTTTGAGCTATAATCTATGCGTGGGTGGCAGAAATTATTGTATAATATTTATTAAGCTTAATCCATTTGATTTAGCGAATCCAAGTTCATAACAACTCTTTATTAGTTGGAAAATTAAATTCTTCTTAGCTCTTATCTTGTTTAGACTCCTGTTGTGAAAAACGCCTTTAGAGAAGGCTGAAGTTTAAACTATCTCGTGCATATAGGGATTCTTGTCTAATGGACTGAATCATAAAAACACTGTCCGCTGAGTGTGACCGCGAAAAGGGGTTTGAAATAGATTACTATAAATCAGTTTCTGCCAAGAAATATTTATTTGACAGTAAAAACGGGACTCAGTATCTGCGAAAATCCCATGAATTGGGGGTTTACTGTATTTTAATAAGCTCTATTCAGCAGTCGAAATATATATTCGCTATTCTCTATAATCATTTTTGTCGCGTTTTTGATATTGTCATTTCAAAGTTAGACCACGCCGAACGATTGTACATTTATTAAATATGCTGCAATTAAAGAAAATTTGAAGGAAGAAAATTTCTCGTCCATCTGATCAGAATTATAATACATGCGGATGATGTCATTCCTCCACGAGCCCTGGAACACCTAAATTAAGCCCTCAATAAAGCATTTTCACAATTAAAAGCACGTGAAGAATCCTCAGCGGTATAAATTGGTTTATTCCTGGTGCACTACGTCTTGATAATTGAGTTAAACTGCAGAGCGCTTTCAACATTGGAAATTACAAACCATAAGATTTCGGGGAGTGACACTCAATTTTACGTTGACATGTATGTCATTGAAATTCTGACGTCCAATTCAATCTTGATTACGTGTCTTTGATCCCTATACCACTGCGAACATATGTTCCAAGTGGAGCATGCGATCTGATGGTTAGCCAATTATATACTGGCGACCAATAACGTCAGTGGTTCGTATTTGCATAAGGAGCCATAATCATGCCCAAAGTTATTGATGTCTGAAGTCATAAGAGGGATGCCTTGCTCGGAGTAGTTTCATTATTACGTTTATCAGAGGAATCACCTGGTGCTGCAGCTATTTAGAATCGATAAATACAGGGAACTGAGCTTTAGTGCTTGATAAAAATATGGTTGACGGACCTATGTAAGGGAGAGTTTGAAGGATAATTAATTCTAAAATAGTAAATCTGACACTGCCGGATCCATTATATGAGCCTATATAATAATTTTCGACACCCATGTATGAATAATCTCAAACTAGAGCTTTTCCGTTTAGGAGAAAAAGATCCACCGTCCCCATCCTGGATTCGAACCAGGGTCCCTCTGTTGAGCCGGAGTGCCTTGACCGCTAGACCAACGAGGACAGGAACAACGCTCTCTTTCTCCGTATATAAGGATGTAAGATATTATTACCCTTCACAGGGATAACACAATTGCCAAATAATGGTCAACACACAAAGCCACCGGGGCGAGTTTTTTGTGAGTTTCAGTGAGGCAATTTTTTTACTTAATAGTTTTCGACACCCATGTAGAAATAAACTCAAATTAGAGCTGTTTTTTGTTTAGGAGAAAAAGAGATGCTGTCCTCATCCCGGATTCGAACCAGGGTCCTTCTTTTGAGCCCGAAATGTCCTGACCGCTAGACGAACGAAGACAGAAAGCTCTAGTTTGAGCTTATTTACACGTGGGTGTCGAAAATTATTGTATAATAAATTCCCCCACGAAAACTCACAAAAAACTCGCCCCGGTGGCTTTGTGTGTTAGTCCTGAGAAGGTAATAATATTTTACATTACATGATCTGTTAAAATTCCATAGTTATTTCGTATGTTCTAAAAAAATAAATGAAATATAGTAATAAATAAAATATTTTTTGTACTTAAAAATGTTTTATTAAATTTCCATTATTGGACGGATTTTCACCATCTGTACAATTGCTTACCACTAGCTTTTGGAATTACATAAATTGCACGAAGTTCGATATTTAGAGAATATTCTTATTTCAAAATAAATACATTTTTTTCAGAATTGATCTCCGCTTTTTCTATTGCAATGGTCCGTAGATATATCTAAATTCCTTCAATGGAGATAAACTCTTTAATTGTAAAATTACTATATTTATGTTCAACGGGCAATTACTATCTTACCGCTACAATTATGAAGTCAAATTATATGATACCAAACATGCTAACAACTTTCTAATTCTTCGGAAATTATTTTGCAATGCCATGCATTTTTTGCATTGGATTAAACTATGATATATATATTTTCCATAAGGCTATATCATTTAAATTCGCTATCGCTTTATAAAACTAACTTCTTAATTATCAAATATATTTATAATGTACATTTATATTATGTATTTTCTATGTACAATGGAATATATATATATTACCAATCAATATACGATCGATACTAAGTTGTTAAATAGAAATTCCTGAATACTTCAAAATACTTAATCGTCAGTAGTAAGGTTGGAAATGGAATTTCTTAAGAGGGAAACATAGATTTTAAATGTTATTAAGATCGCTATGGGTGTGAATAATGGCCAAAGAAGCCGTAGAAAAAATGCTTTAATTTATGCAAGCAAACGGAAGGGAGGGTTTTGGAGTAGAATTCCTTAGAAGGGGAAAAACGGATTTGAAGCATCAGCAAGGAAGGTTCTTTGCTTAAAATAAATTTCCTTCTCTTCAAAATTCGAGTTAAATATCCACATAATAGTTAAAATCTGTTTTATTTTTTAACGTCGGCCAAATAAGGTATAGATTTTTCTTCAAGCCGATATGGAAGAATTAGTACCTAAATCATGAATTTTAAGTAAAATCAATTGATAATTGATTGATAAATTTAATAAATAATAATAATCAGTAAAATTTATTGATAATCATGAATTTTAAGCAATTTTTAAACGAAAAATTCTTAAAATTTAAAAAAATACGCATCGCCTACAGAAAAATACAATCTATTTGATGCAATCTACGGCTTGGAAAACAGAAAAAGTTTGAAAAAAAAACGGTTAGGACGTGAACAGAGTCTCGAACCTGTAACCTCGTTTCTGAAGGGGAATAAATTTTGCTGCGAAACTAGAAATTTTTTAAAAATAAGAATTAGAGATGTACCACTGTATAATAGGAGATTGTTATATACGTGTTGGCTTTAAAAAATGTGATTTAATTTACGCAAGTAATTTAAAAGACAGAGGTTTGAAGTAGAATTTCTTGGGAGGGGAAAATAGATTTGAAATATTGTTCAGCCATGTCTTTTTCCTCGGTTTGAAAATAGCACTTCTTAACTCAAATTTCAAGTGGAAATATCTACGAAGTGTTTAAGCAAATGTCTAGATTTTGACGTTGAATGTGAACACCTTTTATAAGATTTTAGGAAAGAAATAATACTCAAATTGTGAATTTCAGGTACTATTAACATGACTGTAAAAATTAAATATTCTTCTTAAAAAAATGAAGAAACGTGTATTATATTCAGTGAGATACGATCTACATGATACGACTTACGGCTTTCAAATCGGATGAAGTTTGAATAAGAAATTTAGAAAGTGGCTTTTGTCTTAACGAAACTCTAAGGCAGGATACAGAGTCCAAAATGGGATTAAAAGACGTCGCAATGCTAGAGGTTTCTTAGGAATATCAATGAAAATTGAATGATTCTGGAACTTAAAAGTGATTATCATGGAATGGTAACCTGTAGAAAAATTTGCTTTAATTTATGCAAGTATACAGAAAAAGACACAAGGTTTGTAGTGAAATTTCTTAGGAGGGGAAGCATTGATATGAATCTTTATTAAAAAGATATTTCCCCTATTTTCAGAACAGGTTTTCTTCTGTTGAAAATTAGATTTAATTTCCAGATGGTTCCTAATAAATGCTTTATATTTTAGAGCTAAAAGAAAAGATACATTTTTTTTTCTTTAGGTGATCAGGGAAGAACTATTGCTTAATTTGTGGATTTCAGGTACTCTTACAAATGAATTTAAGAATTAAATATTATTCCTTAAATGTGAAAGCAATTGCGTTTCATTCAGAAAAATACAATCCATTTGATGCAATTTACGGTAATGGAATCGAATTAATTTGAAAAACTAATAAAGTGGCTTATGCGTAAAAGTGAACTTGAAGCCCGGACCAAGTGGTCCGAATGAGGTTTAAGGTCTCTGCAGTGCTAGAGATTTTTGAAAGATGAATGAAAAATGAAACATTTTGAGGCTTAAGAGGGGGTTGTTTTGGATGTATAGAATGTAAAAAAAAACTATTTAATTTATGTAAGCGACAAAATAAAGGTTGGAAGTGAAATGTCTCAGCGAGAGAAATTCATTTGAAACATTATTAATTATGGCTTTCTTTCTTTGTTTCAGAAAAGATTTCCTTCTGTTAAAATTCCAGTCTAATATCTGCAAGAGGTAGGCATGTAATAAGTAGGTTTATAAAAAGAGGAATCTTTGTAAAAAAGACCCGAAAGGCGAAGCCATATTAAGAAAAGACCTACCTTTTGTTTCAGAATAGCAGTTATGCATTTTAAAATTCGAGTTAAATATTTAAGAGGTGTGAAAAAATCCTAAATTGAAGTCGACATGTAACATTTTTCCTCAAGTTATGAGGAGAAAATTTGTAGTCAAATCGTGAAATTCAGGCAAATTTGTAATTGGATATAAAATTAATTATTATTTATCAAATTCTGAATAAAAAATGTTTTCCGGTAAATAAGGTTTACTTTATGCAATTTACGGCAGTGAAATCGGAAGCATTTTGGAAAAACAAAAAACTAGTTGCAAAACAATTACGTAAGCCAGGACGCAATCCCGGATCGATTCAGACACTTGGCGACGGAAAGGCTTGGCGGCAAAAAAGCGTTTCGGCGCTAAACGGTCGATTCTAGCTACTTATAGCAGAAAGTTCACTGAATCGTAACGGGCGAGCCCATGTGCCGCATTTGATTTTGATTATAAATTAGTACTTTTATAAATAAATCAGTACTTACCTGAATCACAGAGACCGAACTTGGGGAGACCTCGCCAGACCTCTCCCGTTCGTCACTTCGCGGTTTGTGCCGTTTCGATCACATTCGATGTGCGCTGTCTGAATCAGTATCTGTTGAATCAGTATAAGCGTACGCGGGCGGCAAGCGGCAACCTTGGCACCGTTGAAAACGTTGGCGTCATTGCTAGTTTTTGCCGCTTAACGCCAAGTGTCTGAATCGATCCGGGAATGGAAACACGCATCTCTAGGACCTGATGGTCCGAATTTGGTTAAAGAATTTAAAAGATGCCGTAATGCAGATATTTCTCAGAAAGCTTAACGAGAAATAAATCATTGGCTTAGGTGTGAGTGTTATGTGTTCCCTATCTGTTGAAAATTGTGTTTTAATTTTTATAAGTGATATAACAGGCGAAGGTTTTCGAAAGAATTTTTTAGGTGGGTAAAATTTATTTGAAATGTTTTTACGTAAGAACTTTTTCCTCAGATTTTAGAATAGTTTACCTTATGCTAAAAATTCTAATTAAATCTGCACTTGATACAGAAAAAATATTTTATTCACGCTAGAAGATAATGGATATCTTTTTTATACGTTATTAGCGTAGAAGTATTACGTAAGTCCAACGTTTCAGGTACAGTTATAACTGGGATTTGGAATGAAATATGCTTCCCGAAAATTTAAAAAAAATGTGCGCCGAATTTATAAAAATAAGGACTACCTTAAGCAGTGAACGATTTTGGAATTGGATGAATTCTGAAAATAATAAAAAATTTGTTTTTTCGTAAAAGGGTAATCGAACCCGGGACCTGTTGTTCTGACGGAGATAAAGGTCGCAGAAATGTTTCAGACTTTTTTAGAAAAATGAACGAGAGAAGAATCATTGTCTTCAGAAATATTCTTTTGGGCGTGTATGCTGCAGATATTTATGAATTAATTTAGGCAAGTGATATAAAAGGGAGATATTTGAAACTAAGTTTCTTACATGGGAGAAATAAATTTAAAATATTATTAAGAAATGCCCTCTTTCCTTGTTTCCGAATAGCTTTCCTCTATTTTAAAATTCGAGTTAAATATTTAAGAGGTGAAAATATATCCCATATTTGACGTCGGACATAACATTTTCTTCAAGTTATAAGAAAACAATTAGTAGTCAAATCGTAAATTTCAGGTATATTCCAAATTGGATTTCAAAGTGAAATATTGTCCTGTAAAATCTGAAAAACATCATGGATTTAAAGAAAATATGACCTATTTTATGCTATTTACTGTTTTGAAATCGGGCGAAATTTGAAAAAAAAAGTGGCTTTTGAGAAAACGGGGATTCGACCCAGGGATCTGCTTGCACGAATTTGGTTAAAGGATTTAAAAGATGCCGTAATGCTAAATATTTCTTAGAAAGCTGAATGAGAAATTAAACATAGGCTTAGTTATGATTGTTGGGTGTGAGTTTTCTTTAGGAAAATGTGTTTTAATTTATATGAGTGGCATAAAAGGCAAAGGTTTGCGGAGGCAATTTTTAGGAAGGCAAAATTGAATTGAATCTTTTTAGGAAAGGCCTTTTTCCTCAGTTTTTGGAATAGTTTACCTACTGCTGAAAATTTCACTTGAATTTCCTTGTGGTGCAGAAAACTGATTTTTTAAGGCTGAGAGATAAGTGATATCTTTTTTTGCAAAGTACATACGCAAAAGCATTACTTAAATTTTGCTGTTCCTGGTACATTTACAAGTGGCTTTAAAAATCAAATATCCTTCCTGAAAATAAAAAAAAATATCCATCCCATTCAGAGAAAAAAGATCGACTTTATATAAATTACGGCTTTGAAATAGGATGAAATTTTAAAAAAATAAAAAGTGGTTTTTGTGTAAACAGGAACTCGAACTCGGAACTTGCTATTCTGAATGGGGTTAAAGGTCGCAGCAATATTCGAGAATTCTTAGAAAGATGAATTTGATAAGCACCATCGGCTTAAGAAACATCGTTTTTGGGTGTGTATTCTGTAGATAAGTGCTCTTTAGACCAGTAGCGAACAAAGCAGAAGTTTAAAGTTGAATTTCTTACGTGCGAGAAACAAATTTGAAATATTGTTAAGAAAAGCCCTCTTTCCTTGTTTCAGAATAGATTTCCTTCATTTTAAAATTCGAGTTAAATATATAAGATGTGAAAAAAATCCCTCATTTTACGTCAAAACCTAACTTTTTTCTTTAGATTATTAAGAGAAAATTAGTAGTCAAATCGTATATTTCAAGCACATTTGAAATTGGATTTAAAAGTGAAATAGTGTTTTTCAAACCCTAAAAAATCTGCAAGGCTTTCAAGAAAATAGGATCTACATTATATAAGTTGCTGTTTTGAAATAGGGTGAAATTTGAAAAAGAAAAATAGCTTATGTGCAAACGGGGATTCGAACCCGGGATCTTCTGGGCCGAATTGGGTTAAAGAATTTAGGAGGTGCCGTAATACTAGATATTTCTTAGAAAGCTGAAAATCTGAATGAGAGAGTTACTACACGGTCAGTGCCCACGTAATCAGACTACAAAGAAAAAGACGCCCAATCAGACTACAAAGAAAAAGGCGCCCAATCGGACTACAAAGAAAACAACGTGACGCGGTAGCCTCCCTAACTCACTGAAATATCTGTAGAAATTATAAAATCCCAGTAACAAAACTAATGGGAATGTGAAGCAAATACAATGACAGAAAACATCCAAATAAAAATCCTCTGGGGGATTCAGCTTCAAAAAAATCGACATTTAGGACATAATACAACAGAAATAACATTGGTGAAGGAAAAACAGGTATTTATCATCGACATTGCAATACCAGGTGACAGCAGAATTAAAGAGAAGGAATTCGAAAAAATCTCCAAATATCGTGAGCAATGAAACATATCATTGAAAAAACAAATAACCGTAATTCCAATTTTGATAGGTGCACCGGAGATTAATACACCTAATTTAAAGAATTTCTTTGAAAAACTGGACATTACTGACATTATGAGAGCAGATAAGAAACTGTTTTACTGGTCACCATCTATATACCTTAAGAAGATACATGAGCAGCCTTCGGGATTCTGGGTGAGACTTGATTTGAATCAAATACTCCAGATCAAAAGTACCAATCGCTCTGTTGCTGTGTAATAAATCAGTGTACAGCTGATATGATAATGGAATTTCAGATCAATAGAACCTGTCAGTTGCAATTAGTAAATCTATGAAAAAAATATTAATAAAACATATGGAATTAGAAAAAAAAGTAAAAGGTTTTATGCTAATAATAATTCATTATTTTGTTTATCACTATTATTCTTTTATCATATAAATCTGCATAAGTTCATTTCAATACTTCTAAATAAATATTAACTTGTCGAAGGTGAAGCTTTATATTTCCTCGTAGAGGGGAGTTTGATGGACGCATGTGAAAGAGCACTTGCGTTGTTATCAAGAGGTTGAGGGTTCGGTCACCACCAGGTGTCTAGAAATCCAATTCCTTGCGAGTCATTTACCATATATTATTTCCAAGTCATAATCCATAATAATAACTGTCTTTAATACATAATTCACTTTGTATATTATCACTTATCTATTGAGTCTATATTATTCTGTATTGAAACTGCTTCTATAATTTTTTCCATTGTGTCCATGCGTGTTTATGTTGTTCTTCTTTATAGAAAAGCACTTTGTTTATCTGTGGACTTTGAACACTTAATGATTTAAAAAGAGTGATTTTCATCACAGCCACACAATAACGGTCCTGTGGATATTTTATTCAATGGCGGCAATAAACCAAATCTTATAGAAATCGAAATGCGGTAGACAGAAAAGGAAATTCCACTGGCGGATTTAACCGGAAATTTTGTCAAGAATAGATTCACTGGACCGAATATTAACGGCAAACGAGAAAATATATTTCCTCACTATAAGTTTCCGATTCACTATAACAGTCAACGTTTGTATCTCCAACATCATCTCCAAATTCTAATGCTTCAATGCTGGGTCCATTTCTTTCTTCACGTCCGCGAAAGAAAACAGTCCACTCCCTCTGCAAAAGAATAGAGGGATAGGTGGGATAAAAGATTGAAATCGTCAAAGCAAACTCAACAAAAGATGCAGGAGTTATGTTTTTTTGTGAACATCTTTGGTGTACATATTTTTTTAAGATATATTTCGGAAACTAAAACGGTTGCTTTCCCCAGCGGCGTTTTGCGCATTTACGCTTCATAAAACATCTTCTGTAAATATTTAGTTTTTTGCTGCTGATAGAGTTTGCGATAAGTTAAAGTGGGAACGGTTATTTTATATCCATTTCTTATCGCGAAGATATTTTTTGAATGTTTCCGAAGTCAGCGCAGTCGAATGATTTTTCAAAAGCTTATTAAAATCTGTTCACAACAAACCCACAAGGGACAACGTGTTAACCGAAGATAACAGAGATATCAAATCGCAATTCACCATCTGAACTTCTGTCGAAGACAGGATACAAATTCAACCATTAGTAAAATGTCTATGGCGGAATGAATAGAAAACGATATTAAAGCAATTTACAAATTAAAATAATGGTTAAAATTAAGGAGAAAAATGTTCAAAGCTTTTGTAGTAAAATTTTATGGTATAATCGATACTTCTCGTTATTAGTGATGCTCGATTACGGAACGTTCTTACGATAGGAAGAATCGCAGACCTCTCAAATTTAGAATCGAGTCAATAATCTAATCACTGATGAATTTAAAAATCGAGATGTTCGATGGCAATCGTGAGTCAGCTGCCCAACCACACTGCCCATGCGCTTGAGCATTTCAGAATCGCTGTTTCACATTTCTTAGCACATAGCGATGTGATAGATAGTGATAGATGGTGAGTAGATGGATAGTAGATAGTGATAGAATGATAGATAGCATAGTGAGTAGAAAGATAGGACTGGCGACTTTTTCTGAAGTCCAGGCAAAAAAGAAGTAAATGTTCTTTGAATTGCTATATAGATTTTAAAGAACCTGTATAGTAGAACCCCAATTTAACGAAATTAAAAATACCTGCACTTACGTTATTTATTTGTACAAGTATTTATCTTTTATTCATTTATTATTTATTTATTATTTTATTTGTAAATACACTAGAACCTCAGTTTTGAATTCATTGTACGCATATATGACATGAAATACTTCCCACACCCAGGTTTTAAATCAGACTGGGGCTGTTTTGCTTTAGGAGAAAGTAGCAATCTCCTCGATCTAGATTCGAACTAGGGTCTATCCGTTAAATCCGGAGCGCACTGACTGCTAGGCTATCTAGGACAGCAACGAATTTCGTGTTCTCCGTATGTGTAAGGTCTTACGATATTATTACCCTTCTCAGGACTAACACAATTGCCAAATAATGGTCAACACAGAAAGCCACAGGGGCTAGTTTTTTGTGTCTTTTTATATATAGGATAGTTAAAAATTATCTACTTACTATCTATTTGCCGATTTTATATGCGAAATCGTATAAACTATGTAAATTATAGTATGCGACACCACATTGGGTGATTCAACAATATACCCTCTGATAGTTAAAGCTGCATTTATTCTTAGTTATTTATAAAAACATTTAAGTTGTTTTTTTCCTTATAAGAAATGCATGACAAATATTGCGCACGATATAGTATGTATGTTTAAAAACATTGGCAAAATAAAGATATAATTTTAATTTTGTTTTATTATTTCAAACAAACACTGGCCAAATATCTTGCATAAGCAAATAGGAATGACAGTCGAAATTTCATAATTTTTATATATATATAATCTTTTTGAATATGAAGATCACCATAAGACTAATTAACTATTAATTTTATAAGGTAGTTGCATACTAGCGAAGAGCGATTACGCGTTGTTCTTACTATGGAAAGCATCCAGTCTTGGCTAATAAGTGAAATTATCGAATCGTGAGACAGCCAGCAGTCTATGGTTTCTACCAGAAGAAGTGGCGACTGCTCGCAAGCCAGTTACATCGAGATGAGTGATATGCAACTACGAGATGTTTTTATGATTGAAAGTAGCATCGAGTCATTGCTAACAACCGAGATAATCGCATCGCAGATCAGCCAGCTGTCAATGGTTCCCAGTGGAAACAACGGCAATTTCAAATGAACACACACAACTCGGTTACTGAATCAACTCGAATCTGTGACTTCACGTTTATGAAAGAAACAATGTTTGCATATTTAGTTGTTATTGTGTTTTCATTAAAATACTGTGATCCTCATTTAAAAAGTCTACAGTTTGAATTTCATTCTTTTTTTTCCTACTGAACTCATGATAGCAAACCGACGAATTATGAATTAGTTTCACCACACACGGTGACGGGATGCATCGAGTCAGGTTTAAAACTATCTCTGGGTATCACGATGTGCAAATAATCGAGACAATCGATGAAATCACCTTGCAATCGCTTCTACATATGCTTTTTACTGATTTACTTTCGATACAAAGAATACGACTAAAACAGTATATTTGAAATACACTGCGCAAATAATCTTGATGGAAACTCGCCGATGATCACAGTTGTAGCCGAGTCCTTAGCAATTGTTTCGGCGGAAAATGGTCCACCATCATCAGAACAAAATACTGTAGAGTCTTTCTCTGAAGTTATCGATCAGAAAATCGGAACAAGGATTAAAGCAAATAAAATAAAAATTTATGTTTTAATTATAAAATATATAAAATATGTTATATTTTATTATTTTGCTTTCAGCAGTTTACAACATTTGCTCAAAGGATTTTAATTTTATTTGCTTATGTGCTCATGTCGATTACGTTATCAAAATCGAATAGACGTATGCCATTGCAATTAGCATAGAGATTGAAAGATGTCTAGCTGTTCAAATAACAAGCACATCTCAGAAATCAGCGTAAGCAATTATAGGTTTCTGAGGCAAACCATATATCCTATGCCCAGCATGTCTTTCCCATTCAATATCAATGCCATTCCCATCAGCAGTGCCCAAGTATGCCAAAATCGGGTTCTTGTCAGACATTAAGATGCTAATGCTTCCTGTCTTCGGTAAGGAAGTCTCCGGTGGCTGTCAGTCCAAGAATCGCTTATAGAAGGAAGCCCCTTTCACTCCACGTTAAGCTCCTGTAATTTCCGAGTTTCAAATTCAATTAAAACGCTCTGGTTCCACTCCGCTGATGCGACGTGTGGCATCGGGTCGAGCTTTTAACGGAGGGGACTTAACAGTGAAAATGCTAAAACCTTTTGCGATTGAATTACACGTGGAATTAAAGTATTTGAAATAGTCAGACACAACAGACATTAGACACAAATGCAGCTCTCTCTCTCTCTCTCTCTCTCTCGATTTCTCCTCCCCATTGCAAGCCTTTCTCCGTAGTCATTAGTAGTATATATTTCTGAATGTAACCATTGAAAGTTTCAATTCTTTCAAGTTTAATTTGTTGTGAAGTTGATGTGGATGGCTTAATGTGAAGATTTTAATGAAGTTCTATATGAAGTGGTACATGAAATTCAGTATAAAATCATATATGATGTCGTATATGAAATTGAATATAAAACCATATATGAAGTTGTTTATAAGCTCACATATGAAGTTGTATATAAAATCATATATGAAGTTTTATATAGAAACATACATGAAGTTTTATATGAAATCATGCATGAAGTTTTATATAAAATCATGCATGAAGATTTATATAAAATCATACATGAAGTGTTATATAAAATCATACATGAAGTTTTATTTAAAATCGTATATGAAGTTGTGTATTAAATCGTATATGAAGTTGTGTATTAAATCGTATATAAAATTTTAAATGAAGTTTTATATGAAGTTTTAAATGGAGTTTTATATGAAGTTTTAAATGAAGTTTTATTTAAAATTTTATATAAAGTTAATTTTTGTAGTCGATATTTCTTAGAAAATGTTCTATTACTGCATCCGAATGAATGATTTTACGTCTGTCGTTGATTGAGTAATTGCCGTCTATTATTCAGCTACGCATTACGTCAGATAAAAAAAAACCTTTGGTCCTTAAAACCAATATATGTAAGGTCAGTTATTCAAATTTAACGCAATTTGTTTCGAAGTTAATGATAAGAATACAATTTTTCATGTGAGCTGATTTTTATTAAATTAATAAGTAATTTGAATTAAAAAAATATTTCTCGAGGAAAACATATGCATTTTAATATCTAATAAGTACGAAGCTTTACAGTGACGCAGGAGTAATATATTTATCTGCTGAAAAAAAAATCCGGGCTTCAATTCCCAGTGGCAAGTAACGCTTGATGTTTTGTGGCACACAGATCCCTCACACCAGGGTTTAATTATCTGTGGAATGATTTCGGAGAATTGAAAATCCCAGTAGAGCTCAGTATTACCTGCGTCATAAATCGTACAATATATACAATTTTTCTAACAGTGTAATTTTAGATTAGTATTAATTTCCCAGTCCGTTATTTTATATTATTCGGTTGGCTTATTTTTAGGGGTGAATGCAATCCGTCTTTGGCTCCATTTTTCCAGCAATTGAAATTCTACATTTATATTGTATCAAATTTTCCGCATTAATCTTTCCATTCTTCACTTTCCTGTTTAATCTACCTTTCTTATTCTTTGTAGTGGATGGTTCTCTACACTTCGCAGAAGAGTTCCCCAAACCTCTCCAAGCTTTCTTTCTCTGATATTCTCTATTAAGCTTAATGAGTTTAGTTCTTTATACGTGTCTACGGGCCACGATAGAGATCTTGTCACTATGAAAAGAGGCAGCCCTATTACGTCAAATAAAAAAAGAACAAAACTCTTGCGCAAATGACAACTAACACCGAGAAAAGGGAAAAAATCATTGAACTAAATAAATTCTTACTAAGAAAATATCATTTATATTTCAATGAAGAAATTAATTTCAGAATTAACTACTTGGCCTCCGGTGACTTGTGTATACGTTTGGTATACTATTTTTCTTGCATTTGTAGCTAATCAACTCATATAAAGGTTTCATTTGTAAACGCCTTTTTCTGCTCAGTTATAGCACATATGGGAATTTGTTGGATAATGTAACTTCAAAAGCTAACACGCATGCCTGGCTACATTTCTCAGCCAATCTAAACATTGATTGCGCAATTTTTATTGATTTAAGCTTGGAAAACGCTACGTTCCTTACACTTCAAATCCAGTTTTTCGTACTAAATATGGTCTATATGTAGAAGAAACTAATTTTTTTCAGCTCCATTGAACACTTGGATTTTTGTTACGTATTAAATTTAGAAGTGGGAGCTTATTTCATTGGCCTATAAATGGCTGTTTCCAGGAAATAATAAAGAAGTTTCCTTTTCTTAGTTATTTTAGGAGAAATAAGCTTTAAGGACTTAAGATTAGGTGGTGAATGAAGAAATCAAATTCAGAATTCAATGAAGAAATCAAATTCAGATTTCAATGAAAAAATCAAATTCAACGTTCTATGACAGTAAAATGGAGTGTAAATACAAACGTAATTTGCATTGCAGAAATAGACAAATGGGCGGGCAGATCACTTCAGATTGAAACAACGATTCCGAACACTTTGTTTCAAAGAATGGTTCTCGCCAAGCGTAATACGTAGAGCAGATCAGCATTCCGATTGGGATTTCTGCATGCGTTATTTGACTGATCGTGCCTTCGTCAGACTTTTGACTATGATTGATTACAAAATGACATTGAAAGTGGGTGAGAAAGCATTCACAGCCTCCCCTTTTCAAGTGGCTAAATTCCATTTTACTGACGGTAGAATGCACTTTAAAGATCCGGAAGTAGATACAATGGAACAGAGTACATCCCTATTTTTATTTCTCTTTATTTGATGAATTGCTTTTCAGTCTACAGTTGCACATTTCACGAGAAGGGTAATGAACTTATTTATCCCCCCATCCCTTTCTCTCGCATTTCAAAAGACTAAGTACTAATTTGATGTAGAGAACTCTGAACGGTTACAAGTGAGAGGGGAAAACCTACCACCTCTTTGCTTTACAAATATAAATACCATAATGTGTTAAATCCTATGGCAACACTTACTAAATTGTAACAAATAATACGGTATTTCGTATTATTATGTTTGCTGGACAGTATAATATTTATTTAAATTTCATATTTTTCTCGAACTACCATGAATTATACGTTTAAACAGGTTTTTTTCAGAAGAGGTTGCAAAATGTGTTACCGTAACTGGCCATCTACCAACCGTTTATATTACATTATTATATTGTACTTTATACTTGCTTGGCGCAGTATAGCTCAGATGCTCTTGCGCCATAAAAAATCCAAACAAACAAAATTTATCCTTGGATCAAAAGACAATATCAAAGTTCTTTTTTTAAATACAAATTAAAATATATATATATATATATATATATATATATATTTCCTTTGGAAAACCATTTGTTTGAAACTGTGTATAAATATACGAATAAATGCTAAAATATTAAATTTTAATTAGACAATATTATAATAAGGGCGACAATATTGTTTTTGCACTTAGGTCGCCAAGAACATAGAACTTTTGGCTCTGTATATCTAAAGTTTTGTATATATATCATCATATTCAACCATTATCTATCCACTGCTGGATGAAGGTCTCTCCAAATGCTTTCCACACAAGTCTATCCTGAGCAATTCGCTTCCACGTCACCCCAACCTGTTTTCTTATTTCATCCACCCATCTAGTTTGAGGACGTTTTCTAGGTCTTCGGTGGTCTCTTGGAATCCAGTTCAGAATTTCTGTTGTCCATCGTTGATCAGTTCTTCTTGCAATATGCCCAGCCCATCGCCATTTCAGCCCTTTTACTTTAACAATGATGTCCTCTACTCTAGTTTGCTCTCTCACCCAAGTGTTTCTTTTTCGATCTCTCCTAGTTATTCCAAGCATGCACCTCTCCATGCTCCTTTGCGTTGTCTGTAACTTTCGTATTGCTCCAACTGTTAGACTCCATGTCTCTGATCCATAAGAGAGGACTGGCAATACACACTGGTTGAAGACCTTTCTTTTTAGACACAAAGGCAATTTCCCCTTCAGGATAAAACTGTTTCTTCCAAATGCACTCCAGCCAAGTTTAATACGTCTGTTGAGTTCTTTCATAATGTTGCCATCCATTGAAATCAGCTGGCCAAGGTAAATATATGAATCAGCAATTTCTAGCTCAATGTTGTCAACTTGTATTTTTGTTTCCTCTACGAAATTATTGAACATGATCTTAGTTTTTTGTAGGTTCATCTTGAGTCCAACTTCTTTACTTCTAGTTGAGAGCTCCTGTACCATGTCTTGGAGTTCTGATGGGTTCGTTGAAAAAATAACAATGTCATCAGCAAACCGCAAATGATTTAAATATTCACCATTTATTTTTATTCCCCTGTTATTCCAATTTATTTGCTGAAAAATCATCTGTAAAGCTGAAGTAAAAAGTTTTGGAGAAATGGTATCTCCCTGCCTCACACCTTTACCAATTTTAATAGTTTTGGTATCTTTATGTAACCGAAATTTTGCACTTGCATTTTTATACACACGTTTCACCATGTCAATGTACACTTCCTCGATGTCTGCTGATCTTAAAGAGTTGATGACTGCTGATGTTTTAATAGAGTCAAAGGCCTTCTCATAGTCAATAAATGCCACACACAATGGAAGTTCATATTCATGTGTTCTTTCAATTAATTCTCTTAATACTTGAATATGGTCCACTGTACTGAATCCACTTCGAAATCCAGCTTGTTCTCTTGGTTGAGCTGCATCTAATTTTTTCTGCAGGCGATGTGTTAGTACTTTTGTGAAGATTTTATAAATAGCAGGTAACAAGCTAATTGGTCGGTAATTTTTTAAATCCTCTTTATCACCTTTTTTATGCAAAAGAATTACTGTTGCAGAATCC
>QLNU02014802.1:12928768-13026772 GCA_006491805.2 Dysdera silvatica
GTATGTAAATAGGATAAAAAGTACGTAAATAAGTTTAGTACGTGTAAATATTAATAATATACTTATGTACGTTACTAATAATAACTCGAATAAAATAAATTCAAATAACTAAAAATTAGACGTAAATTACGTTAGAGTTGAAATTTCAATAAATTATGCTTAATTACTCACAATGACCAAACTTCATTAGTAATTATTAATATTTACCTGTAAATATGATTAATATGCATTATTTATCACATTTACCAAAAGACGTAGTTATTATTAATAATCTCCGGATGTTATTATTAATAATCTCCGGATGTTATTATTTATAACCGGATTTATTACTTTAACTGTAACATATACACTCACTTTCGTTTACTAAAGTATATCTATATTTTTCTAGAACCGTTGACCGCGCCGTATTATGGTGTTTGACGGGTACGTCGGAACGACTTCGGGAAAGACCTTTTGTGATTCTAAATTACCTGGCTTTGGGGAACAAATTGAGCTGTAACCTACCGATTCCTTAAACGAAAATAAACGGCTTATTTTAAGAGTTGATTTATTGGCTTATTTGTATTCAAACATTGGCAGCCCATATCTGATAATCTGATAAAATTTATAAAATTGTAATTGAAGGCTTCGCTTAGCGGTAATTAGTAAAATAGTAAAAGCGAGGGTATCCATAATTACAAGTTTGGCTTTAATGTTAACGCGGCAAATTATATATCATCATCATCATCATATTCAACCATTATCTATCCACTGCTGGATGAAGGTCTCTCCAAATGCTTTCCACACAAGTCTATCCTGGGCCATTCGTTTCCACGTCACCCCAACCTGTTTTCTTATTTCATCCACCCATCTAGTTTGAGGACGTTTTCTAGGTCTTCGGTGGTCTCTTGGAATCCAGTTCAGAATTTCTGTTGTCCATCGTTGATCAGTTCTTCTTGCAATATGCCCAGCCCATCGCCATTTCAGCCCTTTTACTTTAACAATGATGTCCTCTACTCTAGTTTGCTCTCTCACCCAAGTGTTTCTTTTTCGATCTCTCCTAGTTATTCCAAGCATGCACCTCTCCATGCTCCTTTGCGTTGTCTGTAACTTTCGTATTGCTCCAACTGTTAGACTCCATGTCTCTGATCCATAAGAGAGGACTGGCAATACACACTGGTTGAAGACTTTTCTTTTTAGACATAAAGGCAATTTCCCCTTCAGGATAAAACTGTTTCTTCCAAATGCACTCCAGCCAAGTTTAATACGTCTGTTGAGTTCTTTCATAATGTTGCCATCCATTGAAATCAGCTGGCCAAGGTAAATATATGAATCAGCAATTTCTAGCTCAGTGTTGTCAACTTGTATTTTTGTTTCCTCTACAAAATTATTGAACATGATCTTAGTTTTTTGTAGGTTCATCTTGAGTCCAACTTCTTCACTTCTAGTTGAGAGCTCTTGTACCATGTCTTGGAGTTCTAATGGGTCCGTTGAAAAAATAACAATGTCATCAGCAAACCGCAGATGATTTAAATATTCACCATTTATTTTTATTCCCTTGTTATTCCAATTTATCAGCTGAAAAATCATCTGTAAAGCTGAAGTAAAAAGTTTTGGAGAAATGGTATCTCCCTGCCTCACACCTTTACCAATTTTGATAGTTTTGGTATCTTTATGTAACCGAAATTTTGCACTTGCATTTTTATACACACGTTTCACCATGTCAATGTACACATCCTCAATGTCTGTTGATCTTAAAGAGTTGATGACTGCTGATGTTTTTATAGAGTCAAAGGCCTTCTCATAGTCAATAAATGCAACACACAATGGAAGTTCATATTCATGTGTTCTTTCAATTAATTCTCTTAATACTTGAATATGGTCCACTGTACTGAATCCACTTCGAAATCCAGCTTGTTCTCTTGGTTGAGCTGCATCTAATTTTTTCTGCAGGCGATGTGTTAGCACTTTTGTGAAGATTTTATAAATAGCAGGTAACAAGCTAATTGGTCGGTAATTTTTCAAATCCTCTTTATCACCTTTTTTATGCAAAAGAATTACTGTTGCAGAATCCCATTGGTTTGGTATGTTACCGCTGTTAAGACATTTGGTAAAGAATTTTGCAAGTATGTCTTCTACATATTCTCCAGCTTCTTTTAGGATATCTAATGTAATACCATCATCGCCAGGGGATCTTCCTTTCTTCATACTTTTTATTGCAAATGAAACTTCTTCTTTTAAGATTTTAGGAGCTGTTCCTTCGACTATTTCAGTGTCTTCGTTTAATCCACTGTTACTTTCATATAGTTTTTTGTAGAATTCTTCAACTCTTCTAAGTATTTCTTCCCTATTTCTTGTTACGGTGCCATCCTCTCCTTTTAATGCAATGATGTGTTTCTTCCCAACAGATAAACTTCCTTTAACAACCCTAAGGCTCTTGTTATTTTCAATGGCTTTCCTTACTAGCTATGATGTTAAATATAATAAGATATAACATCCATAACAGTAATCAATCGACAACATTAGAAGTATTGAAGGGCACCAATTATTCATATTTGAATAAAAATAAAAATTACCCGTGAAAAATATACATACAAAAGGTTAAGTGAGTGGAAACGTTCCGGGTAGTTTAAACTTTTCAGTATTGTGGCATTCACATAAATGTCAAGATGTTATAACTCAACATCTGATTGCTGTCCATCGACACTAGCGAGACGTTCTCATATCGAATTTCTGCTAATGAGTACAATTTTTTGCAGGTCCGTCATACGCAACTTCATTTCAATTATTAACTGTCCTCCGGAACAAATTAGCAATAATGTGACGATGATATTTAAGTTGCAGTGGCCCTTTTCCCACGCTCATATGGCGCGCGCAAGCACACACACACATACATACAACTCTTGTTGAAAAGAAATCTGTTCCCACGCCAGCCTTTTGTGAGAAGTACGAGTGAGTCTCTTTTCTAAGTGATGAAAGACTCCACCGATGTTCTGTCTGGGAATCAAATTTTACAAAACAAGGAGGAAGACTATCACCATTGTAAGGTCGGTGGTTTAGACCCAGCGCAGGGACATTTATGACCATTCAATCACTGCACTGTTTACGGTGATCCACAGGCCGTTGTCCAGTAAGATGGACTTTCATAGGCTTTGGCATAGATATCAAGCCAATAAAAATCTGAGAAGAGTCATTCCTAAAATATTTCAAACTGAAAGCGTCAGTTTTAGCTCTGATTCTTAAACGCGCAATACGCTTATCTCGAACTACATGCGATATTGTCTCGAACGTTGTTAATTATCTCGTACATTATCTCGAACTACAGTATGTAAACACTAACCAGAGTCCTTGTTTCTAACTCTAACCTAAGCAGCACGTGCTGCTCCTTGCTTTGACTTTTACGAGCATGTAAAAATCTGTATAGTCTGTCGTTAAGGTATCTTGTATTTACGAGACGTAGCTTTCTTTTACGAAGTCAGATTCATTTGACCTTCCAAGTCTCATTATGAGCACCTACGAACTTGATGCTTTCAAATACGTCATGGCAAACTGAGTAACCCAGAGTACAATGACATACGCATGTATTATAGAATGAGGAGCTACTGTAATATTAGCATATTTATACAAATTTAAAAAAACAGCTGAATACCTTGACAATAGTAATATATAAAATAGTGGAACGATTCGACCATTAAAGAAACTACATTTAATGAAGCTCCTACACTTCGACTTTAAATACAATAAATAACTCAAATAAATATCTATGAAATAACGTAGTTTGCAACTTTGAATTCGAGCTAAAAATAAGGAAATTTTAATAAACTTAGGGGAAAACACAAAATGAAACAAAACCATGTAATTAAATTTTATAAACAAGAACAAACATCGCCGTTTTTGTGTTCATGTTCTCAAAAATGAATAAAAAATCAATCAAGAGAATTGGGTATTTAAACACAAAGCCACGAAAATTTCGTTCATTAATTAAAATTGGCCTTCGAATTCTCTGATATTCACATAAATATTACAATATATTAACATGTCAACAGTTGGTCCGTCGGTGAGGTAGTAATAATCAAAAGCAATTTCAATTGAAATGTATTTTCATTCTTTTACGAAGGCTGTAAGACAATAAAAAATTTTTTCAAGTAAGATGCGACAAAGTGTAAAATTGTGATGCTTCAATATATGATATATAACATGCATCAATGCCAAGACACGTGTATTCGCTGTTTCTGTTCTATTCTTATTAACCTTATTTATATGGCAAAACAATTTTAACTAGAACCCTGATATAACAGACAAAAATAACGTTTTCTTCATACTCGTTATAAAGGAGCTTGTATGTGCATCTTACGAAGCTTATACAACAGATAGCTAGTACGAAATATAATAAATATATCAGGATAAAATTACTACCATTTGCCATAGAACTTGTTTTTCTAAACAAAATATTTTTCTAGCAAAACTAAGGTTCCTAACGTCCAAAGAAGTTTTTGAGGTGAAATTTCGAAATATTTTATCTACATTTTCTAGTTTAAACATATATAAACATTTGAAGGGAATTTCTGACGGCGTTCATGGATGTAAAAATAGAGTTTTTGCTGTTAAAAAAATTATCATGTGTAGAAAAATATTTGCTGACGAAGAAAGTAGGAAGCATTTTTAAATGAAATTCTAAACTCCCGCTCCAACGAACAAGAAAATTGATTTTTTTTGCAGAAGCTAGTTCTTTGCTTTTAAGATTCAGTAAAACGTAAGTTTGGCTTCTAGGACGCGAAATGAAAATATGAAATCTTTTATTTTCGTATTCCCTGAACCAAGTTTTAATCACTGCCAAGTATTCAGTTGCTGCACATAAAAACATACATCCAATTTAAATGTTAAATATTTACATATATTTTAGCATTGGTGTATATTTTAGAAGCCATGAGGATTTCAAATAAAGGTATCGTTCCGAAGGAAAACATGTTAATTTAAAAAAAAAAATCCTAAAATATACGATATATACACTGTAAAAAAAAAACCTGTAAATTAACAGAAAAAGTCCTGTGGGCTGAAGTTACAAGGACTTTTCTGTTTTTTCTACAAATTTTCTGTTTAATAAAAGTTACGTAATATAACTGATTTTGATCCTTTTTTTTTTTTACAAATTTTCCGTTTAATAGTATAGTCCACTATAGCGCCAACCGAGAAGCAGAGAGAATTCCTGACCTTTGACCCTAAAAAGAGACCTTCGGCCTCATCAAGACCACCCTTAATTACGTACGCCGCCGGGTGGTATGAATTTGTATTTGTTTCATTGGTAGATAAATCTTTAATTAGATACGCCACATAGTGGTATAAGTTGGTACTTATTCTTATTACAACCACTGTACTTTCCATGTTCATACAAAGGCATCTTTTTATTTCCTTTCCCGGGAACAGAACCCACACTCTAACCGCTCGACCGATGATTAGCTGATAAAATTCACCTAAAGTCCCTATTTAAATCGATGTACAAAGCCCAGATGTTCCCCTCCTAGTACGCATGCGTTCAACAGAGTGTTTCCAAGAGCGCATTTGTAAAGCAGACTAAATGCATTTTCAATGAAAGACAGATTTCGTCCTTCGAGAAAATAGAAAAAAAAGAGTAAATTAACGGACATTTTAAGAGTGTACGAATAATGTGTTGAAACATTCAAGAAATATTCCATGAACTTACATTTGATTTACAGCCCAGATGCTCTTGCGCCATAAAACATCCAAACAAACAAACATTTGATTTAAATTTACACTTTCTTAAGATATTCTATTAATAAATGATTCTACAAAATATATTTATTAATTATCAATAAAAAACCCTCACACACTAATTAATAATTACTTCAAATCCCTCGCCCAACCCCCAGCTGGCACTAAAGGACGGTACTTCGGGTTCTTTTCTTCTTTTAACAGGATCGGAAATCGCACTTCGATCACTAAATGATAATAGTTTAATTGAGAGTTAGCAATAATAAGTTACTTAACACGTAAGTATATAAATCACAAATTAATTGCAATTGAATTTTCAATTATCTATAGTGATTCCTGATGTAATGTGTTTCAGTATTTTTTCATAATATTCAGTATTTTTGCAAGTTTTCAAAATGCGTGATACACTAGAGTCTCTTTATGACGATCTCCGAGGAACCGTTAAATTATTTCTTTATAGAGAGAATTTCGTTGTAACAGAATTATTGCTTCTTTAACTTGTCGCTTTGGCAACGGTAGTCACAGTACTGCCACACCAATAGCGAACTTGTCCATGCAAAGTTATATATATATACTCGTAAGGGAGAGAGTGGTTGCGCCTGTAGCTTAGTAGGTAGAGCACCTGACTGGCAATCAGGAGGTCGTGAGTTCGGGTCCCACCAGGCGCCGGAAAATCGTTCTTTTCTTTATAAGTTATTTAACATCTATTGTTGCCACATCATCAGCTAATATGACAAATTGTTGCTAATAATATTACAATTTATATCATTTTATTAGTATTAAAATATATTCACGTATTTATAAAAACATTTGCCGCCTTACCAGATATGGTTTAAAAAAATTAACCAAAAATAATTTAGTGAAATAAAATTTGAAATCTGAAAATACTAACTGCTATGCCTTTAAATAAAAGTTAAAGCCCTTAAACCAAATTAAATTAATTAAGATCCAATAGTATTAAATATTTCGTTTTTCCAATGTATTTAAATATATAATAGCAGCTAGCTTGAAAGTCTTGTACACGCGCTCAATATGTAATAACCAAAGCATTGAACTTATGGCGTACATGGTCCATATGGATCTATAAAAGATTTCATTGGCTCCCGTAACATCTCTTCCCATTGGTTAAAATCCCTTGAATCTGGTCTGGAACCGACTGTAAGCGCGGCCGGGCATAGCTCGAAATGACCTCTTACGTTATTAAATGAAATATCTGTAATATCTTTTAATTTACGTGAATAAATTGTTGGTGTTTAAAAAGTGTATATTCTTCTCAACTTAACAATGGATCCCACGAATCTTATCAACATGTAGTTATTTACGATGCTGTACATCCAACAAAAATGTAAGTACTTTACATTTAATTTCCGCTCAAGGAACTGTTTAAGTGGGAATGAAAAAACCCACATACCTTTAAAAGGAAGATAGGACATTAACTTTTATTTACATAAACGCAAATATTTTTTTGTATAATTGCTTCTCAATTTTATCTCGATCTTTTAAAGACGTAAAGCTGATGGGGATATGTTATATATTTTTTTTTACCTCCATCGCCTTTTCTAATCCTTCAATGATCTCAGAATTATGTTTTTCTTCTTTTAAGCCAATCGGCTATTGTTTCCCTGTATCCATAGCACTGTAGAGGAAATTGAAAATGACAGACAATCGCATCAAACACTGTACACAGACAACAGCAGAATGGGCGCTATACTTCCTTTTCGTTGTCACATGTTAACCCTATGCCCACCAGTTGTTTATCAAATACTCAATTTGAAATTAGGATTGGGGAGAATGGGAAATGAAAAACAAATTAGACAGTACAAAAAATATGTCACGGGCTGAAAAAAGTGGGTTCAAATGCCACTTGTTCTAACATTGTCTCCCCCCCCCCACAATAAAAGAGTCACGTGTTACCGTATTTCTTTCACTTTGAATTCTCTGCACTTAAAATATCTTTCGTGAATAATATGAAAACAAATTTCTTTAAGACGAACAAATTTTAAATTATAACGGAATTTCCAAACATTTACTTCCTCAAATCGAAAATTTTGACACATTACCTTAATGGAATTTGAAACAGGAGTGGTCTTAGTTTCGTAAAAACGAATTTTTTGTCATATTGAAAATCTACGAGGATACGTACGAGGGAATATTACGAGGATACCTATTAGGTAATTTTTAAACCTAAGTAAAATATACGGTATAAAATATTACTATATAGCGTCATTTACTAATGTTTGTTTTTGTATTTTCTTGCACGAAGTCACACTGTACTATAGTCTATAGCTTTCTGAGGTCTCACGACTTTGCTCTCTCTCGTCTAGGGAACCAAACGCCAGGACACTGATCGATGGGGAAACGACAAACGTCCCATATTGCAGAGGTCAAAACCAGCATCTCTCGATTCTCTGCAAAATGAGTTTTTACCAAGTCGCCTCATTTTGCAATTGATATTTAAATTTAGGTCAGTTTAATAAAGATTTTCATGGAGAATGGTCTCATTTCTTTTCACTCCCAAACTTTCGCCACTATTCACAGCCCTTCCCTGTTTTAAAAACCTACATTTGCTGCGGTTAAATTCAGTTCCACGTGCGCTTTCCCCCGATTCCATAATCACATCTCTGTGACATCAGTAAACACTTGAACTTTGTATTTTCCTTTTATAGAACATTTCTTCAGTTTGTAGTTTTGTGCTATTATTCGAGGACTACCTCATTTTCACATTTATCTCCTCAACGCTACTTTTAATATAGTTATGCCATTATTTTGCCCCAAATATTTACTTCTCCATTTCTGCTATCAATATCTAGTGCCAAAATGGCTGTTGAAAGTGCGTTGTGGAATGTCTCCTATCCCTCCTGCCATGACAAGCAGGCTTAATCTAAAATGTTTGGTAAAGTGAAATTTGCAGGCTTCCAGCCTGACTCCTCAGGCGTTTTAGACACAATTTTTACTGTTATCAAGAACACTCTGTGATTTCGCTGTCTTCAGCCCTGGAACTTTTCCAAATTTGAGATTTCCTTTCTGATGTTGCTCTTGTTAAACAATTGATTATAATAATAATAATTTATTTCTCCACGACTTCAAAACACGACACCTGCGGAGGGAGACAGCAGAAAAAGGCCAAGAGAAGGCCTGATAAGCTCGCTGACAGCCGTCGCTGGTGAATGCTTTAAATTACAGGTTAAACAGCAGTAGTAGTTAATAGGACAGTTTATTCAATCACATATGGTAACCAAAATATTGCATCATATTATGTACGCCACAAACATTCATGGAAAAAAAAATAATAACTTGATTCAAAATTATGAAAAAACCTGGCCATCGGGTAACCACAACTTAAGCCCTTTCTTAAAAATGGGCTTACACGATAGTGACTTAAATTCTGAGGGAAAACGGTTCCATAATTTCGGGCCAGTTGAATTTATATTATTGTTATAGATGAGATATATATGAGCAATACGGTAAGAAATAGTTATTTCTATGACGGGTGTTGTGATTATGGGAAAAAGAAGTGAATTATAATAAATGTAATTAAATATAAATAAATTAAGGGTGATAATGTCCGTATACTTATTATCATAAATTATTATACATTAATTGGCCTAATTTAAAATAATATATATCATAATAGGTAAACCATTATAAGGTAAGGATGTTGAAACTGTTAATATATTATTTTGTGGAAAAGATTTAAACCTAAAAGACCGTTTTTGGAGAACTGTTAACCTGTTTAGATTATATGTAGATGTATGGCCCCAAATCAAACGGAAATAATTAATGTGTGAGTAAATGTTAGAGTAGTATAAAAGTAAAAGAACTTTATGAGGAAATAAATGAGAGATACGGTTGAGCTATCCACTAAATACCGATTTTAATAGGAATCATTTCAACATGCTAATCACATTTCACGGGAGATAGAAAAATGACATCCAGAAGTTTAAAATCACTTACGAATGGAATAGGTGCATTATTAACCATAATTGGAGGTAACGAAGCTAAATTATTATGACCTGATCTGAAGAGCATGGCACTGGTTTTATTAAGATTACGTGCTAAGCCTGCGTCATTGAACCAGTTGCAGAAATGCTTAATATCATGACTGTCAATCTGTATAAGCTCGTGTACATTGTGGTGCCCCAAAAAAATACTTGTATCGTCAGCATGCGCAATAATTTGAGCTTGAGTATTAAGTAAAAAAAAATATCATTATATAAAGAATGAACAATAAAGGTCCTAAAATTGAACCCTGTGGTACTCTAAATGCAAGTTCAAGGAAAGTTGAAGCAGAATTATTTATAAGAACATATTGTTTTCGACCCGTAATGATATATTTATAAAAAGTGTATATGATATTCCTCAACAATTTATCTAGTAAAAGTTTGTGATCTAGTGTGTCAAAGGCCTTTGAGAGTTCACAGAAGATACCAAGAATCGATGTATGTTTATCAAAATTACTATATATGAAATTGGTTATAGCCAATAGTGCTATCTCAGTTGATTTACCTTTCTGAAAGCCAAATTGATTTTTATTAATTAGATTATTTTTTGAAATAAATGTGATAAGCCGTGCATAAAAGACTTTCTCAAAAATTTTAGCAAAAATACTAAGAATTGTTATAAAACGGTAATTTGCAGGGTCTGCGGTGTGGTCTTTTTATGTAGATCAAAATTATTTTATCGACTTCAAATGCGGAGGGGACAGTCCCGGTTGCAAAAATGTTAAAAATGTTGTGTAAAACATGAACTAATGGCGCTACAAGAGAATTAGCAGCCGAAAGAACTGCGCAAGGTGAATATCATCAAATCCAGATCCCTTCGTTTATCAATAGCGGATAGCGTCGTTAGTAGTTCATGATGAGTCACTGGAGTAATAAAAAATGTGTTAGCACAATCACCGGAAAGATTAGGTTGTGACTGCCGGGGTTTTAATTGAGTACGTAAAATATTAGGAGCCTCGATCAAGTATTTATTGAAGGCGGATACAATATTATAAGAATACCTAAATGTGGTAACCTTAAATATAATTTTATTGGGGGAACATGATCTATTTTTCCCAAGGAACTCATTTGTTGTCTTCCAAGTTAGGATTATTAAATTTGAACAAATTAAAATAATAATCTTTCCTGGCCGCACAGAGATTGGTATTTAATTGATTACGAAAACATCAAAATGTCAACTAATGCTGTGGCTCTTTTGTTTTAATAAATTTTGAATAAAGTCGGTTTTTCTTATTTATTGCTCTGTATAAAGAGCAGGTTATCCACGGCTTTCTTGATTTCTTATGGGATGCTTTGCAACTTTTGGGAAGTAATCCGAATAGATCTTAAAAAATGTATCAAAAAATAAAATATAGGAATTAATGGGATCTTCCAAAGTTAATAATTCTGTCCAATCCGTATCAGCTAGTGTATTGGTAAACAAGTTTAGATTAGAATCTGAAAAAGATCTGGCAACAGTAATCAGATTTGCTTTAAAATATTGTACAGAAAAATCCCGATTAACTGAGGATTGAATAAAAATTGGTAGGTGATCATTTAAATAAAAATCAATAGTAATAGAATGAAAGCATGAACCATTTGTTAAGCAAATACTAAGTGACGTATTACTAGTAGGAGTTATACTAGTAGGTTTAGCTATTGCGTTAGTACACCCATATGAGTTAATGAAATTAGAGAATAGTACATTATTACGTGAATTTGTTAAAAGGTCAAATGTTACAATCTCCAATAATAAAAAAGTCAAGTGATTGACCATTGCATACTCAATTAATAATGAGATAATTTTAAAAAATAAATCAATATTTGAAGCGGGAGCGGTACACTACGCTAATTAAAACAGTACCGGATGACAAGGAAAGTAATTCCGTGCTATTAAAATTACCTGTATATTCATTAATCAGATCACACTGTATATCATCACGTAACCTGATTGCAACACCACCGCCGCGCTTAGACGATCGATTAAAAGAGATTAAGTTATAAAAAGGCATATTAAAATTGTCACCGTCGCGTAGTCATGTCTCCGTTAAGAAAAATAAAATGTAAGCTTGTACCCAAATCCTCAAGAAAATTATCAAGAAAAATTAACTTGTCGAGGATTCTCCTTGAGTTAAAATGACAAATATTCAGTGTGTCATCTCTATAATTGAGAAGACTATTAAACCGCTAGGTAGAATAAATCTTAAAATGCATTAACAAGCAAATTAAATATAAGTAAAATGAATAAGCAAACCGTACGTTAACGTACAAAACATCTAAAAGTAAATAACAGGGAATTTCGGAAGAAATTTGACACAGCATTTTCGCTTTAACTTCAATATTCCAGCTCTTCATTAGCATATCCTTTATAAATGACGTAGGTATCATTGAATTCTTAATAGGTTACAGACCCATAAACTCCATATACGTAGCATCCACTCGCAGTTTTGGTTTTCCTGGAGGATTAAGGCCTTAACCTACCTTAGTTACAACAAAGGGCATTATGAACAACTTCTCTTGCTTTGAAGTTTTGTCGTGTTGTACAAGAAATTAAATATTAACGATAGGGTGTATGCCTTTCATGGAAAAGTTCGTTGTCACAGATTCTCCACAGATGAAATTTAATTCCCGGAAAACTGCAAACTGGATTTCCTAGACTCTACAAACATTGTGTCTTCACCGAGAATTCCTTTGTAGACATCAAATTACCAGCTCACCGCTCCTCTAGCGACAGGGGAAGTTCCCGAACTCCTACCCTCATTGTTTCAAAGCTCTAAAACATTTAAATATCTGTTCTGTCTACCAATACTATAGACATTATATAAATATAGGTAGGTTGGTCTAAATTCTTTATTACATTTACAACTAGAAAGATAGACTTCAAAACTTATTGCAACAATAAAAAATAACTTTTATTAAAACTTTAAAGTACTTTTCATATGACATATAGAAAAACTTTAATGATTGTAAAAACTAATTCGTTGATGGCACATAAAGATGACTGAGTAAATTATAAATTTTAAAAAGCAGTTGACAAATATAAAAAGAGGGGAATAACAGAGCAAGCAAATTTTTATTGCGAGAATTCTAATTTTATAAAGAAGGTAGTTTTATTGTAAAGTAGTAAGTTGTAAAGTAGTAAGTAAGTAGTAGTAAGTTGTAAAGTAGTAAGTAAGTAGTAGTAAGTTGTAAAGTAGTAAGTAAGTAGTAGTAAGTTGTAAAGTAAGCAAGTAGTAGTAAGTTGTAAAGTAGTAGTAAGCAGTAGTAAGTTGTAAAGCAGTGTTGTAAAGTAGTAAGTTGTGCGGTAAGTTGTAAAGTAGTAAGTTGTAAAGCAGTAAGTAAGTAGCAGTAAAGTTGTAAAGCAGCAAGTAGCAGTGCAGTAGTAAGCTGTGCAGTAAGTAAGCAGTAGTAAGTGCCAAAGTAGTAAGCAAGTAGTAGTAAGTAAGTAGTAGTAAGTAAGTAGTAGTAGTAAGTAAGTAGTAGTAAGTAAGTAGTAGTAAGTAAGTAGTAGTAAGTAAGTAGTAGTAAGTAAGTAAGTTGTAAAGTAGTAAGTAAGTAGTAGTAAGTAAGTAAGTTGTAAAGTAGTAAGTAAGTAGTAGTAAGTAAGTAGTAGTAAGTTGTAAAGTAGTAAGTAAGTAGTAGTAAGTTGTAAAGTAGTAAGTAAGTAGTAGTAAGTTGTAAAGTAGTAAGTAAGTAGTAGTAAGTTGTAAAGAAACCGCTACAGTTTTTAGCCTCCATTTTCTGGACTCAGACAATTGTATTTTCCATACTGTGGTTAAATGTCTGTATAATAAATATAATACTGTACCTTCATGTTTTAACATGTACAGTGACTAATACTAAATGTATAGTGTGTTAAAGAAAAAAGTTTTCAAACCCTCGAGGACAAACGTGTACTTCGTTCATTTTTATTTTTTGAACTCTATCAATTATAATAAAAGGTAATCTCTCTTTTTTAAGTATTACATCAATTAAAATGATTAATAACAGTCGAAATAATATTTACCAATGGAAGGCTCTTCCTCTAATTTAAAGAACAATAGTGTTTACAATGGAAAGTAATTACAAATAACAACGTTGCTTTAAACAACTTCCGTGCCTAATCCCTCAACAGAATAGTAAAAACAATACATGCACCAACATCTAAATTTATTCCCAGATATTTTCAACAAAATGAAAATGATTCTTTGAAAGATGAAGAAACATTCAATTTAATTAAATCAAGATATGTAGTTCAGTAATGTTTTAATATTATTTCAGCCTCTAGTCTATGTGCTAATTTGAGCTTTTCTGCAGTCTATTAATGAAGTTGCCAAAATCTTAGCAATATTAATACGTAATATATCTCTTTCTTCATTTCGAAATAGGGTATTTTCGTAAAATTCCAATAGCAGATAAAATATAGAGTTAATTAAACTATTCATCCGTTTGCGAAAAATGTCTTCAACATTCGCTATCGCATAAGGTTAATGAAGGAAAATTTATTATCTCCATATCAAGGATATCGAAACTTGGGGAATTTTTCTTTCCGCCTGAATCAAGTCCGCCCATCTCCTTTAAACAACTGCTGAAAAGAAAAGTTTCCATAGTTCAATTGTCGTGGAATTCAATAGCTTTCATAAAATTGTCATTAATATATTTGAAAAATAATTTCTTAATGAAGCTTACAAATAATGCGGAAAGCAAGTTCTAATTTTGACAAATTTGTATAATAGTCTGCAAAGCAATGCACGTCATTTAAAATAATTTCAAATGCAATTTTCACTGAACTTTAGAAAGATCAAGGTAAACTATACTTTCGTTCAGTGGAGTGACACCTACGTTTAGTACAATTTTTAAAAAAACTTCAATACGGAAATCTCTACCCCAGCAAATTTTTAGACCATTTTATTCTTTCTTATGCCAGGTGAATAACTTTTCCCTGGAAATATAACGCATGCTATATTTTAGACGCGATTATTTTATTTCAGTCGTTCAGCTGACTGAATTTTCCCCCTCAACCAATTTCAATCCCTATTTTTTTTCCTTTTTTTCCGAGATTTAGGCGAGGTAAGACTTTAAAGTATTGGATTTCAGACGTGTTTCCGTCGTCACACAGCGAGGTTTTTCCGATTTATTTTTTTGCACGATCCTAAAGAGGGCGGAGCCGTGGCGTCAAATGGATAGTTCATGTCACTGTCAATCTCAGGTCTGCAAGAGCGATGGCTGTCACATCAATTTCTGGATATAACGGGCTCTCGCTCAAAGAATCATAATTCGAAATTATTATTGCAATCGAATATAGGAAGACGGTCCTTCAGGTTATTGGAATCTTTACACGTATCTTGTTGCCTAGGACCAAACCTCCAGAATTCAATGAGCTCATAAGCATTCCTCTTTTGATACTCTTGCGAACAAAACCGGGAAAATGGCGTACTAAGCGAACGCGTTACCACTGCACCACCGCAGAGAAGTTTCCAAGAACCAAAAGATACTCCGAAACTCTCATTTTCAATATGTAGATTATAAAATTTGTATTAAAAATCGATTTACTTTTCCCTTTTTTTTCAGAAAAATTATCAATTATCTCCTCGTAGTATCTAGAACATTGCTTCTACGTATAACTAGATAACGTAATTGTAACTGACACAAGGAATTTCATAAGTTTTCCCATCATATTACTGAAAATGATTTCCCTGCAATTGCATTTGAAAGCTGTAATTCAATCGTGATCGTAAGAGATAATAGTTACGTATAATCGAGGTAATACTGCGTAAAATATATTAAATATTATTTATCAACTTTACAGAGTGGAATTTCTTGTGTCTTTTGATATACCGTTCCTGACACACCTCGTTCCCCTATGTCTTAGAGCGAAATTCAAATAAATAAAGTTTAGCCATTTTATGTTACTGTTTTTTTTCATCGCCCACATCGACTAAAAATATTGTTTATTTGTTTGTGGTTTTACGGCTCAAGGACTACAATGGTCATGCTGCGCCGGGACCTACTGTTGGAATTTGATGGACCTTTTTCCGAGGAATCTGAACCTCTTAAGGCCTAGGGAACCAAACCGACTACAGTGAGCAGTGCGATCTTTATGAGATCTCTGAATAAGAGTTCTTTGCACCGTTGGGACTTAAACCAGGAATAACTTCGCACTAGGCGAACGTATTACCACACTGCGACACAGTTGGACCCCTAAAAATATTGGAAGTAAAACATGGAGAGAATTGAAAGACATCCAAATTAATGGCGGATCCACAAATCTTTCAAAATTTGATGGCGGTGGGGGTTGTGATTTGTTTTCCATTCTTGTTTTAGCAAAGTATCCGATCATTTTTATTTCATTTTATATGAAATAATCCCGGCTCAAGAGAGGGCATTTCCCCATTGCCCTCCCTCCCTCCCGGCTCAATGGAGGGCATTTCCCTATTGTCCCCTACCTTGGCTCCGCAAGTAGTACACAGGCCGCCAATTTCCTCTCCATTTTCTACCTCCACTATTTTCTATTTATTTCTGTTCTATTCCGCCTACATGGTGAGCTGTTTCCTCAAAACGAAGAACGACAGGACATTATGTTCATTTAGCGTTTCATTTGTTCCGGTCGCTTTTTTGGAGAAGGCAGCTGTTTAAAAACGCGTCTGTGTGTTCTGCCCAATAATTTGACACTAACGTATATTGAATACAGGTTGATAGTCAGTGGCGGATTTATAAAATTGCCGCCCTTAGGCACAGCCTGTACTGCCGCCCCCTCCCTCCTTTAGAAAGAACGGAATATTTGTTTAAAAAAAACGCATATCATACTCTTAACATTTGATATGTAAAGGAGATTTTTCATATAATTATTCAAACTAATAAGATACAATTCGAAATTATTGCTACCACAGTCTCCGACTTCGTGGATTCGAGACATTTTTTGAATCCACAATAATTTTAGTCTGGATTCCTGGAGCCTCTGATATTTTTGCGTGTATTTCGCGTATTTTGGAGAAATTTTTCATTATTCATTCTTCTACTATTAGTATATATAACAAACGTGTTAAGCCTGGTTTATAAATGGGTACGCTGGGCAAATGCCCAGGGCCCAAAATTTTTAGGGCCCTTTGTCTTTCGATTCTATGGTTTGCATTTGCAGGCAAGTTAAAGTAGTCGCTTGTATGTCATCGCTATTGAGGAAAAAGGGCAATTAAAAGAAGCATTTTTTCCAACATTGTCGAGTTTGGACGATTTTATGTTTAAACACTTTGATTCTGCCCCTTAATAAGTGCCGCCCCTAGGCCTGTGCCTTGGATGCCTATTTAGAAATCCGCCACTGTTGGTAGTACTGTTTAAGGTAATTGTCTGGACGAAACTAGTGAGTTTTTGTTTCATTTTTCCCGACCAGTATATATTTTATGGTATTTATAAATAAGGCATAAATTTAGAATTTATGTTTTGGAAGAATTCCTATAATATATAGTAAATATAATATATCATAAATATAATATAAAATAATATATTTATAATATATAGGGTGTCCATAAAAGAAATATACAACTTCAAATTTTATTTGCATCGAAACTACAATAACTAGAAACTTAATTCTTTTTATAAATTACGTGGCAACAGTCAAAGTTTTTTTCAGCATGGTTAGAAAGTTTTCACGTTTCAAACAGTGCACATGCGTTCATAGAACGTAAAAAACACCGAAAACAAAAGTGATAGCATTGGGGCAACATCCGCATTCTTTTCAAGGCTTTATTTCAACGATGAGCCAACTTTTCATGTGTCCGGCGAAGTTAACAAGCATAACTGTCGAACCTGGGGCACTGAAAATCCCCATGTGCTCATAAAACACGAGGAAGAGATAGCCCAAAGGTTAATGTTTGGTATGGTGTAATGGTAAACAGTCTTACTGTACTACTTTTTCTTTGCTAAAAACGTGATTACGGTCATAACGCATTTGAGTATGTCGGAACGATTTGGAATTCCACAACTTCAGGATATTCCAAACATTTTTAAACATCTGCAAATACTTTGTGAGAGTACCCACGTTTTCATCAAAAGAAACGATCCAATAATAATGTCTACCATTACACCACACCAAACCTTAACCTGCGGGCAATCTCTCTCTCTCTAGGGTTTTTTGACAACATGGGGATTTTCAGTGCCCCAGGTTCAACAGTTATGCTTGTTAACTTCGCCGGAAGCATGAAAAGTTCTCACTGCTGAAATAGGGCGTTGAAAGTAATGCGGGGACTGCTCCAATGCCATCACTGTTGTTTTCGATGTATTTTACGTTCTATGAATGTATGTGAACTATTTGACACGTGGAGACACTCTAACTATGTCAAAAAACATATTTACTGTTTCCACGTAATGTTAAAAAAATTAAATGTCTAGCTATTGTAGTTCCAATGCAAATAAAATTTAAACTGTATACTGTTTTATAGACACCTTGTATTATATAGACTCCTATTATTGCAGATCCTACTCTGGAAATGCAGTAATTTTTAGTGAAATCGACGGGTCATATCTTTTAATTTTTTGCTACTTTATTGTCGAAATAATGGTGCTGTCCGTAAAATGTAGATGGTATTATTCCAATAACTATCCTCGGAAATGGGTTATTGCATTGTTTCATATTTTATTTCTTAAAAGCGCTTGCCTTTATAAATTATTAGGTTGGTATGTTGAGGTTATTGCATTATATTTCCCCTCATGAGATAGTATACGTATTATTTTCAAATTTTATTAGGAGCAAAGTTATTGCGTAGTTGTGAGGAAGAAGTATACACTATTTGATAGGTAATATTTAAATGATGTGCTTGTGTTGGTGTTCGTTTTTATTTGAGAAAATCGATTAAGGAATATTACTGCAGACGAGGGAAATAATCCCAGTTCCAAAAGAAGCATACACCGCGATGAATATCGTTAAAACCAATAAACATTAAAATCAGCGAAAAGTTTTATGGACAGCGATGCTTTAAAAATTCAAGTTTTAGTTTCAGGAAAAGAAATAAATTTCGCAATAATCTTTACTGTGCCTTGGAAGAAAGAGCAATAAACTATACTTAATGCTATTCTGATGTTTTATTAACTTTAAAGAAAGGCGTTGACAAGGCTCATCATAAAATATTTATTAGTAAAACAGAAAAAAGTATTTCCAACGAGAAAAACATTAAATATTTGGCTAAACTGAATGATTTTAGAAGAAATTTGATTGAAATAAGTACCGTATCTAAACTGACCTACATAATTCTAACTTTATATTACACCAACTGAACGATAGAATTCTTCCAAAATAATAACCTGAAAACTTTAATAACCAAAAGGGACAAATGCTATAAAAATTGATATGTAATTGAACAAAAAGGGAAGTAATAATTATAGTTCTTAGAAATCAAAATAAATAAAAACATTACAAGATGCTGAAATATATAATTGTCACAAATTATAATACTATAAAAATAATTAAAATTCAAATCAAATTAATATGTTATACACAATAACTTATTTGCACGGGTCGAAAAAAAATTAAAGGCATTTATTCAAATAGTTTAACCATCAGCAACGCGCGCCTTAATTAGCTCACAAAAACGCGCGATCCATCTAATAGATAAGTGCCTCTAAAATTCGTCTTATCACACAATAATAGTTCAAAAGCTTATGGTGAAAAGAATACAAATACAAATAAAAAATGCAAATGGGCATTTTAATTACAGGGTTTTATAAAAGAGGAAAGTATAGAAGTATAGCATATAAAACGAATCTTACATATTTAGCGAATATTTTTCTGGTTTTTCGTGCATATAATCCGGGCTCTAGTCATGATATTGTGCTTTAAAGTGAATGACAGCTATTGCTGAATAGGTTGATGATTGGGTGAACTTCTACGGCGCAAATGCAACAAGGGTACTTCTGCACAAATCAAGGTAAGAGCTAAGGACATTGAAGAAACAGAACTGCTGTAGAGGATGAATGATTCTGGATTGATTTTTATCTTTGGAAATAAAAACATTTTAAAATTCTACCATTGAATTGACAATTGCAATAACTAAAATGATGATATTTTTCATAAAGTGCCAGTCTGAATTGAAATACTCTATGCAAATGATTTAACTGAAAAATTTACAGATATCTGTAAAGAAGATCATTTTTATAACTGCAATTAGTGGTACTTATTAATGTCAAACGATGGACGAATAAAAGTTGTCTTTGTTTACCCGCGTGTGAGTTAGAATAGTTTGCTTGATGCTAGTCAAATACGAGAGGTTTAGGTAATATCGCCGGCCTATTCAACGTCTCTTTTATTGTTACAATTGCCTTGTTACAACTTGACTGTTATAACACTACTTCCATGAAATGGAGGAACGGAACACGAATAAAACATAACTGTTGTAATAAATATTAAATGTGACTATCTCTGAACTTTTCATTAAAAAGTATTTTTCTGTTTATATAAGTGGCGCCAGCTTGCAAAGTAATACATTCAAAGTAAAATCTGTTAACTTCTACAGTTTGTAAGCTAAAAACCATTCAACAACCATGACAAATTCTCACTTTAGTTCCACTCAAGCAGGTTATTCAAACGCCTACTCACTTTATACCCTTACCCACTCCTTCCTGGGAATACAATATCGTCCGTTATTTATGACCGATCAAACAAATGTTTCTTTCACGAAAACAAGAATAATAATATTCGATAAATTCACTACCATAAAATCTTTTCGAATGACTTTTTATAATACAATCTACAAAAATAATTTTTTTTATCATGTATCTTCTATAATACAATCATGTCCAAAAGTTAAGCATAGTTACTGTTTACATGAATATTTAAGGAATTATAAATCGGAATGGAAGGAAGCATAGTATACGGGTGTAATGAAGTTACAGAAGAATAAAAAATAAGGATAATATTGATTTCTATGTTCTAAATGAAAAGTTTGAAAGAAAAATGAGAATATCGTCAGTTTCAACTTTAGTGAAAAATAATTATTACAGAAAACTGATGCTGAGGTTTAATTAGGTCTGTGGTTACCTATGATAGTCACAGATGCTGAGCAACGATTTTCTATACTTTCAATAAAGATATTGATAAGTTGTGTACTCAAAGATTTGCAAATTTCACAGAGACCTGTTTTTAATTTTGGAATGGAGATAAGTGGGTGTTGAAGGGCTGCAAGTCATCTTCTGGGCATATCCCACACGTTTTCTATAGGATTAAGATCAGGAGAGTTAGAAAGCCACTGAATGCTCTGGGTATCTTCACTTTAAAGGAAACATTCAACTAGGGCAGCATGGAAAAGAGGTGATAAATCATCCATGAATATGAATCCAAGACAAGTGCACCTCGAAGCAGGCAGACAGAACGCTTAAGAACTTCGTCTCTGTACCTTTGAGCAGAGACAGACTTTGTCTCAAAGATTTGGAGGTCTGTACGGCTATTCTGTGTGATGCCTGGCCGTACAATGACTCCCACTGAAGAGAAATGATGCTTTCCTTAATGTTCCCGGATGAAGACCAGTTCCACATTCTGTCCGTGTCGTTATACGATGACAATCGGTTTGCAGACTAAATCTGGACTGGTCACTAAACATAACATTGCCCACTGTTCCCGATCCGCTGCTGATGTTCCAAATTCCATTGTAAACACGCGCATTTCTGTACAGACGTGAAGAGGATGCAAAATTCTTGTCGTCTGGCAAAGAGACTAACGTGTCTGAGTCTTCTGTAAGCAATTTTTCTCGACATTCATACTCCGCTTGCGGCTCTCCGTACTGAATCCAAATACCTGGCAGAGCATCTCCTCTGATATCGAGTAATTATTGTCAAATTTCGGTTTGGCGAGCAGTTGTTACTCTTGGCAGGCATGGTGCTGATTTTCGGGTAACATGTCTTGTATTTTGAAACCTCTTTCACAGTTTTGAGATCACACACTGGGGCACATTCCTCTTCGGTTTTGGATCATCCGGATTCCAGCATTCCAATAAATCTTCCTTTCACAAATATATCTAGTTGGCGTTTTTGAAACATTATTCGTTCTTTTTGATAGTTAACAAAGCTCCATATTACAGCAATTGCAAAAGAAACTTCCCGATCTGGCCATACCTCTTGAGGCCGTCTTAGAATAGTTCCGACTTGTGCATGTGCTTTACGCATGTCGTCGACGACTGAAATGTTTTGCATGTGCAAAACGTTTCACCTTAGTCACAACATTCTCTAAAAGTGATTTCGAACCATTTCATCAATATTTACTCAGACTTTTTTTCATATTTTACGAATTACGCTTAACTTTTGAACAAGAATGTACGCATAATACATAATTGTAATTTAGAAGTACATATATTTTTCACTTTAAAAAATAAAACATTACATGGAAAGTACCATACTGTTCTTTGCAATGGAACATATTTAAGTATAAAAAATTATGGAATCGTATTTAAAGGATTAAAGAAACTATGGCACCATATAACGAAAAACATATTATATAAATACATACTTGTTCATTGTAGGAATTTTCTACAGAGTGTTAACGCTAAGAATTTCTTTATCTTATGAAAACGGGTGGGATACGTATTGAACCCTTGTGAAAACACGGTCCATATATAATAAATATCTTTCCACCATATATGGAACTGTGTTATCCAGTAAATGTATATAAAATTATATATACAGAATGCAAGTATATTTGGAAACAAAGTAATTCCCAGTAGTGAAGGCCGTTAACGTTAGTGTCGAAGAAAAACTAATAAAAATCAAAAATGAAAAATTTCGCTTCACACGCTTCGTAAGATATTGCTTCTCAGATAGGTAACGGAAAAACCGACATTTATTACTTTGCCGATAATAAAACAGGGCGAAATATCCTCTAAAGGCTCCTGGTAAAGAATGTAAACAGAGTTTTTCCTTTATCTGAGAAAATTATTATGAAAGGTAAAAAAAATAAAAGGGTGCCAAAAAAATGGCATCACATCAACTTTGTATAAAATATGTTAGTTTGGTATCCGAAAAACATAACTTCTTAATTCACATGATAAAAGTTTTTGAAGCGTATTTTTAACTCTTTAAATTGATTTTTTTTTCTAGTATACAATTTTAATATATGTTTCAAACAAAATATGTTTACAGTACTTATATGAGGTTGGCTTGTTTGTTGGCTGTATTTTTATGCGAGAAGGTGAGCAAGGGCTATTCTGCGCCAAACAAGGTGAGAACGTACACAGGGTTTTAAAATAATATACATTAGAACTAAAATGTTAAAAATATATTGAAAGTAATGAAATAAATGCACAAAGCGAAACGATATAAATAAATAATATGAGACTAGAAAAGCTAATATTATATAAAAAGTTAAAAATGATTTCATGGTTGAAAGAGTCACATAAAATGCTGAGAATGGTAAAATTATTTTGGTTAAATGCTGATCAACATTTCTGGTTAAAATTTGTGGAAGCGGTTAAAATGTGTAAACATTTAGTGGTTCACCGCATGTAGCACACATCTACTCATCTTCTTCCTTTAAGTGATGTCAATGGAAGAAGTGTTTTTGCCCGATGCGAAGTATAGACGCTAGAATGACCTTTTTACGACGGTCACTCTTTTAGCTAGACTGACACACCTCAATCAATACGAGGTTTATGGAGGTGAAGCTTAAAGACTTGCTGTTCCCATTCCAACTGCCATTTCTTGTATAGATGGGATAAGACATGAGTGTTAAAATCTTGAAATGGAATGGAAATACACTCAGGTTCTGCAGTTGCTGTTTTCACAGCAATGTTATCTGTTCATTTCCAGACTTTCCGGCATGGCCCGTAACCCTACAGAACTTTGCAATATATCGTGAGTTTTTTACATCCACAAGTTTTTAATGAATTCCGGATTCCATAGTGGTACGAGATTTTTTTATGAAGTCAGGCTTTGCAGAACGCTGAGTGAATCTGTACAGATGACAGTTGGAGTTAATGAATTATCCAAGATGTATTGTAAAGCTAACATAATGGCATGGATTTCTGCTGTGAAAATATAGCACAATTTTAAGGGTTGTTGACTCTGTATGACATCTCAACAAATAAATGCCTCACCGACATATTCATCGGTTTTTGATCCATCTGTGAAAATGAAGGAGTAGCCTTTAAACATACTAGACAGATCAGCGAATGCCTGCCGATAGGCAATGTCTGGGGTATTGTCTTTTGGATGGACGCATAGGTTCAAACAAATGTCACTGCTGATATCAAACCAGGAAGGAATGATATGCGGCATAGAGTCTGCTACTATGGTATTTGAAATATCCAATTCACCAGAAGCATTTTCTATCCTCAGACTAAAGGTTGGAATGCATAAGAGAGGAGCATTGGAAAGTGAAATGAAACGAGGTGGATGAAGTGATGGCGATGCAGGATGGTCTTTTACTAATAGAAGTTTAAAATAATAATTGGAAGACGAACGTCGGCGACGCAATATTATAATGGAGGTTTCGCGGTTTCAGCATATAAACTAATAACTGGGGAAGTCCGAAAGTCCCCAGGTTACAGTTGTAAACCCTCATGATGTATGGGGTCCAGTTGTTTAAATAACTACTGGTATGCTGACCCGTAGATAGAATAGACATAATCTAATTTAGAAAGGATTAATACTTTATATAACCTCATCAATGAGCATCGGTCTATGTGAGAAACAGAACCTTGATGATGTTAAGGGTTTCGCAACATTTGTCCCATAGATATCTAATATGGGATCGAAATGTCAGACAGCGGTCATAGATAACATAAGCGATTGTGTCTCCTGAACCACTCTGATAAAAACATTTCCCATTTGGAACTCTGGATCTAAATGCAAACCACGTTTGCATTAAAAATGTAAACAAACTTTTTTTTGCTCTGAGGAATTGAAACCGTTTTTAGCTGTCTATTCTATTATTTTCTTCAGAGCCAACTGAAGTTTTCTCCCAATGAGATTCATAGTACCTCTTCTACAAGAAATTTGCAGGTCATCAACATATAGTAATGCTTTTACAGTGGAGGGGAGGTCTTTAACCTTACCATTAAGTCTCATAATGAAAAGAATTGGACTTGAAATGCAGCCCTGAAGGATACCTTGTTCTTTCTCTGCAGTGTGAGAAAGCGTGGCTCCGATACGTACATTAAAAGTTCTGTTGTCCAGAAATTTTTTACGAACTTTGGCATATTGCCCCTAAGGCTACATAAAACCCCAAAGTCTTTATCCTTTAGTGCCTAGACGGATTAAATCAACTGAAAAATTGTAAATAATTATCACATTATGTAAAAAAAAATGGAATCCGTCTGAATAAAGTTTGATTGAAGTCTCTGAGAATGACACATTTCCAGGTCTGATAGTATTCCGTGTTTATATCCTTATATGAGCTACTGACATTTAGAAGAACATTGAGAAATACTTTGAATTTTTATTAAAGAAGGAAAGAAATATTTGCCAATGATAAATTTAAATTATTTTCCATTTTCATACCCGTGCGATGCATTATAAGTTCTGCGTTTTGCTTCTTTTCTAGCAGCAGAATTAAATGCAGATATTTGACAAGCCTGAACAACAGTTAGAAACATATGTATTTTGTGAAAACAAAAGCGGTTATATGAGGGTTCCATACTCTATTTTATTGCAAAAATTGTATTAGTCTTCGTGATTTTCATGTTATGAGACTAAATTCAGAAATTTCCCATTTGATCTTATGAACCCCCGCCTGGCTACTTCTCTTTGTGGAGGCAAGATCAAACCATTTGACGAGCACTGAACATTGGATAAAAGTGTGCCAAAAGTGTTAGGACAAGTGAAGGACCGTGGAAAATTATTTGAAGATAGGTAACAAGATCTACTTTTAGAGTACTGACCATCCTCGATCTTGAGGTCTTGAAAAGTAGTAGTAGTCAAACAATGAATAGAAATCTAAACGCAAAACGCTGTAGTCTGTGGTTCAAGGCGATCGCCCATTTTCACCTATTGCTAAAACTGGCCCTGCTTATCAGGCAGACATGGATTTGTTTCTCACTTTTTAGGGTTAAACGTAGACTTTAGCAGTAGTTTAATTTTTTTTTCTGCACTCCACTTTTAAAATTACTTTTCTTGCCTAATTTCCCAGGTTTGTCTGTGGCAACGAAGAAAAGCATTCTGATATATGCTTAGTAGAAACCTTGTACTATGTGCTAAACAGAAGACGAATTCTTAAAATGATTATAAACTATTCTCAAGTCTCGATATATAATTTTATATATTTGTTCATAGATTTCAATATAAAAAAAATATTTTTTAAATACTCATGTGCAGCTAAATAAAATACACCTGGCGCTGTGATCACCTCAGTGACTGGAATAGTGCCACATTACTCGTGATGAGGATTTCGGACTATGTATTGACCATCTGAGTAACCGTTAAGCACAGAATGAGGAAGAAAGCTGTTCTCAGCGTATTTGATCGCGGTCAGACAGCACATGGGGTGCACCATATCCGAAGTCATGCAGGCCTTATGACTTTCACACGCCGCCTTGTCAAGGGTGTGCTGTGGATTCGGGTAAACCCACCGCCATCAAGGACAACTACCATGAAGTACAACATGTCGATGGCAGGGAACGCTGTCTGCTTGCTCGGATGGTACGATGGGAAAAAACAAGCTATAGTGCCGTAGATCACTCTCACAATTCGATTTTGGAACACAAAGATCTATGAACGGTCATACCATCAAGGACCGTGCACTCGTTATAGAATACAGAAATCTCCTTCCCGCTAGGGTACACACGGCAAGTATCTAATTCAACTGTTTATGAGTGTATATGCACCTTTGTGAATGAACTGTGTCCTATATATGAAGGCCTATTAAGACATTGCTTAGACATTTAACAGTAGGTAATAGAGGAGGAGGCTATTTGTAAACTTCCGCAGAATTTTTTTTGTCAAAGACTCCTATGACATGAAGATATCCTTAAGCCCGTTGTATACTCTTTTTAGCACTGCAGCCTTTTTATCTTTGAGCCCACTACGCCGCCTTTCTATCTCTGAGCTTTCTGTTTCCGCCTTTCTGACCTAGAGCGCATTTTGTCATTTTTCTCTGCTTTCGTTGTGACGTATTTCTATCATTGTAGCCTCTCTATACTTGAGCCTGCTTTCTGGCCTTTCTATCCTTGAGCGCATTTTGTCACTTTTCTCTCATTTAGTTTTGACGTATTACTATCATTGTAGCCTTTTTGCCTTTAAGCCCATTATGTCATCTTTCTATCCTTGAGCCCATGAATTACCTTTCTATCCTTGAGCCCGAGCATTGCCTGTCTATCCTTGAGCCTGTGAATTGCCTTTCTATCGTTAAACTCGTTATGTCGTGTTTTTTTTTCATGAAGTATATTACGCGTCTCAAGTCAATTTTCATGTTTTCATCTGAGAGAGTTTAATCAGTATGAATATGATGAAATTTTATTCAACAAGGCATCTTTGATCAGGCAACGATCTTTCGGAAAATTATGACATGATATCGGTGTTGTGGCATTATGTCGCTCTACCTTTTCAGTAGCACTGTTGTTTTAATTAAAACTACAGGGAGATTACGCTTAATAGCGTAACCAGCCTCTAAGTAAAAACTGTTTTTTCCTTCTTTGGATAATTTTTAAGGAAATTCGGCCTCATTGATAGTAAGATCATATTACATAAAACTAACTGAATGTATTACTAAAACTAACACAATGTATTAATAAAACTGAATGCGATACTAGAAATGAATGTAACACTAAACTGAGTGTGATACGAGAATCGAATTTAATACTAAAACTGAATATAATATTAAAATTGAATATAATACTAAAACCGAATACAATACTAGAATTGAATGTAATACTAGGATTGAATATAATATTAAAACTGAATGAAATGCTAGAATTGAATATAATACTAAAACCAATTGCACAATAAACTATGTGAATGCACTACAATACAAGGTATTTTACATTAGCAAACGTTTTATGTATCTGTAGATTATTAGGAACTAATTACTCTGAGCAAGTAATATATATACATACGCCCAAGTATTAATGACAATTAGTGATTAAAATACACTGTAACGCAACTAGGATGAAAGCATAGAATTTTCTTAAATGGAAATTAGCAAAATAGACTAATTACAGTCTTATTTTTTGGAAAAAAAGTGTGACTGGTTATGTAGGCCTAAGTTGAAGGAACTTGCTCGTGGGTAGACAACGCTCTCTCGGTTTCATGTAAAAATTATGTAAATCTAGAGGTGTAATAGAGTAGCGATTCAAAATTCTGCAACCTTAGAGAAAATAATGCGTTTTGATATCCAATGGGAACTTGAACTCCCTGTATGTATCCCTCTCTTACGTGCGTCACTAGTGTGATACACCGTGGATGTTCACATTACGTGTTTGTTCTTTCAGAAATAATTTTTCTTTGGAAAATTCAATTGCGTTTCAAGTAATAAAACTCGGATAAAAATATTTTATTTTTTATTACAATATAAAGTTTTCATATATTTAAAACATGAAATAAATTTAATAAGAAAATATTTTGCTCTAATTTGCGAAATGTTTAGGCTCCTTTTCCGTGGAATTAAATATTGATTAGTTTCCGAAAGAAGAAATATGACTTTCACCGTCTTCAGATTTGCAGAACCAATTATCCAATAAAAGTATTCGAGCTAAATATAGTTATTTGTTTCAGTTCAGGAATTTCATTTACCTCAATACACACTCATACGCAAATTGTCTGATGTAGTGGTTTGAAAATTTTAGTTGCATTTTATATTCAGTTGGCTGCCTAATTTTCGAGTAATTATCCGCATTTTTTACTCCATTATTTGGCGCAACTAATTAGTGTGTTTCTAATTAAAATTCTTCAAAATGAACTAAAAATGAGACCCCATTTTACATTACGAAGAGCCAGGAGAAAACTCGTTTGAAACTTCGCTCTTTGCTTTTGCTATTCTTTCTTCCTGAGGGTGAAATGTCATATGTCACAGTTGCTGCGTTTGAGAAGTTGAAATTTTGACACAATTGTTGAGTTATAAGTTTATGAGCAAACTAATGAATCATTTTTCAATTAGTTTGTGCAATTAGTTTGAAAGTGCTGTCAAAGTTTTTACTTCATCCATTATAGTTTAGAAGGAAAATATCAAACACATACGCGCCACATATATTGTGCAAAGAAAAATGTATACCCACATACAGATGCAAAGAATTAATTTGAATCATCAACCTAAACGAATACGCCTATTTACAGATATATATTATGTATCACTGGCGTAGCATCCTTCCAATACATGGGCTATCTCCTCCCATCCCCTCCTAACATGTAATTTTCTTAAAAAGGATAGAAGTTTATTTCCCAGTTATTAAGGCTAGTAGTTTTTATATATAATATTAATAATATATTTATTAATTATTAATTTTGATATTTAGTAATTATTTTGTTATAGATATATCATTAAGTATTTAATTATATATCATAATTAAATATCATATTAAAATAAAGCTGAGAATTTGAATTTTAACACTTCATCGTTGAATAATTTATTTGCACATGAATTCCATTCTTCTTTTCTTGTGTGTGAATTTCAGCATTGTATTTTCATAACAATCTTCTTCAGAGTACTTTCTGATATTTGAAAGAATAATTTTTTTCTACTGATCAAATATATCAGTTTCTCAGGCGTACTTGTGTGCCTCTAACTCGTGTTTTGATTCTTTTTAATGCAAGAAAATTTCTAGCGGCAGTTTCAGTAGTTGCTTTGAAAAGTTAATACTAGTTCTGCCAATTTGATACATAGCACAATATATGTAGAGTATATATACACTATACTCAAAACTATTTTTTTTATTTTAAGACTTTATTCTGAAACACAAATTAAATTTTAGATTTCAGTAGCATTCAAATTGATTCCGCATTGCAAACAACGGACATTTCTTCTACTCTCCTGCCATCCTCAGAATTTAATTTTTTTTTATTATAATCAAGATAAAGTATACAGTTATAAATACACAGATATAACTGTTAAAACAGTATAACACAGTAAAAATAGTTAAAACAATATAACGTAGTAAAAACAATTAAAACAGGATAACAGTATATAGATAACTTTAACTGTTATAATATACTGTATAGTCATAACATTTATTGGATTTATTTAGAGAAATGGTGCGGATGACAATGAATTCAATGCTTAAGCAATATTAACCATAATCTAATAGATATGAAACCCAAGTCTCTTGAAATAATTGAAAAGGCAACAAATTAACACAGTTAAATAATAAATTTAATCGTTTATCTCTGTTTCAATAGTCCAGTGCTATTACAATAGTATAAACGATCAAATTTAACTCTGTTCATTTTTTGCTTTCTCAATTATTTTAAGAGAGCGCAGTGTCGCCGTCAAATTATATGAAGTGTCTTAAATTATTAAGTATATTACTAACTACAAGAAAGAACAAATGTGAATTTAAAATGTAGGCCATAGCCATGCCTATAACTTTTATATTATATATATCGAGTTATTTTAAAATACTCGTTTTATTTAATCGTTTATACAGTCACAATAACATTGTGTCACATGACAAAAGGTTTAGCATAAGGCAAATAGAGATCATCAGCATATTCTATTCTACTGTACAAAGGAAGTTCCCAAATAAATGTCAGCATGGAAAAAAAACACCTGAGGTCCAAAATAAAACATTTCAGAAAGTGGAATCCAGAAAAGCTCACCAGGTTATTTTCCATCTCTTCTTTTCGTTTTCCCGCCTTTTTTATTCTCATCCTAATATCCCCACCTTATTTCCTCAATTTTTTCATAATTATTAAATAAATAGTCACTGATGGAAAGCAGTTAATTCTTAACTATCTTATACATAAATCATCAACACTTTTGACGCCTTCAAACAACTATAGTTTATTGAATACAATGATTTATAAAGTATGTATATAAAATATATTAATGGTGATAAGAAATACTTTTTTTATACGTTGAAGGTAGGAAAACCATCCGATTCTTTGATGTTTTATATAATCGAGTCCGGCTATGTAAATATTTATAACTGTTAAATTTAATGAAAGCTTTTTAATTCCCTTCTTCGTTTATATCTGAGGAACCAGTGCAGATTCCAATTAATTTTAAAATTTCCAGAAAAATTCTTAAGTTTGAAGTCGCATGGATTGAGAAAAACCCGAAGTGCGTAAGCTTCCCTTTTCCGCGTAACTTAAAACTGAATAAAAAAGAAAAAAAAATGTTGAAAAATAACAGCCTTTAAAGAGTTATCTAGAAGTCATCCATTCTCTTAAAAAAACAAAAAAAAAAGGAAGACTAAATTACAAATTTCGTACCCATCACATTTTAATGAATTTTATTATTCTGCTCAGACTGGTTTACATTATCGGTAAAACCAATATTAGTTTAACAGCGGTTAATGGCAAAAGTGGCAGCAGTGATTTTTTTAAAGACTGGGACATCCCAATTACTAATAGCTTACACTGCCAAGCAAATTAATTACCTCAACTTAAATGCAGCAATATTTCGCCAACAATGCAAGAAAATAAATTCTTCGTTGGTGCATCAATTCCGCTGATATACGGCGCGCTTGTCAGTCGGCTTCCAGACGCAATTTACCATTATAAATTTAATGGATTCCATTAAGTTAAGACAATTAAGACGTTCTCTGGCGTAATCTGCTCCAACACCAGTTACTGCCACCTCATAATGACACTAAAGACCCGGGTTTCTGCTGTTTAATGCGCCTCGCGAGCTAAGGACATAATGAAAGATAATTAACACTAACTTCGGATCCCTGATTCGGGGAAAATACTTTTCAATGTTTTATATTAGTTTTATGATAAGATTAACGTATTGTTAATTTCCTGCGCCTGCAGAATGATATTGTTTGACAATGTGGACCTCTGTAATTTGATTTGCGGTTAGAGAAATTGACTTCTGCGTGTATGAATTTGTCAAGTATTTTACACATTAACTTTTGAACTTGGCGAGTTTGAATTTCAATTTATTTCAAAAGCCCTGCAGCGGCGTAGTAAATGCACGCTTGGCAACCATGCGGATTTAATATCAGACTTGGCGCCCTTCTGGGATTAATTCGTGTTTATTCCCAGAAGGGACCCCAAGTCTTCCTAGTATCTCCTGCAGATCCCTCTTCTGGGGTTTAATTCCTTAAACCACTGGTTTTCAAACGTTTTATCCTTCAGAACCCTTCTCTTAAGGCACATTTAACCACCGAACCCTTTTCTTAAGGCATACTTAACCACCGAACCCTTTTCTTACAGAATGTCTAGCCGCAGATTAACCTTTATTAGACTAATTTAAGGAAAATAAAGGTATAAATAAATCTGTTAGTTATAACTACATAGATATAAAAATAATCATTAACTAAGTGCAAAACAGGTATACAACACTTTTCTACTGCTACAGTATATTTGCTGCAGTTAACGCAATTTAAGGGGCTGTAATAATGGGAGAGAATTGCAAAATTTATTAAGAGTTCCTTGAAAATTTCAGCGCTGTGCTAAAATTCCACTTTCGGTGGCAAATGACTCCGCGAAGCAAAGCAGCAAAATTTGAGAAATACTTCCCTAAGCGCAATCGGTTTAAATTCCCCTCAAAACCGTAGATAACTGCGTACGTAGATCGCGGTCACCTATGCAATATAAAACTTAAGCAAATAAATATATTTTAATGAAGATTATGGGACATTTTAAAATTTAATTATAGTACACTAGTACAAATTTGAAGAAATTTGATAATCAGGACGCTGGGAAATAAACTAAGGAAATTCGCGGAAGAGGAGGTCATATGCACAAAGAGAAGTCATCAGACTGAGCTAAAGATTGAATAGCGCTTATTCAGATTCCATCATAAACCCATTTCCGAGATAAGGAGTTACTGCTTTGCTCTTTGTTATCATTTTCTTTGCCTTCACTAAACATTCCGCCTCTTTCTTTCTTTGTTAGAAGTTAGTAAGCCGGAGCTTGAATTTGGATTTACTGGCAGTATTGATTTTTTGCCAAAATCAATACATCTTGTCACTATTGTTAGAGTTCTTTTCTCTTCCATCTCTGGAAGAGGACACTCATGTTCTGTAGTGCATCTATAAAGCTCTTAGTTGGGGCCGGGAACACCTGGTGCCCAAACGAAAAAAAGGCAAAAAAGCGAAAACACCATAAACGGAACGTCAAGATTCGTACATGTCACAATATCAAATCTACAAGCAAATAAATTGACCTATTATTTATTCTTATTAAATTGTCAATACACTCATTTTTTGAGAAACTTGTAAAGCAGATTCGACATTTATGAGGGCTTAAACGGGGAGGATACTATTATTGAATTTCATGCCATTTCTGTTTGTAGTTTAATGCATGCATAAAAAAGTAGAATAAAAAGGATCAAGGTCTTATCATTTGTAACAAAAATGCATACATACAATATCCATTAAAAATAATTATTACGAAACATAAAGAGAGTGCTTTATTGTAGCATTCAAAATACACTTTGTAAGTAAACTTATTTATTTCTACTGCCTGTTTAAATTTATGATGCGTTTCTCCACTAGGATTTACAACGTTATTTGAAATGCAAATCTTTTTCGGGATTATAAATTCCTTATTAAAGTATGCACGGTTTCATGAATAGTATCACATCATTGAGATATAAGCGAAAAAGGTAAGGTGCTTTTACATTTCAAGCTCTGATTCACATTGAGAATTAAAAATGACGTGCAAATGTGTCGGAACCTTAGACTTTTTCACAAACTGTTATATTAAAATTCAAAAGGGTGGCAAGAATTTGCAGCTAAGTACGAAACGTATCGATGTAAAATATTCAAGCCATTTCTTCCAGGGTTTATGGTGAATGAAAATAAAGTACGAGATTATTTACATAAATCACCCATACATATTATGAATATAATTATAATAAATCTGAACCAGCATTAACATAGTTGTAAATTATATAAAGTACCGTAATATATGGGGTGATTCAAAAGTCAGTCCCCTCCCCTGTTAATTTTTTAGTGGGTTCAGACAGATTAACGTCCTTTTGGGAAAGTTGCTTATTGAAAAGAAACTAACTTTTGCCGTTTGAGGGTTAGAATATTGATATTTTTAAGCGATCCTTGAAACTTTCCCCATTGGATTAATACGAAATTTAAAATTGTTACTGATAGAACACACATTGCTTTACATTCTACAATTTTCTTCATTTTCCTACGACCTTACTAGCGGGAGCAAAATCCAGGAGAAGAAAGGTCGATTTTGAACTTTGCGGACACGTTGTGGGTACTATGGGCATCGTACCGCCATACTGTAAACGCCATTAATTTTTTCTCAACGAGACCTTCAAAAGAAGGTATTACTCGATGGGGTTGCCATTTGAAATTTTGGAGTTGGCCCCCGTGGGGCGCCCCCTGGTGCTGAGGGTGAGTCGCGACACAGAACAAAAATTATTTCCTTTTCAACAAGCAACTTTCCCGAAACGACGTTTATCTGCCTGAACCCACCAAAAAATTAACAAGTTGAGGACTGACTTTTGAATCACCCCGTATAAGATAATGTATAGCATAATAAACATAAGAATAACGTAACAAATCTTAGGTTTTCGAGTTTTCGACGAAGAACAATTGTTACCGGGCAATACGAAAAATTTCTACGCATAGAAATAGTCTATTGATCTAATTAAAAATCAGCTACTCCCTCACTTAGGCTCAAGTGGGTTTGTTTGTTTGTGGTTTTACGGCTCAAGGTCTACAGTGGTCATGCTGTGCAGCGACCAACTGTTTTCCGAGGAATCCGAACCTCTGGACCTACAATTTTCCGAGGAATACGAACCTCTTGGACCTACAGTTTTCCGAGGAATCCGAACCTCTTAAGGCCTAGGGAACCAAACCCCGGACTACAGTGAGCAGTGCGATCTTTATGAGATCTCTGAGTAAGCGTTCTTTTTGCACTGCTGGGAGTCGAACCCGGATTAGCCGCGCAATAGGAGAACGCGTTACCACACTGCGCCACCGCAGGACAAGTGGGTTGATTTCCATAAGTAGAGTAACTTTTCCAAGACTTGAATCTGCAAGAGAGATAAAGAGATCCTCTGCCAGGTCACTTTTCACACCCAGAATCGCCAGCAGTATAGTTTCAATTCCTGATAACAAAAAAATACGAATACTATATTCAAATAGATGTCATACACGGTTTTCTACGTGATTGAAACTACACATATAACCATATAGTTCTGCAACACCCTTGGTGAAAGAGGACGTAGCTGGAGTGTACTGTATCTTTTTCACATATACAGTCGTGCTTGAAAGGAGAAAATCGAACTATAATGGTGAAATGGAAGCCGTTTTTGAAAGCTGCAAAAGGACGCCAAAATCGCCATTCTAGGAAAGTGGTAATTTTCTACGACTCAAAGTCTGCTTTACCAGCAGTATCGGTAACTCGCATCTCAATTACATACCTAGTGGAGCAGTGTAGATCTGCCATCTCTTCACTAATCTCAGTTAGTTGATGGATGTCCAGCAACTATGGTACAATTGGGGGCGAAAGAACAGGCAATCCAGTTAACAGGAAGTAAAATGAATCAGCCAAATAAAAGGATTCGATTAATAACAACACATTCATACATTGAAAAAAACATTTCGAGACTCCTGGATATCCAACCACATAGGAAAAAATGATGTTTTTCCCTACTTGCAAACCTGATTCCAAGGAATGTTTTCAGATTCACTTCGGTGGCAAATATGGGACTTCTAACAGGACTATCTTCATTTGCACCTTTTTAAAATCAGGTTGACGGACCCACGAGTTGTCAACTCTGCCCTACCAATCAGAGGCTTACTGGACTGTTGCGCCCTCATGGGCGATAAGACTCGCGTCGTCCGAAAATTCAAGGTATGTGCCCTTTGAAAGGGGCCAGTCCAATCCTGCTATCAATGTGCCAATGGACTCGGGCCACTTTTGGTCGTGTTCTGGACTTCGACATATGAGTCAAAATCGACTAAACGTGGGTGAAATTTCTGTTGGGAATAAATTGTATTGGGCCGCTGAGCGTTAAACGTCCGTAAGTTCAAAAATGGGAGTTGGATAAAAATCAAACCGAAAATGAGCCAAAGCATAATGCATATTCGTGATAACTATACATTAATCTGGACGAATTTTTTATCTTCAAAAATGTTTTACATAAATTTCTATTCGTAATAATGGTAAAACAATGTATAGTCATATCTTTTTCCGCATATTGATATTATAATATCTTTAATACTCATTCTTCTGTATTTTATGTGTAATACAAATTGATAATGAGTTGATATAGTCATATATATACACTCTTTTGCAAAAAGAAAAAAAAAACTCTAGAACTAATTCAGTCATCACGAAATTTCGCATAAAAATTCCTTTAGACCAAATATGCAAATGATTAAATTTTCAAAGCCAATGAGTGTTAACTTCGATCATAGCGCGCATTTCTACTGCGCAACTGGCATCGTATAAAAGAGGTAAAATTTGCGAACGGTTTATTTTTCTCGTTGTCGGCGTTGCAGTTCCCTGGAGACGCAACCAATAATGACGTTGGGACGTTGTCGAAGACCTTATAGCCAATTGGATGACTTCGAACGTGGTCGCCTTGTCAGGATGCGTGAAGCTAGCTGGCCCTCTGTGTACACGGCTGTACAAAGGTGTTGGCAGCAATGGTTGCTGCGAGGAACTCATCGGCAGAATGGTTGGTTGTATTTTTATGGCGCAAAGACAGCAAGGATCATTGGCCTTTAAGACGTTTGCCTTTAACCCCACACCATTGACAGAGTCGTCTGGAGTGGTGTCGTAGCCGATCATCATAGCTGCCAGCAGATTAGCATCGCATAGTGTTCAACGATGAATCCCGCTTCAGTCTTGGAGCAGATGACCATCGGATCCGTTTATGGACGTGTCAGGACCAGCTGTCGTAACCATCCTTTGTTTTACAGAGGCACATAGATATTACCCCCAGTATCACAATCGTAAAATAACACAATGGGCACAGTTTTTGAACTATATGCTTTAATATAGCTTTAAAACGTTTTTTCGAAGGCTTTTAGCCCTCTTCGAAGAAGCTTACACAATATTGTGCACAGTGAGCCGTTTTATTTCCATTACCCCTAGTGTTATGATCTGTGGTGCTATTTCATACGACAGCTGGAGGTCCTTAGTCACCTTGAGTACAATTTGAACAGCTCAACGATATGTTAATGGCATCCTACGGCCGCTTGTGTTGCTCTTCATGACACCACAGCCGGGGCCATTTGCCAACAAGATAATGCCAGACCCCATACGGCTCGCATATCTCTGAGCTGTCCGTGCTGTTGATACCCTTCCTTGACCAGCAAGATCACCAGACCTTTCACCAATCGAACATGTATGGGACATGGTAGGCCGCCAGATTCGGGCACCGCAAAATGTCGCAGATCTGCAGTAGCAAGTGAGAAATTCCTGGGAGGATGTGTCGTAGGATGATATTAGGAACCTTATCTAGGCGTACAGAAGCATACGTAGCCCCTTGTGGGGAAATTTCTCCAATTATTGCTTTGAACATTCAATGTGCAATTTCTAACCATTGATGGATCCAATGTTCTTAATTCTGTATAATTTTTTTACCTGTGTATGTGCTGGATCCGCATTTAATTTCAATAATATCGTGTAATTTATTCATGGTGCTTTATTTTTTTGCAAAAATGTAATATATGTGCATGTGTATGTGAAAATGTAATGAGTTAATAAAAGTCAGATAGGTAGTGTTAAACTATATAGGCGCGTAAGATTCTTTTAATAGAATACGCAATGGACACATTAAGCACCTTAATGAAGAAAATGTTGATGAAGGCCAAAAAGTAATGTATTTTTAGAAATATGGATAAAATATTGTACAAAAGAGAATCTAATGAAAGGCAAAACTAACACAATAGGTATTATAAAAATAATTAAAAATTAGAGAGAGTAAAAAATGAAATATAACATTTTTGGATTAAGAATGAAGAATGGAGCGATGAATCAAGGTAAAGAATTCTCTCACTCTGACAAAAGTAAACCTAATCTGATCCAAATTATTTATTTATAAAATAATGTGAAACTGAGGTATCTGGACTGTGAGATGTGATTTATGTTGAATGCGTCTTACTTGGAAGAGAGCTTTGTTGTAAGCAATTGCTTTCTGCTTTCCTCCATTTCTAATCTAACTGTCAATCAATGTTATCACCAAGTTATCATTCAAGCACACCAATATGATATCTGAAATATTGAGCACCGGATATATTAGCAAATACCGTACATGGATTGAGTATATTTATTCTTTCTTATCCTGACTGACCAAGCCTTTTTAAATATTATTGCAAATCAAGCACATTTCAACGAAATACACTAACCCAATAGTCATAACCTGGTCACAGTGTATATTACTCAATTGAGACATTGCCCATTTAAACCATTTTTTTCTTTTGTTGTTTTCGTATGCCATTTAGTCTCGAACTTATTTTGAACATACAACATTTTTATCAAATTTCAGAAGACGAACGCAAAAAAATTCAACGAGACGGTATAACGAAACCTATGGGGAAACAAATGAATCGATGAGTTCTCGTTCAAAACACAAAAATGTGATTTCCCATTTGTAAGACATGGTAAAGAAAAAACAAATGGCATATAAATTTCTGAAGAAAATTTTCAATTCAGAGCACGCTGCAGAAATATTTTTTTTCACTTTATATTTTCTGCGTTGTCTAAATTGGAATCGTTACAAACATTGATACTGAATTCGAAGTTATATATCCTGCGTTGGAGTTATTGCTTGAACGTGTTGAATAAATAAATACCTACGTCTATCTAAAAAAGGAGTATCTTTTTTATTTTATTTTTTATAAAATAAATCCATTATATGTTCTCATTTAATTTGACTACAATTAAAATAAACATATAGTGAAAGCGAGCGAACCGATTAATATATATATATATATTTATTTATTTATTTATAACGAAAAACGTTCATAAGAATATTTTTTTAAAAAATATAATTAATAATTTAGAAGTATTGTTTACACAGCTCTAGATATAAATGCATATTTAAATACTTTCATTATATAAGTACTAGCACAACCATTTATCCTGTTCCTATATTATAAGTAGAGAATGTGGATTTGTGTCATCGCACTTGCTACCTAAACAAATAATAATTGAGCTGTAAGCAGACATCAAACTGTCCAAACTTTATTAACTGTAGTGAGGGGATTCCTTGAAAATTAAAAGACGGTGTAAAGAGACTTTTTAATACCATTAAGTTTAGACAATACACTTTTTACGACTGATTTTAGGACCTGTGTTTATAGGAAGAAAAGAGGCGTGCCATGATCGGTATGGAGTCAAACCAGCAACTTTTGGGTTACCCGCCTTTGTCTTAAATTTTGAACCTCTGAACACTTGACTACATAAGGCTACACTCAATAGCCCAGCCATTAAAGCAATGTGACCGTAACCCAAAAATTGTTGTTTACATCCTAGTTAGTGTGTGGTATATTTTCTTTTCTCTACCTCTATAAACACAACTTCTAATATCGATTATAAAAACTTGAAATTTAAAACCGAATCATATTTATTGTCTAAATAAATATCTACCATGATTTTTCTAATAACGGGAGAAATTTATAGGAAAAATGCCGCTGTGTGCAGAATTAGGAAAATCTGACTGTTGTGGTTGAAAATCGAGGTATAAAAAAGAGACATATATAATATCAATTATGGCATTAGACAAAAATATAATTTGACGGCTTTTTAAGAAAGAAAAATCGAAGCAATCTCGAAATTATTCTGTTTTCCAGCTTTTTCTCTAACCTTTTTCCTTCAAGCTGAAATATTTGGTGTTCGGGGGTCTATTTCACGGCTATCGTCTTGACTCCGCGATTCCGCCAAAATACTTGCAGACTCTTTTCCCAGAAAGGGCAAACCGACGCCCCTTAAATCACTCGAAACTGTAGTTGCAAAAGAACTGTTGATCGTATAAATGCATTTGCAAAGGGGTCGCCTACAATACCTATAACTTCTATCACGCATCAACTTGCAAGGTCAAATATCGTTTACCACCCAGAGCGACAATTGAATTTCCACACCAATAATTACTCCTGGGAAAGATTGCTTGCACTGGCTCTGGTGAATCAACTCGTCATAGTTTAAAGTATTCATCATCATCATTGATTGCATCATACATTTTAGAGTTATGATCAGTGACTCCAAACGAATCAGAAGGATTTGTAGAATGACAACTCCATACAAAACAACATCCTAAAGAGTTTGATTAGCATAATAGAATTTCACACAGCAAATCGAAAAGAACACTTAACTTGAGACAAGAAAAACTATTTTTTTTTACTCAACAACAAAAACCCCTCCAAACAATCATGAACTACTTTTTTTTCTTTTCCTTTAAAATTCGAAGGAACGTGATCTTATCGTCCTAAGGTCACGTAAATAACTAGTTCATCAATATTTATACACAGATATGATAAAAATAATATTTTAACGACAAATTAATAAAACTGCATTAAACAAACGACGAATTATTAAGTAAGTCAAGTCAATGATAATGTCCCTACATCACTCCCTCACCAGAGAATTAGTGAACGGTACAATATGGTTGGGGGTGACGTACTTTCTTCCAAATCTTGAGTAGGTCGGTTTTTCTAGAAAGGTAAAATCTTTTTTGATTGTTGACTTGATTTGTTTATTTGAATGTAGGTTGGTCTTGAGAATGGGTTTAATTGAAGACTTTTCATTAGTGTCCTGAAGATTGATAAGGTTTCCGGAAAATTTATCCTCGTCAGGAGTGTATTTTCAGTAAGCTTTCAATCTGTCTATTGAAACAATTTTGATTTTATTTTTAATATTTAAGTCGAAAATTTTAAACCACGTCTCATTACTTCATAAGGTTCTTCGTAAGGCCTTTGCAGTGGATATCTATGCATGTCTGTACGAAGAAAGACATGAGAATAATCTTTAAAATTTTTGAACACAAAAGAATTCTTCTTAGAATGATCGGAATTGGTCGGATATTATTTATCTGCGAACGTAATTCCTTTATAAAATCGGATTGAATCAAAAATGATGAGTCAGACCGATATTGATGTAAAAATTCTGAGGAAAAGCATAAGTTTTCCCCATAGATCATCTCCGCAGACGTGGCTCGAAATTCTGTTTGAAATGTGGATCGTAATCCCATTAAAATAATCGGCAAAGATTTCGTCCAATTGCCATTATTTTGACACATTATCGCGGCTTTCAGTGTTCTGTGCCACCTGTCAAGAAATCAGTTAGCTTGAAGGTGATAGGCGGCAATTCTTTTTCTTTTGAAATCAATTAGTTCAGGCAATTCTGCAAAGATCTGTTCTTCGAATTGTGAAACTTGATCCGTTGTTATGAAAGACGGTATACCGAAGCGAGATATTCAGAGGCTGATTAAATTTCGCACGATTGTCTCGGCACGAATGTCGGTTGACGGAATGGTTTCAGGCCACCTCGAATACTTCTAAAATGGTTAGACAATATCGACGATTTTTATAAGTAGGTAAAGGTCCGATAACATCAACATGAATTTCATCGAATCGTTTAGAAGCAAGAGGAAATTCTTGAAGTGGACAATGCATATGTCTGTTAACTTTTGACAATTGGCATTTAAGGCAACTTCTAGCAAATTGAGTTATATCTTTCCTCATGCTTGGCCAAAAATACTTTTTAGTGATTACCTTGATAGATGCTTTAATTCCTGAATGTGCCAGATTGTGTATTGAATCGAAAATTGTACTGCAAGCTTTGTTAGGAATGTAAGGCCTAATATGTGATTTAGATGTTGCACAGGTGATAAGTAATTCATTTCCGATGACTGGAAAATTTTCAAATTTTAAATTTTCACTCATTAACTAATAACTTTGTTAATTCTTCATCATCTTTTTGCAAGATGGCAATTTCATTATAATCAATAGATTTAGTTAAATGAATAGCATCAACTCTGGATAAGGTGTCTGCCGTCACATTTTCTGATCTGGGAATAAATCTGATATCAGAAGTAAATTGAGCTATGCAATCCAAGTAACGCAATTGTCTTGGCGAAGCGTTATGCGGTGGCTGTTTTAAGGAGTAAATCGTAGTTTATGGTCGGTAAACAAAGTAAATTCCTTATCTTCCATCTAGTTGCGAAAGTACGGGATGGCTGAATAGGCCGCTAACGTTTCTCTATCATACGTGATATAATTCTTCTGACTCGTGTTCAATCTGGCAGAGTAAAAACTTAAGGGTTGCCAATCATTATCACCAAATTGTTGAAGAACGGACCCATGAACGAAATCAGAAGAATCAACCATGTGACGATTTAGCATCACCCCTTTAGGATCGGCTAACATAGTATTATCACAGAGTTGCTTTTTACGATTATTAAATGCGTCCACAGCTTCTTCATTCCAATCCAGGGATTCGTCGCTCTTCTTCTTAGCCTTAAGAAAATCGTTTAATGACATTTGGTATTTAACAGATCCGGATGAAAATTTTCTGTAAAAGTTTATCGTGCCCAGAAATCTTCTTAATACTTTAACACTTGACGGGAGTCGAAAGTCCTTTAGAGCTTTAATTTTATCCAAAGAGGGAAATACCCCATTAACATTGACTCTGTGTCCTAAGGCATTGACTTCGTTTAGGGCTAAACAGCATTTGGATAACTTGAGACTTAATCCAAACTGAGACAATCTTTTGAAGACTTCTTCTAAATGAAGCAAATTATCTTCCATACTCCGCCTGGCTATTAGTAAGTCATCAATGTAAGGAAAACAACAGGATAGTCCTCTATCTGCAGTATATACGTAGCGCTGCATCGTTTGAGCAGCATTGCTTAAACCAAATCTCATCTTCACAATTTCAGACAAACAAAACGGCGTGCCGATTGCTGTCTTCTCAATATCCTGCCCCTCTATCGGTATTTGATTATAAGCTAGAACCAGATCAATAGTTGAAAATACAGTATATCCGTGAAGTTGAAAACTAAAGTCTTGAATATTCCTGATCGAGTGACGGTCTAGTGTCGTCTGAGCATTTAATCCTCTGTAATCGCCATAGGCTCTGTAACCTCCATCTTTTTTACGAACCATGTGTAACTGAGAACTCCAAGCGCCAGAGGACGGTCTATAAATTCCTTTACAAATCATTAAATCAAATTCAGATTTTCAGACGTTTTGCGATGTTTATTGCACGACTCCTCAAACCGTAGGTTTCCCATGATTCCAGAAAAAGTCTACTCCCCAGATTCGTCACATTCTGATGTAATACTTTCATCGAATGCCAATCTGGTTCGTGACCCTCCCTGAAGACATGTTCAGCCAACTGGTTTGAATCGTCTCCCCTAGCTACCGCACGCATATGCTCCTTCCCTCGTAGACGTATCGATCTTCCCGTCTGTCCAACATACACCTTGTCACAGTCTCCACACGGTATTTGGTAAATAGCACCAGATTTTTCCTCCTCAGGGACGCGATCCTTAACTTTAAGTAATAGATCACGCAGGGTGTAGACAGGTTTGTAGTAGGTCTTAACATTCACACAACTGAGAATTCGAGACAGCTTTTCTGAGACACCCGCCACATATGGCAAAACCACTGATGTCTTCCTAGTCTCACCCTCTACATTCCTGTTTCCACCACTAACACCACATTAGTTACGAGCGATAAATTTAGTCGGGTAACCGTTCTTTTTCAACACGCTTTTATTGCGTCGTAATTCAACATTGCGAAGGTCATCATTACAACAATGTGTAAAGGCTCGTCGGTGCAAGGCTCTAATGACAGATGCTTTGGGTGATGCCGGGTAATGAGAACGAAAGTCAAGATACCTATCAGTATGTGTTGGTTTCCTAAACACCGTAGTCAACAGTCGCCCATCCACATCTCTATTTATCCGAACATCTAAGAAGGGTAATGAAACGCAATCTTCTTCCTATAACGTAAATTGAATATGAGGGTTCAAGCTGTTCAAATAGAGATGAAAATCAGTAACTGAAGACCTTGGTAGGATAACGAAAGTATCATCGACATACCGCTTCCACACCTGGACACAGTAAATTCACTCATCTAAAGCACTGTTTTCAAATGCCTCCATACACAAATTTGCCACCACACTCGAAGCAGGTGACCCCATCGCCGTACACCTCTTCTGTCGGTAAAATCTACCCTTGAAGCCGAAAACCGTGGAATTCAAGCAGAACTCTAACAGAACACATACCTCTTCCAGACTAAAGCTGGTTCTTTTTTCCCGGCAAGATTTTCCCCGGTTCGGATTTCCCCAGCTGGAACTGCTCCGCACCAGATGACTTCAGATGGGGATTCCCAACATGCGGGTATATAAGCTTAGGACTTTCACGAACTCTTCATTCTGCCTTCACTTGACAAAGGGAGCAGTTGGCTCCCGAAACGTCGTGTTTTTAAACCTTACGCCAGTGTCGAAATAACTGTTATAGAATCTTTTGGTATTGTTTTGTTATACAGAGTTTGTCCCAGAAGTTCCCGGAATGATTTTTTGTAGTTGGCAACGCTGGCTGACGGGGCGGAGCTTCGGGCGGAGAAGTTGGTGGGGGATCTGAGCTTGGAAACGAGACCGGTATCAGTCGCCTGCGGGCAGTTGTTGAGGCAGGGTCACGCTCCGCGCAGAGGTATCTACTGCACCCTCGTCGATCAAAAAATGGACCAGTTTTTGGAGCAGCGTTATGCAATCAAATTTTGTGTGAAACTGGGTAAAAACGGGGCGGAGACACTCGAAATGCTTCGGAAAGCCTACGGTGACGGGGCGATGAAAAAAAGCCAAACTTTCATGTGGCACAAGCGGTTCCGGGAAGGTCGGGAGTCCGTCAACGACGACGACCGCTCTGGACGCCCGTCGACATCACAAACGGACGACTCGGTGCAAAAAGTGCGTCAAGTTTTGGACAATGACCGACGATTAAGTGTTCGGGTGATTGCAGAGGAGTGTGGAATACCCAAAACAATCGTTCATCGCATTTTAACGGAGGATCTTCAAATGAGGAAAGTCTGCTCGAAAATGGTGCCAAAAGTCCTGACGAGTGAGATGAAGGAGCAGCGTTTGTTGAAGTGCCAGGAATTGCATGAACGCTACGAAACGGACCCAGAATTTTTGGACAGAGTGATCACAGGGGACGAGACGTGGATTTTTCAGTACGATCCCGAATCAAAGCGCCAGAGCAGCGAGTGGCACACCAAGGAGTCTCCTCGCCCGAAAAAAGCAAGGATGAGCAAATCGCGAATCAAGGCAATGCTCATTGTGTTTTTTGACAGAAAAGGTGTAGTTCACAGTGAATTCGTGCCACAAGGACAAACAGTCAACAAGGAGTTTTACTGTGAAGTGCTCAAACGGTTGCGCAACAGGGTTCGACGCGTCCGAAACGAAATTCGCGACAATTGGATCTTGCACCAGCGGATTTCTTTTTGTTCCCAAGGATCAAAAGAACCCTGAAAGGAACTCGGCATGGGACGCTGGAGGCGGTAAAAGCAGCCGCGACGACCTCACTGAAGGAGATTCCCGTTGACGACTTCCAGGGCGCCTTCAATGATTGGGTGAAGCGTTGGCAACGGTGCATCGAAGCAGGGGGAGAATACTTTGAAAAGTTCTGAAAAGATTGTAAACTGATATTGAATAAATGATTTTAAAAAAATCATTTCGGGAACTTTTGGGACAAACCCTGTATAACAACAATTTCATTTTTTAAAATTTCTTCTGAATACCAATAGATATTTTCCTGAAAATACACAAAGTTTTTTTTAGAAAGAAAATAAATAATATCATAAGCATTACGTGAAATAACTACCCGAATATTTGCAAATAATGACGACAAGTGAAGAGAATGATATGAAAAGAAAGAAAAAAAGATTTTTATGTCAATAAATACTAATGTGAATCGAATGTTAAAGGCGAAGTTTAGAAAGCAAGAAAAAATGAGAAAACGTAGTCGAAGTAAATGACGAAAGTTTTATTCAGAGAATTCCGTGTTCGGTCCTACATCATGTAGTAAATTTGGATAATGCATACCGTGATAACCGACCAGTCATCGGTAATAATATTTGCTTTTCAGAAAATAATGGAGTTAGGCAAGACTGAAATATAATAAGGCTTGAATGCAACAGGAATAACATCATAGCTATGTCATTTTGTTGAAGGTTTTAAGGATGAATTATTATAACTATGTCATTCTTACATTAATGAATTACAGAGACTTGAATTTAGTATTAAGAGATCCATATCTTACACAAAACAAAAAAGTACGAAAAACGTAATTTTATTTTCACTGCATCTATATATCATGGAAGTATAATGTTTAAGTAAGCAAAAATTTATATAAAACGCCGTCTACGTTCTGAGCAAAATATTGGATGCCCATTCGTTACGCATTGGATGTTTAATGAATTCGCAACCTTTTTTAGGGTTATCTACTTACAAATGAAGTAAAAACTGAATGTTAATTCTCCTAAACTACGAAAGCAAATTTGTTCGTTTCCCATATAAATACTATGTCTTTCACTTTGAACGAATTTTGGAAAGTAAAAACATATCGAACGTATTCTAAATTTTCAATTACGTTATATATTTTATGAATTGTTAATACGAAACTAACAAGGGGAATCCACAGTGAGTGCCCCGCCGATTTTGATGAAATTTTTTTGATGAAAGTATAGCCAAAATAAGGAAATACGTGTCTCGGCATTCGTGCCAATGCGGCTAATTTTCAGAGACATGGATTTTTAAAGATTTTGCATCCGATATATGAGCTTAAAACACAACGCCCTCTGCAAGCCAATCGGTAGCTTGGGCGGTAAGTTGTCGGCTCTTCGCTCCGTATTTTTGTGTTCAATGCCTGGGGAAATCGATTACACTTTTTTTTTATGTATCCTTTTTACATATTTATATATTTTTATTAGTAAAAATACTTCGCTTACAATCGGATTTTGTTCATAAACTTACTTTAATAAAATTCATATTTATGTAGTTATGTTAATTGTACGCTTATTGCCAGTGATAATTTCTACTCGAATTTTAATTGTTGATTATTAAAAAGTTGAAAAGTAAAAAACAAAAATGAAAAAGTACAAAAAAATAGATCCAGCACACTTTAATAATGTTTTTACAAATGACGACGGCACCTCTTCTTCTACTGTTGAAGTAATTCCACCTCATTGTACCCCATACTGTCAACCTCGTGATGTGTACTTCTTCCGTCAAGTAAAAAATTTCATTAAAAGGTTACAAAATTGTGTTGAAATCTTACAAGAAAATAGTCATTTAAACACGCGAGCAGATAGATGCTTTGAAGATCCATTCACTTATTCACAATCAACTTTCGGCGCCGAATTTTAAGAATACATTACAGTACTCTTGGTTTGTTGCAAAGTTAACAAACGAAAGAAGCGTTTTTGTTAATTTGAACCGTATTTTGTTTTCCAGATGATATTAGACGAAGAAAACCTGGTTGTTCGAACAATTCATTTATAAAATGCTCACGTTGTAGAAATATTTTATGTTTTTATTATTTTTATGATAATTATCATCCAAAACTGTGTACCAGTATACAATTCCGACACCTCCGATAGTGATACACAAAAAATATGTTCACGTCAGTCAGTTTTAAAATAAAATTGATTGCATTTTATAAAATAAAATGTTTCTGTATAAAGGAAATGCATATAAATGAGATACACATAAAATGTTTATATGTTATAAAATAAAATGATGTTTATATGTTATAAAATAAAATATTACATACTAAAAATGCGTTTGTCAATAGAAAAATATATTTTAAAAAAATATTAGGCGTAATAGATGCTAATAGTGAATGACTGCAAAGGCTAATAATGACAAAATAAGACGAATTAACGCAGTTTTCGTTTTTATTTAAAGGAATTGTTAAACGTTTTCAGAAAAAAATCTTTCCATCCTTAACCTGTTAACCGGGGAATAAAATTTTGTGAAACTCGTTTCACACTGGGGACAATTTTTTTTCTCAGTGATATTTAATTAATTTAAGTGATATTAACTATATTCATTATATTTCAGTGATATTTAATTTCAAATACGAATACCCATTTCAAAGTCGTTATACCCAGTTAACAGGTTAAATAAAACAAAACTGTGTTATTGGTGTAATTTCATCCCTTCACAGGTTGACAATGAGTACGCAAATTTTATAAAAGGTATGTTCACATAAAAACTTACAGCTAACTCCTAAACTTTTTGTACCTTTACAACTCTTCAATTAAATGTTAAAATTCGTGTAAAAATTATAACTGCGAAAAATAGTATCACAGAATTAAATATATAAATATGAATTTTATTAAAGTAAGTTTATGAGCAAAATTCGATTGTAAGCAAAGTATTTTACTACTAAAATACATAAATAAGAATATACTATAATTTTTGCCACCCACGTATTAATTACAGCTCAAACTAGAGCTTGTGTAATTTTGGAGAAAAAGAGACGCTTTCCCCATCCTGGATTCGAACCAGGGTCCCTCCGTTTAGCCCGGAGTGTCTTGGACCGCTAGACGAATGAGGACAGGTAATAACGCTCTCTTTCTCCGTATGTAAAGATGTTAAGGTATTATTATTTATTTCCCCACGAAACTCTCAAAATTCTCGCCCCGGAGGAGCTTTCTTGTGTTGATACATTTGGCGGTGTGTTATCCCTGCGGAGGGTAATAATACCTTAACACATAAATATATAAAACGGATACATAAAAAAAGTGATAAATTTCACCGGGCATCGAACACAAAAACACGGTGTGAAGAGCCGACAACTCAACAGCCAAGCTACCGATTGGCTTGCAGAGGGCGTTGTGTTTTAAGCTCATATATAATATGCAAAATCTTTAAAAATTCGTATCGCCGAAAATAAGCTGCATTGGCATGAATGCCGAGACACGTATTTCCTTATTTTGTCTCTACTTTCATCAAAAAAAAAGTTCATCAAAATCGGCGGACACTCACTGTGGGTTCCCCTTGTAAGTGCATGTGTACTGTGCATACATCTGATGTAAAACTTACGTTTCATTGCGTATATAGAGCAGATATATAATTTCCATATTTAAAACCATAGGTCCAACACTGAAAATTCACAAATGGGTCATATTTGTGTGCCATATTTGCTATTATACCAGAGTTTAGCTTTTGTTTATAAATTTCTTCCTTGGTATTTTTCTAATATTGTTCTAATTATAGATTTACTCTAAACTCGAGTGTTTGTAGTATGATCATACGAAGTAATAAAAATTAGAATATACAGTAGAGTCTCTATATAACGAACTTCCATATAACAAAGTTTTCTATTTAACGAAATTTTCGGCGGAACCTTGACTTTGAATGGCACTAACATGTAAATTTGTCTCCATATTACGAAAAACAATTTCTATATAACGAAGTTCTTTTTATAAAGAATTTGATTTTTTTTTTAATTTACCTTTTACAATTTTTCAGCGGGATGGTTAGGTAGAATAGATAGTTGAGCATTTTAAGCAAAAAGACGGAGGTGAGGTAGCCTTCTGTATTGTGGACATATGACCAGTTGTGATAAATAATTCTATTGTTCTAAACTGGGAACTTCGAAGCAGCGGGGATGTATCACTCTGCAAGTGTGGAGGTTCTTTAACAATTACTGTAATCCCTGTCGTTGCAATATAATATTCAACTGGTCACTAAATTTATAGTTTTAAAATTAAGAAAAAATGTAAAAGTAAAATTTCAACTGTTATCTGTTTTCAGTTGATTGGACAAGGATAGAAGTTAAAATGGATGCGAAAATGACAAGCAAACAAGTGCTATGTGCAATTTTTTAATGTTGCTACTTGACATTGATTACCATTAATATTTCTAATCAGTTGCAATTATTTAGCACTTGGTTTATATTAGGTCTCGTGGAATGCAAGTGTTTTTTATGATCATCTGTTTTATATTACGTTCCTCTCGATTTTAAAAATTGATAGAATACTGACGTTGTAATTAAGCTAAATGAGCTCGTTTTACAGATTAAAATTCAGTAAGTAAAAAAATATTTCTGAATTCCAAGCTGTTCTGATAATTCTTATACATTATTAATTAGTCATATATTATAAAAAATATATCACAATTGTTATTATCATTTCTTTATACATTATGCTATTATAGTTAATTGTATCATAATTACTTACATAAAAATGACAACGAGGTCAGTTTGACCGCTTCTACGGTTTTACATATCTGCGTTTATAACTAAGGTTTCCTGCGATATCCTTTTATAAACTTAATATATTTCATTAGGAACATATTTTAGGAAAAGTCAAGAATTTCTAGCTTTCAAACACGAAAGGTTTAAAGGTTCCGAGGAAAGTCAGAATGCAGCCAATAACTTTTGAACCAAGACAGTTGGCTGGTTATGTTTTTTATGATGCATGGACAGCAAGTGTCATTCTGCGCCAAACAAGATGTTGAACCAAGACAGATCTTGCAATATAAGTTAAGTATTGGTATAGTAAAATGATTATGAACTATCGGACGAGATGGACAGCAACGCTCCTGGTGGCAAATCGAGGAAATGAAACACTTTATTTGGAAAAATAATAAAGATAGCGAAATATTTTCAGTTAGAAAGTTGTAGAGCATACTTTAGTTAGTAAGAAAAGATATACGGCTTACATGTGATATGTACACGTACTGTCACAAAGTGAGATGTTTCAGAAATTTCAATGCATCAGTTTCAGTTAATGCTATCTGCTGTTTTAAAAGTTGAGTTGTAGTTCTTATAGGAGAGATATAGTGGGTTCTTTTCTATAAGAACTTCAACTCAACCTCTAAAGCGCTATAAAGCATTAACTTAAAGTGATGCATTGAAACTTCCAGAATACCTCATTTTATGGCAGAACGTGCACATATTACATGCAAGTCGTATATCCTTTCTTACTAACTGAAAGACGCTCTACAACTTTCTAATTGAAAATATTTCCTTGTCTTCGTTATTTTTCGAAATAAAATTTTTAACTTCCTCAATTCGCCATCAGGAGCGCTGCTGTTCATCTCGTCTGATAGTACATAGTCATTTTATTAACTAATATCTAACTTTCTTTGCAATATCTGTCTTGGTTCAAAAGTTATTGGCCGCATTCGGAGTTTCCCAGGAACTCTGTATATTTGAGTTTAAACTTCACAAGCGGTTAACTTGACCGTAGCCACTGTCCTAGTGTTAAGGCTGTCACGCGATGAAAAGGACTCGACCAGTGCTTATGACACAAATGAATGCGTTGTACATTATGTGAGTGTTAATTTAGTAAAAGAATATTTTACCAGATATATTGGTTCGCAACAAACAACATTTCATTTCACACCAATATTCTCTTCCATTTGCTCGAGCAATTTAACATTTTTATGCAAGTTTAATTCAATTATACGTAGCAAAAACTATAGACTAATCAATAAATCAAGCAGCGATGCAAATTCTAAAAATTGAATTATGCCAAACTAAGCATCACTTCGTTTTATTTACAACATATAACAAGCGGAAACGTGCTAAAACAGAAAATGCATTATAAAATATGTAATTGAATTTCAAAAATCTTCAAAAAAAGAATTCATAATCAACATTGAAGTACCTTGTAGATTATAAAAGGTAAATGAATATCAAAATACACACTTCCATCCCAATATTGTTTTAATTTCGAATGAGTTGTTGGGCACAAACATGTCACTCAGAATAAACTGTTAGAGAATTTAAACCACAGTACAAATGCCCCTATCGGATATTTACAAAATTCAATTCCGAAATTAGATGGGCAAATGTAGTTGCGCTGGACGAATGGTATTTGGCATATTTAACCGAATCCTGGCATTCTATAGCTACACTAATAAATATCTATCACGCCGATAGCTACGGATATTGAACGAATTAACTGTTATTAGAAAGATTTAGCCCCGACAAAAGTTTCATTCCTGGTGTAGCAAAACTGGTGTTTTCCTGATTTGTTGAGTTTAGGAAACATGTGCATGTAATCTATATAAAAAAATATTTTTAACTTTTCAGACTTGAATACGTCTTCAAGATCATTATAATAATCGATTACATCACAGAAATCTTGATATAACGTGTATTTGTATATCCAAAACCATTAAATTACTCAGAAACCACAGACCCAACTGGAACGATTTTGATATTATTCTAACCGGTATATATTCGCGTTCCTACCAAAATATTAAGACACCGTTGCGCATGCACAGTACGATAGGGGCGGGGCTCGAAGGAAAATGCCATTTTGGGCTTCCGCGAAAATTTTCAATCAGTACACCTCATAAATCTGAGAACAAATGGCTGCTTTTTTGTTCTCAAACGATAAATCTTCAATAGATCTATGCGATACGTGTGCATTCTAAAACATAGAGTTCTAGATAGTACAACAATTAGAAAAAAAATTAGATTTTCATCGTGTCGAGCGAAACTCGAGAAAATGCCAATGCGAAATCTAGAATACGCATACCACTGGAAAGAGCGTATAAGCAGCTATTCAGAGATGTACAATTATCTGTGGCTGAGAGAGTTAAGAGGCGCAGGGCACACAAAAAGTTGAATGTCGACGGCGAAGTCAAGGATGGCGCGAGGCAACGTACTGCCCATGGGGCCGCCATGTGTATTCCTCCAAAACATCGTGTCAATTCCGCGCATGCGCCGTACGCGAATAATGGAGCTGGACCCTCCAACCTTCAACATTGGCATTCGCGGAATTTTCCAATCACTATAGTTCATGACCGAGAAGCTACGAAGCTAGTTTTGGTCTCAAACGATACGCGTTTCATCTGCACTCCAAATCAATTTTGAACTACTTTCAAACAGTTTTAATGAATGAAAAATACGTAAAACAAGAAAATACAATTGCAAAAAATTCAAAATGTCAGCCAAAATTCGCAAAAATGGCAAAATGAAATATAGAAGATTTATAGCATCGGAATGAGCATCTCAGCAACTATCCAAGAATATACCACTCCAGTGGCTGAGAGGGTCAGGACCCGCTGGGCAAGCAAAAATGCGAAGGTCGGTGGCGAGGTCGAGAACAGTTTTTGTGTAACAATAAATATGTCAACCCATATTTCCTCACTGCCATCCGCTGAGTCTCGTGTTCTCAAATGACGTCAGATGGGGAAGGTATTCACGTCACTCCCATGAGGGTGCATCCTGTCACAGTTAGCATCTTTCTTGTCTTCATTAATTTTATTATTTTTTTAAATGTACTGGCTAAAAATGTATATTGAATGACTGCGTTTTCCTTATAAAGATTTATAATGGTTCTTACAATTGATACTTAGATTTAAATAACAGTAGTGTAATTAATTTTTAAGAAAAACGTATCTTTAACAACGCGCATAGCATATATCGTGTAACGCTTTCTATATGCATTTAATAAAACAAGTAAAAGGTCTTCACGTCGGAATTGTACAATTCCACAACTCTTTTGTATTGCTTTTAATGTAATTTTCCTTGATGACAAACATAATTTGCTTTAAATAATTATAAATTTGTTTTAATACTGATCACCAGTATAAATCATTTCCCCTATACCCAATATCATTCATCGTTATATGAAGTTTACTATATATGAAGTTCACTGAAGTTTGCTGCTTTTTCAGGTTCGTTTGCAGATTTGGCGTTACGTAAGATATAGCCACATAGTTAAGTGTCCGTAATATGTTCGTACACTGTGAAAAAACCTAGGTATTTAAAACTTCTCCACCTATTCGTATTCTCAGATTTGATTCCCCAATCGAAGTTGCCCATATTCTACTGAAAACTAAGAGTCGTTGCAGTTTATCTAGTTACCTTATCTATTCTTGCGCTACATAAGAAATCAAAGTTACTTGATATATCAATGATAAAGAACGACTTGATTTATCAATTATAAAAAGTGGCTTGATTTACCAATGATAGTGACTTGATTTATCAATGATAGTGACTTGATTTATCAACGATAGTGACTTGATTTATCAACGATAGTGACTTGATTTATCAACGATAGTGACTTGATTTATGTGACAATGATAGTGACATGATTTATCATTGATAAAAAGTGACCTGTAGTGACTTAATAAAAATATTTCTCGCTGTGAAAGCTTACATGAAATTTATGAGCGTTACATGATTTAATATTTCGCCTTAATTGGTTCGTTGGTTGGTTGGAATTTTATAGCGCAAGAATAGCAAAGGTCATTATGCCAAATTTAGGTTTTTCACCCTAGTGACCACATGGAAAACAGTATCAGCATGTATGTTTAAGCAGTTGTCTATTTTACCTCTCATGACTGCCATAGATTTCGTTCCAAATGACCCAAAGTGCCATCTGGAATGAGACAGAAGACTTACGTGACTTCCGATATACGATACAGTCAGATCCGAATTTACAGTTTTACTTCTTGTAAGTTGGCATGTTTTGCTGCTTAATCTTAGCAAACACACTGGAGTCCCAACCAAGAATTTGGCGCTTTTGTCAAATTCCTAATTCGACGCCGCTGGCGATTATTTCAAATTTGTCTTTTTGCAAATATTTGGGAATTTGGTGCTTTTTGAACCTCTCTCAAGGCGACGCAAATAGCACTTCTGCTGTTGTTAATACCTTATTATTCCTCTGAATAAAACAAATCAAAATTAGTAATTTAATTGGCCACCAAGAAATTCCCGTCTTTGCAAACGTCTTGGTGGCAAACTTTTCATGAAAAATTCTCTTCTGTAGCCTTTAGCCCATTTATCTTATTGGTAAATCCGCCTCTGGATACAGTAAGGTAAAACTACGTTTACATAGAGTTGAACCTAGCTTAGATAGACCGAAAGCGTTGACTATAACTACTGGATTACTATTGTGCATCCGTGTTTGGGATATTGGTTGTTCCAGGGTGATTGGCTTCGGTGCCAGTTGGTTCGAACCGTTGCTCAATTTGTCACTATTAAGATTCATTGGCGGTGATGACCCTTGTTGGTATCACCCACCGCGCTGAGGTCGTGGATGTTGAAATGCGGAGAGTGGACTGTATACTTTTTTGATGACTTTAATTAGAAAAACTATTAAAGAAACATTGTTTCATACATACATACGGCAAGGAACCTTTAATTAAAGACATGCAACGGAGAAAAGAAAGATACCGACGAGGGCAAAACCTTGACTAGCAAAAAAGAACGTCGGCAGTGTTTGTTGTGGTTTCTTAGTCTCTGACAACAATGCCGTTGCAACTAATATTTAACGTGTAACAAAGTAATAATTAAAAGGCTACATTTTTCCTATTCTATTGCAATGTCAATGCCAACTTTCCCTTGGCCTTAACAGATATTATTCATTTATTTTTTTACACAGAACGTTCAAAATACAAAACTTGCTACGAATAGTTATACTAATGCATCTATGTACAATATGCAACCAGCTCAGGGCCCTGCATGAAATCTCCAACCACTCAACTCTATTACGCGCGTCACGCGTTTTCCATTTCTCTTTCCTTTATAATATTCTTAAATATTTTTAACTTCCTTATTTTCTCTATTACCTCTGGTAATGAGTTCCAAAGTTAGGTTCTCTGTAATCGATCGCGCCCTGCTCCATTTCTGTTCTGATTTTGGATAGATGTAACTTCCTTCCTTATTTCATGTTCTGCTCTCCAATTCTCTATTTGGTTTAGAGTATTTCCACGTATTTCTGTTTTAACTATTCCTTATACATTTGTTTAATATAAATTATTTACTCATAGTACCTATATGCAAAATTCCTAGATTTTAACAGAAATTTCCCATTCGGTACTGTTTGCTTTGCTCAATATCTTTAAATATTCGTATGTAGTATATCCTCATTATTTTCAAATTTCCCTTTCCTAAATTTCCCCAAACACTACTTCCATAACGCAGATTGCAATAAGCAAATGCGCAATATATTTCTATTAAATTTGTTTTGGTATAAATTGACACATTTTTTTACCGTTCCAGATCCTTTACTGAGCTTTTACTTATTTAATTTACATGTTTGTTCCAGCACGGTCCGTCTATCTGTGTTATTCCCAAGAATTATGCGTCTTCTGTGTTAAGTTTATTTATCTAACTCCAGACAGTTACGATATTCATTTATATATATTTCTAAATATCAGTATTTTTTTTTCTTTCACTTACCTTTATCTGGTTGCATTTAAGCCCCAGTCCTATTTTTTTTTCATTTCCTCTCTCTTTTTATATATCATCGGTACATCTTTATTACACAATACGATGTTTGTGTTATGGGGAAAAAATATATTTCTCAATTTTTAGACATAATAAATATAGCATTGATATAAAAAGTAAATAGCAGTGGACCTAAGTTTTATCCTGAAGGTCGCCATGTTTTTTTATTTCGATTTCAAATGTCTCATTACGCTCAAGCACCCGTTATTTCTTATTTCTTAGGTGTTCTTTAAGTGCGTTATTTCCATACCTCAATCCATAAAAAAAATTTCCGTTGATTTACGTCAAGAGTCTCATTAAGGTAAAAAAAATCCAACCTAATAATAACTATTTTTTAAAACTCAATGTACAATCTTTTCTGTTTCTATCAATGTAATATTCGTAGATTTACTCACCGCAAATCCAAATTCGTTTTCACCAAAATATTTAATTTTAGCAATAAATTTCGCTCTTCTTTTATACAATAATTTCTAAAATTTTAGCGAAGGCCGACAATATTGATTTCAATCTATAATTTAATTTATTCTCCTTTTTTTTCCATTTCTACAAAATGAAATGACTTTTTTTTTTCAATCTTGTCTCCTTCTTGGCTTTGACGTAAAAGAATCTGTGAAACATATTATGCGGAAAATGTACTTGTTATTGGATTTTTTAGCGCTCGTGTGTCATAACTTATGTTATATCTTGGAGCACGTTGTCACGTAACCTGTTATGGCACGAACCTGGTTTATATGCATATCCCCTTATAGCCCGAAGGAACAAGTGGCAACACATTCAACGTTGAGGAGATGAGCTCTGACGGAAACGCCAATCAAAGCCGATCGATTTTTTTACGTTGCATTTTGGGAGTTCACGTGATGGATAACTGCTATTTTGGCGATTGCTTGCCAAATATAATAACAATGGCAGAGACTGTACAGGTTTACTAAACGCTGGCTGCTATGCCCTTACCCTATTCTGATTAGTCAACTGTTCCAAGTGAAACTAGCATAAATACGTTTGATGATCAACTTGCCAGCGTTAGACCATATACAGTGTGCAATGGAATTAAAGGTGAGAATTTTAAGAGGTGATATTACTCATCAGGATGAACAATATTAGATATGGAATCTGGAGTCGCATAGGCTTACCATTTACAGCGCCAGTTCTAAAACCGTCCAGCATGCACAAATATTTACAACCAGTGAATGAGAGGCGCAAACCATAAGCTGATCCAGTGCGTAGACGATTGGAGCACCGCATCTTGTGCCTCTCTGGCACTGGTTGTGAATATTTATGCATGCTGGACGGTTTTCAAACTGGTGCTGTCAAGTGGTTTGCAACCTAATCTAATATTGTTCATCTTGATGGGAACTATCGCTCCTTAAAATTCTGCCCATTACTTCAGTTACACACTGTATATGCGAAGGAGAGGATGAGACATGGGCGTTAGGACCAGAAAAAAATGGAAGTCGTATCAGACGCTCCACCTGGGGACTTGCGTTAGTTTGGAGGATAGATGATAATTTATTTTCTTCGTTGATCATTTGCGTTGATCATTCACAGTGTACATTAACATGTACACTGTGAATGAATTATTTAACCTAGACAGACATTAAAATAAATTCGTGTTTGTATTCGGATAGTACTTCTTTTCCTTAACGCTAACGATTCGTCACAATCTTACAAAGCACGTGCGTTATTGCGGCGCAAGGTCAACAGGGGTTATACTCCGCCGGCGCCTACAGTTTTCCAAAGATTCAAAAAAACTTGCCTACGGTGAGCAGTCAGCTGGTAAGAGTTCTTTCTTTGCACAGTTGGAAGTCAAACCCGGGGTGACCATACGCTAGACGAACGCGCTACTGCACTATCTCTGGGACTATCTTACAAAGTAAAAGGAGCATGGGCCTACGTCTTCAAGATTTATTCGCGATTTATTCGCAATAGACAACCCACGACTTGGGAGTCCCAAGACCCCTAGGCAGTAAATGAAGTAGGAGGCCTACTGGTTTTGTTGTTGTAACAAATAATAATAATAGTAATAATAACAAATAATTTTTAATTGCATAATCATGTGTTATGATGTTAATATGAATATTTACTGTATGTGGACGTCTTGCCAAAAATAAACGAGTTTCATATACACTATGCTGCCATTTTATTACAGGTTTTACAAATTGCACTGCGATATGACGAAGTTTCTTCAAAAGAAACGAATGACATCACTATAGTTTATAAACTGCATAATTTATCATCTGCTACGAACTTAAAAACATTGTTGAGTGGGAAAACAGGTCATTCATACATTTTTGTTAATATGGTTTGCAAAAAATTATGAATTTTTGTTATCATGGTTGATAGAAAAAGAGGGGAACGAGAAATACTTCGGCGCCAGATATCCCCTGCGAAGCTGAGGCTCAAAACAGGTGCCTTGCCTGCCTGAGCAGAAGTGGGGCGCTGGCTATAGAGCTGATTGAAACATAAGTAAATGATTAACCCGCGAGCATGCGCGCGGGATGTTTCACATCCCACAACTTACAATTTGTGAAAAGAACAGTCCACCCTTGCTTTTGAAACTGGCCAAACTCTTTCCTGTTGCCTTCAAAGTCACAATCTTTGGGGTAGGGTGACAAAGTGAAAATTCCAGTTACTGTTCCCTGTAAAATTGGACGTTTTTAATGAAATAATGCTATATAATTAGATGGGGTGCAAATCACCCCGCGCGCGTTCTCGCGTTCCTCTAATCGGCGTGCGTGCTCTCATATAGAACAATGCATTAATCCCTTAGTAGCGTGTTTTACATAAATCAACAAAGTGTGAACCCTTGAAACAAAAACATATTTTTTTTTAAACGTATTCAATCTTTTTTCACCAGTAGGCTTATGATATATAATATTAATTTCTACTTTATTTATACTATTAGCAAAATCGCATCTTACCAATTACGAAAACGTCCAAGCGAAAAAGTTTCAGTAATCATTAAAACCAAAGGACGAAATATGCCTACCCATGGTTCTTCGAAATCGGTAGCAATGGAATTTTTGTGATGTCCAAACATTAGATGCCGAAAACAAACCTATTTTTGCCAAGTATCCGTCTTCCCCATAAAGTATATCAGATCCACGTTTGAGTTCCTTCGAAAGGATGTATTTAAAAGCATAAATGCACTAAAGATAAGGCCGTAAACTTTCCAATAGTAATAAAAAGGAAAGGATCGGCTCGTAAAAGAAAACATTTCCTTTTTATAATGGCCAAAAACATGCCAGCGAAACAGCGAAATCATGTTTTAAAATTGCAAACTACTGCTTTTTTAATACAACTGGAGATATGAAATGCATAGTCTAACTTTTTATGAACACCTTCAGTAGCTGAAATTAATATCCAAAGTAACTAACTAAAGCACTATCCATTTTAAAATTATAGATATTACAAATCACTTATCATTGTGCTATCATTAAATTTAAATCTATTTGTTTTTAAATTAAATTTTTTCTGTTCGGTGGTCATAGAAGTTGCAGCAGCCAATACCTTATTCAGTCACTGGTAGGGTGACACCACGAATCCCCTAACGCAGTGGTTCCCAACCTGAGGGTCTCGAAAGCCAATGGGGTTGCGAACAGACTTTTGGGGGGCAGTCGCCGCAACTACATTTTAGTTACAATTATATTTATAAAGAATTTCATACCAGATGTTCAAAAGGCTTTTATATTTTACCATGGCTTCACATATTGCAATATTTTACCATGGCTTCACATATTGCAATATTTTACCATGGCTTCACATATTGCAATATACTACTAATGGCTGTTAACCTTATATCTTTAATATGTATTGGTATTAGCTTTTATTGTCCAAATGTGCCAAAGGCGGACAGAGGGGTTTGCGAAACTTTCGGTCACTATAAAAGGGGGTCGCGGATTACTTGGCTACTATAAAAGTGGGTCGCGGCTTGAAAAAGGTTTGGGAACAACTGCCCTAACGGAATTTTGTTCCGCCATGAGTCCGAAGCTGGGATTCCTCCTTGGAGTGGAGTGTAGGGTTCAGCTTCCCAATACCTCCAACCAGCGTTATGAGCGTAAAGCCAACTTCTCTAAGCTTTTTTTTTATGAATACCGTGTGTATGTTTGATAGAAGAGAGACCTCCATCCTGCAATGAATCTATGATGATATTTAAATATGATGGATCAAACGTAACTTGCTGATTATTGAAGCAAAACGTATAGTGCGGTTTTGCGAGAGTGCTGCCTGTAGTCATCGTTCAACTCAATATTAAAGAGAAGACCAAGAGGAGTACCGGGAGGTAGTAATCAAGAAAAATCCTTTAGAAGCGAAATGAGTAGCAGACCAAAACGCCAAATTCACAGTAGTTCTCATCAGAGATGGTTCAAAAATACGGCGAGGGTGTAGTATTGCTGAAACGGAAGAAGAATTATCTAATGAATCCTTTGAACCTTCTCGGAGGAAAATTTGCTTAGGTACATTCTATGCTAAAAATTGGAATTTAAAAATTAATTAATTGGATGTGTTAATAAATTTTAATTTGCTTTCTGTCATCACGCATATAATCCTATCATTCGAACATGAACGTTAAATCGGTTCTTAATTATATTATTAAGAAAAAATGAACATAGGTATTAACACTTGTCCAGATGTTAAACCGGAAATACTCTTTCCCCTTATAGGGTTACCAATTGCGGTTTCTACATTTATAGATTTGGTTATCGTTCTATGACGGATTGCAGAACGATGGAGCGGTGATAGACTTCATAATATCACCGATAGATTATAAGTTATATCAGAAGGGTTTTAGCACGTGCGTCAACTCACGTGGATTGTTACCCTGGAACCTTATCGAAATTGAGTCAGAAATACCAAGATACAGATGAACTATTTAGACAGCATGTCTCTACGTTACACAAATTATTTACAATCACATAGCAAAATAACTTAAATTGTTACGATTAGGAATTGACATTATTATTATAAGACATTATGAATGTACATCATGGGCAGCGTGATCATCTTGCTAGGAGTCCTACTGAAAGAATGTCTTTTATTGGTGTTCGCCTCATTAGCCCGCAATGATCTTATTGGCTGTTCACCCTTTTCATACGCAAATGTTCATTGGTTACCCCTTTAACACTAATTGATGATTTGCTGTTCCACTCAAGGGTTCGTGGTGTCACACTCGGAGGGTCGTAATCATCATGTCCAGTAGGGGTACTTATAAGTTGGAAATGCGTGTCAAGGAGTTTGACGAAATACGATCAAGTTATCCTTGCACCGTACCGTGTTGTACACTAAACTCAATCGTCGCCTGCAGCCAATGTCTTTTCCGTGGCCGGGAACACAGCGAACCGCTGATGAGTCGGTCCATCTGGATTCTGGATGGGAAAAGCGTATGTGCGGGGAAACAAAATGGTGAACATTAAATCATGATTAAACCTTTTGGAAATGTGGGTTCATGTATCAATGACCGTTGATTCGTGAGTCCCTACACTCTAAAGCCGGGCGATTTTTCATGGCTCACTCATATTGTGTTTTCCCTTTTTAACCCTCTGCTGAAGAGCTTCTGTTAAAAATTCCAGCAGGAGCCATAAAAACTTCAAAACTTTCCCAAAAGCAAATTTATTAACTTGTTTATTTTGAAGTGAAAGATGCTTCAGAATATATATGGTTCTGGCCGAAACTTTTTAGTTTGGTTTTTCAGTTCATCTTTTTCAGTTAAGGAAAACACTTCAACAAATACGCCTAAAAAACACCTGAAACCCTCGTAACCTACTGTCAATTTAACGTTGCTTTGGTATCTATTTAAACTTGTGTTTTTACTCTTTGAAATTTATGACAACCTGTCCAAATAATATATTATAAGCCATCTGCCCATTTTCGAAATTTTTTTGCCTGTACGCTTAAATTCATTATTGCATTTTAGCTCTTATATTGCACATATTATAGTATATTTATTAACACATTAGTAATATATTATTTTTTTTATAACGAGTAAAATTTATCACTGGCCGGCATGCGACAGAAAAAAAGGAAAGAAAGAAAATAAAATAGTAAGAAAAAATAAGTGAAGCATAAAAATAAATATGGAATAAAAGTATTAAGAGTAACGAAAGGAGGAAACAAATTGGAAAAGGTAAAAAAAATAAAGCGAAAGGAAAAGATTAAAAAGAAAATTAAATAAAGAAATAGAGAAAGAGTAAGAATAAATGAAAGACAGAACACCTAAAGTAGAAAAGTAAATTGAAAATTAAAATAATAAGAGTAACAAAAGGAGGAAAGCAAATTAGGAAAAGTTAAAGAAGATAAAGCGAAAGGAAAATGTTGAAAAAAAATTAAACAGAAAGAATAAAGGAAGAGTAAGGGTAAGTAAAACTCACCAACAACATCGACGTTTCGAGAAATACTGTTAACTTTATCAAGCGAAGTGCTTTTTTCTACATTCCTACCAGTGATAAATTTTACTCGTTGCATTCTTTTGTATTATGTCTTTTGCGTTAAAATGAGATATGATGTATTAATTGAACCTCGTTCAAAATTTAATACTTTTCCTTAAATTTAATTTTTTAAACGCAATTATTTGGAGAAAACACTATCAAACTAAAATAATTTGAAATTAAATATAGCATAATGTTTGTCATGTTTATTTTTAATGATGTTGAATTAAATATCAAGGCAAAATGTTATACTGATATTGGCGAAAAACGTTGGAAAATTAGAAATGTATTGCCGATAAGATAAATAATAAGGATCGCATTACTTTGCAGCTGAAATATTAACTCCCTGAAGCTTATGCTCAAGAAAGCTACTTAATCAAGAAATATACTTAATCAATTTTCTTTATTTTCTATTCCTAAAGCACGCATGTGTGAGCGGATGCGTGATACTGATGAAAACAATGGAAGAGGCCCAGGACTTACAACATTTCTGGAAGTTTCAATTTTTCATGAACTACTGTTCGTGGAACAGTTAGCATGTTGTATTTAAACGCACTTCATCATTCATATCAAGTTTGAGCAACGAAATACTTTATCTTCTGACACACACATACGTACACAGAAAATAAAAGACGTAACATATACGATAAAACTTAGTAAGTTTCTACTATTACAGTGAACGTCACGCACAACTTCTGTTTCCCATTTCTTCTTTCTCTACGTGAGTAGCATTCTCTACGTGATTACATTCGCTCCTATTACACCAATAGTTTGGGATTTCGTTATATTTCTCTTCATATCCACAGATCAATTGTAAGCGTTTATCGTTTTAAATAACTTATTTCATAACATTGAAAAATAATCAGCAAATGTTAAGCATTCAAACGCCACGACGAAATACTATGATATTTACGCATCATTTTTCTATAATTGTTATATTTTTCACTGTGCAATTTCTAAAATAATTCTGTTAAAGGAAATCATCGAAGAAAGGCAGAGGACTTTAAAATGTGTTACTGAAACGTGGTAACATGCAAAATATTAGTAATATTCAGAATGTAGTGGAATACAATGAAAAGGCTTCGTAAACGTATTAAAGTTAGGCTTGTAATTATGTTTAGAAGGAAAAACTTTATTCAGAAAGGTAAATCACTAATCCAGTGGGGAAGAAATAATTTCACAATTGGCTATACTATCATTTTAAATGGAGTCTACTGATCAAATTATTATAAAAGTCGAAAGCATTACACACACACAAAACTAAGACAATTTGTATATCTAAATAAAGAAAACATGCTAAGGAAGTTGGAAAATATATACATAACTAAAAAGGTTGGAAAAGCAAAACTAGCTAAAAGTAAAAAGTAGAGAATTGATGTAAAAGTAGAGAGTTTATGTGAGTTTGAAAATATATACATAACTAAAATGTTGGAAAAGCAGAACTAGCTAAAAGTAAAAAGTAGACAATTGATGTTACTGTTGCACAACAAAATCAAAGCTTATATGTCAAAAAACCGAATACATTGACATCCAAAACTAGATCTCAAGAAATAAACTAAACTGATTTTAAGTCAACATAAAAGTAAATCAGATTTCCTAGCATACACTCAAATTAACCTAGGAATTATCTAGAATGAATATGGAGAGCTAGAACTTTATTCACCAATGAATAAGTAGTAGTTGAATATGATGAACATGTACAGTGTAAAAATAATGTTATGAGGAAGGAAGATCCACAGCTAGTATACTTTGACAATATGCGAGACCAAAAATACATAAAAAATCTTAAGTACATAAATCTTCCACTGCTGCTCACTGTGGAACTTAAATCATAAGTTCAATTTCTCAGATGTCACTGTCATATGGCAAACCAGATCTTCATACGAAATGATTTTTTGGAAGCTATCTAGATAAAAAAGGAGACATAGAAAATATCGTGAATTGTCACAAATCCACACAAAATTTTAGTATGAACTTGAAGGGTTTATTAAGTGATTGCATAGCATATACTGGGACAAATATGTGAAAAAAATTCCAGAAAGGATAAAAATCGATGAATAATAAAATATTTTTAAAGAAATTAAAAGAATGGATGTTATAGAAAAGTGGGAAGGCATGATATCATAGTAGACGTGAATGAATGAAAATTATAACGATGTAGAATAAATGGCTTTTCCTTTATAAACTTATTTTAATTCAACAAAATAAAAATAAAAAGGAAGGAAAAAAAATACAAGAAGAGCATTATTTTGCATAAGGGCAAACATTTTCAAGATCAGTGTGTTTGGGTTCTGGAGATTGTTTATACACCTTGATTGTATTTACTATGGACCGGTTTCAGCTCCAGATTAAGTTACGTCATTGATAATTAAAATAATTTTTAACAGAAAACGAATGTACAGAATTATTACTTGCATGTTATGTATAATGTTAAATAAACTGAAGTTAATTATGTCTACTCTGGATTAATATATACATGATGTTAATCACATTTAAATAGATGTAATTATGCAATGAATAATTGTAGTATGCAAAGGTAACATGTGGTCTGAAAAATCATTAGTATTACTATTAACATTCTGTTTCATCAATTAACTACCCAGATAGCCCGAAACGTCCCCAGGATGCCTTTTGCCTTTTATGGTCCCTTATGGGGATGTCCGCGCCTGACGTCCTTGGAAAGTTTTTGTGCTGTCTATGTATATACACTTTATTACAAATAAATCGACGCACAAAGAAGGGTATGTCTGATTGTAATGAAATTTCGTATGCAAAGACATTTTGACCGAACATGCAAATGATTAAAATTTGGTGTCCAATGAATGAATAGCGGGAACTCCAGCGCATCGGAACTGCGCATTCAGCAGGTGTATATAAGGAGCGATTCTCAATATGTGGTCAAAATTTCTGTTGCATTTTGACTGCGGATATCTTACGTCGACTGTAACAATGCCTCGCCGAAAGATTCGTGCTCATTACGAGCATATGTCAGAGTTTGAAAGAGGTCGTGCTATCGGATTGAAAGAGGCTGGTTGGACGAATCGAAGAATCGCTGGACATGTGGGTCGAAGCGATGCGGCGATTGGACGGTGCTGGCAAGAGTGGGTCAACAACGGCAGATGTCAGCGTCGGGACGGCAGCGGTCGACCTAGGGCCACAACAGAACGGGAAGACAGAGCGATTGTCAGAGCAGCTGTCACAGCACCGGATTCGTCGTTATCAACTATCCAACGTGTGGCCCGCACACATGTGCCCAACATGACCCTCTGCAGACGACTGAGAGAGCGGAATTTACGCTCGCGCCGACCGTTACGCCGCTTACCTCTCACGCCTTTACACCGTCAAGTCCGATTACAGTGGTGCCGGGCTCGATCAACTTGGAACTGCGCTGACTGGGGACGTATAGTCTTTAGTGACGAGTCCCGTTTCCAACTATGGTCTGGGGTGCCATCTCCTTTGATAGCCGGACCCCTTTGGTGGTCATTTCTGGCACACTTACAGCACAGCGGTACGTAGACGACATTCTACGACCGGTTGTGTTACCGTTCCTTTTGCGACACCCTGGACTTACGTTTCAACAAAACAATGACCGGCCGTACACGGCACGTGTTGCTATGAATTGTCTTCAAGCTTGCCCAACACTTCCTTGGCAATCTAGGTCTCCTGATCTCTCTCCCATAGAGCACATTTGGGACGCTATGGGAAGGCGATTGCAACCATCCCGGAATGTTGACGATTTAGCCCGACAGTTGGAGACAATTTGGCAAGAAATTCCGCAGGACACCATCCGGGATCTTTATCAGTCTATGCCACGCCGGGTGACAGCTTGCATCCAGGCCAGAGGTGGACCAACGCCTTATTGACTTCCTCCCTTTGTAACGGTCAAACTCTGCAATAAATCATTCAATTGTTCTGAAATTTTAATCGTTTCTTTTTCTATGTATGTTCTTCACATCCACCAATTTTTATCGCAATCGGACAACTCCTTCTTGGTGCGTCGATTTTTTTTTGTTATAGAGTGTATTTGTCCGGACTTCTAACTTCGTATTTCTTGCCGACTTCGCAAAGTCAAAATCTTGCACCATTCAATCACAAACTAGCGTGAAGTGCAGAACTCTGTCTCTCACTTTGTTTTAGTACATCCATTTTTAAGACGAGGAAGGTCCATGTCCGTCGTAAACGTTACATCATTTTATAAGTTTTAACATTTATTTTATAGGCTGATTTGGTTTTAAGGACGCAAGAGCGACATATCATGCCGCGCAAATCTTGTAAATTTCGAATGTTTGCAATTTCTTGAAAACGAATATTCTTTAAGAATTCTGGATGGTCGAAAAACCGAGTATATTGGAAGCTCCGTGTTGGGCGCAAAAATAATGGACTTGTCTAGATCTCCGCTGCTTACCCCTACTCTTTTCGAATTATTTGTTTACAATGGCGATCAGTTGGGATACTGTGCAGCATTTGGTAACCGCAAACTAACAATGAAAAATCTTGTTCCAATTTCAAAGTAAATGGCGGATATACAAAAGACAAGAATTCGTCCCTTTTGCGTCAGTTTTTTTTTGAGTCAGTTAGCAAACCAGCATTCGCGCACAATATCTCTGTATTCTCTTCCATACCCATCGTTGTTCTAGAACGATGGCTTACAATAAAGAAATTGATCACCATTACTGGTTGTAATTTCAGCTGCTAAAGACAACTGCCTCACCCAAGTGTCCACCTGTGGTCGAACACTTAAAATCCTTACCTGCGAGGTAAATTCTCGGGTGCACCAGGCGCTTAAATTCCTCAAAGGATTAACCTTTAACAGATAAAAATATAATGAAAGAGTAATTTCCAGTCTGAGTAATAGAATTTAAGTAATTTGGTATCGTGTAAAGTGATTATATTTATTTGCCTGCCAGATGCATGAACGTAATTGTTCAAAATCTTATTGCGAAAGAACAGCTTTTAAATTATTCTTATTATTACTTTTATCGCATCAAATTTCCTGTTTCAAATTCAAATCTTATCATTTGAAAACCAAGCACGAAGAACAACAAAAGAAGAAAGTTCTGTTTTCCTTCTAAACTCTGCCATCAATTAATTTCATTCGGTTCTGGATAACAAGTCTAGTTCACACGTCGTAAAACACGTCAATTGCGAACATCAGAATTTCCACTGCACAGCAACTGTGTATGCCATTGTTTCCAGAAATCTCTCCGGAAAGGGGAAGGGAAAAAGTCAGGCAGCAGTCTTTTCCGGATAATAAATTGCGAAATATAAAACGGAATGCGTGACTTCAGTTGCGGAAACAATGAACCAACACTTGCACTCTTTCCGTTTGATGTTTGATGGGGGAATTCCGAAAGAGATAAAGATTATTTTCGTCGGTCTTTCTGACGACATTAAAAAGAGCCAAAACTGTAACGAACATCCGACCAAGACTTGATGGATGGCTGCAGGTTAATGAAGTATTTGATCTTAAAACATATGTCAACAGCTTCTTAAAATTGCCGAGATGCTAACAGCGAAATACTTCGTTATTTTTCTTTGTACAATCGTTGTAAAATTACATGGCCACAGAAAGAAAAGTCCTGAGAAAATATCTGAACGAATATAACAAACTTGAGAACTTCAAACTGATTAAAAATAATTCATCACGCAAGCAATACATGCGGCCACCAGGCTATTTTCACAAATTTCGTCGCCTATAAAAGCGAAGTTAAATTCAGTAAAACTATTTAATTGTTGAGAATATTTTAATAATAAATGAGTAGACATGTATACACGGCATATAACACATATCCGTGTATAACAAGTATATAACCGAATATGTAGATAATCAAATTTTCATCAAATTACAAATCAGACTGAACGATATGAGGGCACCTTGTGGTCCATCAACACGCATTTCCATTTAGCTTAAGTACAGTAGTGGACAAAATTGTGGAAACCCTTTGAAAAAAGATTATTTTAGAGGTTTGATGGCTAATAACACCACTTTTTTTTGTACCAATACTATAAAATTATATATCATTGGAAAGGTAATTTAATCAAGATTGTAATGCAATAACATTTATGAATCGTATTTTAATAGAACAGCATTCATAAAGAAGAAAGGTGATATACATAGAAAAAATGAGATATACAAAAATGTTCACCATACCAGTTAATACTTAGTTGGGTAACCTTTAGCCTTAATTACGGCCTTACAACGCTTTCCCATGGAGTGAACCAAGTTCTTTAGTTCTGCAGCTGTTATAATATGAAACCAAGATTGAATTATTGCTTCTGTTAATTGTGTTTTATTGCTGGGTTGCTTCCGACTAACAAGCTTCTTTAGCCGGCTCCATAGATTTTCGATGGGGTTAAGGTCTGGGCTATTTCCAGGCCATTCCAGCAGTTGAATATGATGATCTTGAAACCATTTTTTGCACACACGAGCAACATGACATGGAGCTGAATCCTGTTGAAATATAAATGCTTCATTATCTTGGAAAAGATCACATGCAGAAGGCTGCAGCTTGGGCTCAAGTATTTCATTTATGTATCTTTGGGCATTTATATTCCCATTGATCACGCAAATTCTGCCCACACCTCTTGATGTTATACAACCCCAAATCATAACACTAACTGGGTGTTTCACGGTAGGTGTAATGCACTCAGGATGGAAATCTTCTCCAATTCTTCTCCATACGTATTTTACGCCATCACTACCAAACAGTGAGATTTTGGTCTCATCACTCCAAATTACACTGTCCCATTGTTCCGTTGTCCAGTTAACATGGGTTTTAGCCCAGTTTAATCTTTTCAACCTCTGTTTGACAGACAAAAATGGCTTTTTTCGTGGAATTCTTGCATTTAGACCACATTCATGCAGTCTGCGCCGAACAGTCCTTGCACTTAACTTCACATTGCATTGCGCCATTTCACCTTGTATACACAGAGATGATTTTTTCCTGTCACCTAGGCACTGTCTTTTAATTCTTCTATCATCACTTGCTGTTGTGCACCTTTTTCTGCCTTTACCAGTCTGGTTTTGTAATGACTGAGTCTCCTTATACTTCTTCAAAAATTTAGAAATGCCACCTTTAGTTAAGTTTCCCCCAATATTTCTTCTAATTTCTTCATAACTGTAGCCTTGTTCACTTAATATTACTATTTTACATCGCTTCCTAGGTGACCAGTCAACTCTTTGCGCCATTTCTTTAATTTTATTACGTTTTACAAGCACACTAAATCAAAGAGCACAAAAAAAAAACAACCAACTTGATAGCAATTACAGAACACACTGATAAATGTCCTGTAACCTGTTGGCTCATTGCCAAAACAAGAGAAAACATGATTGGCTCATTGCCAAAACAAGATGACACCTGATTGGCTCTGTAAACACTCATGCTCATTGGCCACATTCAAATGAAGGAAAGCTACTTCATATAAATGTAAGCAAGCTGTGCTTCTTTTTTCTGGTTATTTGGCTATAACTTTTGATAGAATACAGATAATTGAACAAATGTTATTGCATTACAATCTTTATTAAATTACCTTTCTAATGATATATAATTTTATAGTATTGGTACAAAAAAAAGTGGTGTTATTAGCCATCAAACCTCTAAAATAAACTTTTTTCAAAAGGTTTCCACAATTTTGTCCACTACTGTATATAACACGTCATACATATGGCATGCGTGTATATTCGATTGACTTGTGGTTTGACGGCGCAAGCAGGGCAAAGGTCATGCTGTGAATCGATCCACAGTTTTCCGAAGAACCTGAACCGTTGCTGTTAAAGGAACCAAACTTAGGACCACAATGTGCAGAAAATCGATGCAAGTTTTAACATACTATTGGACGTTGAATCTATGTACCAAGACCTTAACCAGATTTAATTTCAGAGGGAGGGTTCGAAAACTTTCACAACCTGTATCGATACAACCACAGCATGTAAAGCGATAGACAAGTTCCATTAAAAAATTAGTTCCGGGGGCCCCTAAGATCCACCCCCTGGATGCGGGCATGTCTAGATACCATAGATATATTCGCCACCACACTATAGAGCAGTGTATTTATAGTTTCCTAGGAATACGGGCATCTTAAAATCGATGGAACCAACCCCTGGACTACAATGTGTAGTTCTCCAGAAAACGTTTTCTCTCCCTCTTGCCTAGCGCGCCATTATCCCGGGTTCAACTCTCAGTGGTGGCTTCCTTAAAAAGAAAGATTTTCTGACTAACTGCTCACTGCATTCCACGAGCAAGAGTGGACACAAGGAGGAGGTTATAGGGGTCATGACTCCCAAAAATATATTTTTTCACTGTAAAAAATTTCATGATAAATGAAGGGTGTTATTCCAAGACCATGGCAAATTCTGTCCTTGACCCTTCCCCTCCAAAAGGAAAGTCCGCGTCCGCCATTGTCCACGGGTTGGTCCTTCTGTCGTATGACTTTCAGATTCCTCGGAAAACTGAAGTCCCGGAACACCATTACCTTCAATGTCTTTACACAGTAAACGAAAAAAAAAATTAGTTAAATAAAAGAAATTTCGTATTTTTACGTATAATATTCGCTGAGATATCTCATGCATTTAAATTTTTATATTTTATCACTAAAACGATAGAAACCACTGCGAAATTGAAAAATAAGTTAGTATTTTGAGGGAATTCTAAGTTTCTGTGCCGTTCGAGACAAATTCAATATGCTTTCCAACAAATAAAATCTGGACAATAAATTTTGTAAATTTCTGAACACTTGAACTGTTTTTTTATTTCTGTTTAAAATCTACTTATAAAATAATCCTTCAATAGTACACCTCCTACTCTCAATTTCAAAACCTCTTATAAGCATTGAGGTATGTGATATCGATGGTACTTCATTAAGTAAATAAATAATATATATATATATTCCACAGCAGTCTACCTCCAAGAATACTGGCCTTTGAGAGCGCCGCTTCGAACCAACCCTCCCAGTAATGGTCACTTGGTGGGGGAGGGTGACACAGCGAGTTTCGTCTTAGTATAGGAATTCGACTGTCGTGATCGAAGTTCGGAACCTTCGCTAAACTGTAGGTTCAGCTTGCCAACATGTCTGGCAAACGTGGTGATCATAAGACAGATCCCTCTGCATTTCTTTCACTTTACTAAGTGTACGTGTAATAACAGAAAGACCTTCATTCTGTGGTGGATTGAAAATGATTGATGATGTTGATATGTACGAGTACATATATATATGCATATTTGGATGGTCCTTATTTTTCTACTCCTTTTGTTTAGGTCTCAAGACCTAAGTTTTTTGTAACTGACCTACAACTAACACGAGAAAAAATTCGGGTCATTCATCTGATTCTAACACTGGTGCTCCCCCTCCCCTAAGGCTGAGAATGTCTCCATTTATATAAAAGTTATTTTTCCACAAATTTAAATAAAATAAATATTTTGCGCGCATTTATAAACTCAATATCAACTGTAATATAAAACGTGGTCTTAAACAATCAGCCAGCATGTAGAAATCACGATAGGAGGTCAATGCTTGCGTTGTCCGGAGTCCTGGTTGTCTATAGCACGGACAGCGGCGGTTAATCATAGTCAGTGTTCCATCATCTTTCATACGAAGTGGTAGCATGTGGTTTGTTAAGAACGGCGTTAAAAGAAAAATTCCGCGATAGTATTTATTTTATTAGAAGAGAGAAAAATCGAGTATTAAGTAGCAAATTCCCTTTTAATAAAAAAGTAAATTGTTATAATATGAAGTGTGTTAAATTAATTCTCTGTCGAAGTACTTGTTTAGGAGTTTCTGAAAATGCAAATTTTTGGCAAAAGCAAAATGCTTTTCAGAGAATCTCAGCACAGCATTTCTAAATTATTGGTCCTGTATAAAAAATAAAGAATGAGTCAAAATCATTCTAAAAGAAAAAAAATCAAAGACAGGAGCAAAAAGAATATAATTTTAAAGAAAAATTCGAAGACTCGTTCAAATATTACTCACGCTAATGCCGTGGAAATTATTAAAATATAAAAAGACAGAAAATTTTTCTTACCTCTCAGAGGCAGAAAGACAGATTTGATGTTTTAGGGACATAGATAAAATAAATATGCATTGCTATGTCATCTGGACTAGAAATAGCAATTATTTAAGCGTTTTCGAAAAGTTTGGGCTAAGATAAACGTTTCTAAATATATTGGTGGAATTGCTGATTAATTTGTAATGAACAGTATCTGTAAATATACAAAGATTACGCTTCATTTTGTCAAGGAGCAAGTTGTTATTCAACAGACGAGACACGTATAAAGAGCTCCTGCAGTTAGTATGCGCCTAAAAATCTTGGTAGAATGTCCTTTTGCCTGCAAAGCAGAATCTCAGGATTTGATACTTCCAAAGGACCCTTATGTTCACAATGAAATAAATGTAAAAGTTTTCCAAGCAACAACAGAAAAATTTTGTAAACATTTATGGCATTCTAAAAAAGAAGTGGTTATCCCGCATTTTTTGATGATTCAATTTTTTTGAGCAAAAAAGTGCAGGTGGCCAAAGCATTTAAAGGAAAAAAGATTCAAATATTTGTGACAGTTTTCAATGATACTTCAGAATGGAGTGTTAAGCTTATGGAACAATACAACCATCTTATGAATCACGATGGGGAGCAAAACCATACATATTGCAAGACCTAAAAATCATTCAGATGCATTTTCCCAATTTTCCCTGAAACATTCATTATTAAACATTTTATAATTATAATTTAATATAATAAAAACTAGTTTTTTGTGATAAAGCAATTCTAGGTCTTAACTATATTTATTCTTACTTCTAATTATTCCTTTTAAATTTAAAACAAAATTATTAAAAGTGTTACTGTACAAATTTAGGAATTAAAGTATTTATCTAAATTTTCACCCTCATTGGGGCACATATAAATATTAAAAAAATGTTTAAAGAGTTTAAACAATTATTTACTAACCTAAAAGGAAAAGAAAAAAGGGTGAGATTTATAAAGAAATAAAATTAATTTCTTTGGTATACGTCAAGTGACACCCTATTATAATATATATATATATAGACGACCGAAGACATAGAAAGCGTCCTCTAACGAGGGTGGATGAAATAAGAACACAGGTTGGGGTGAAGTGGAAGCGAATTGTTCGGGATAGATATGTGTGGAAAGCATTTGGAGAGACCTTCAGCCAGCAATAGATAGATAATGGTTGAATATGATGAAATATATATATCATATATAAATGAAGAATCAATAAATTTAGGCAGATCATAGCTGGTCTGAATAAGAAAGAAGAATTGGATCTGCAATGTACAAATCTTGATAGGCGTTATGAGCCAATAATCATGGGTTAAACAATGTTTTAAGGATCCAACATTCCCCATTCAATGCAGACATTATACAGGAAGACCTGTTTGTTTATAACCATCCATGTGGCAGAGATTTAAACAATTTTTTGTGTTTGAAAGAGACAGAAAATAGAAAGAAATAGAAAGTCGTATATACATCTCACATCAAAGTAACACTGTTGAATAACTTACAAGTAGTAATTCAACAAACTCAGTTCAAGTAATACCACAAATGTAAAAAAAATATAGATGAATTTATTCAGTGTCAGAAACTTTTCATTTTTGAACATTTTTAGCAGAGCTTTGCAAGCATATTTTATTATTAATAATAATATTTTAAAATGATAAATGATAATAATAATAATAATATAATAAAATATAATTAATATTATTAATAATAAAATAGGAAGTGGTTAAATTACCTTGTAATAGCAGTAATGTAGAAATTAAATTCAAACGCGTAACTAAAAAGACAGATATATTTTTATAATTTAAACTTTGTTCCTTTTGACAAAAGCTTTTTAAACCACTATTACTAAAGAAATTTATATCACCTCTAATGACATGTTGATGATCAACAAATTCAGTGTATCCTTCACCTATGAGTGGTGAATCCACAGCCTCATTAGTTTTTTTAGGAACAGAATTAGAGTTGAAAAATTATCCAACTATAATAACATCGTATTTATAGCTCACTTCAATTTTAGTGTTTTTTAAGGGAAGAAACTTTTTAGAGTTATTGAGAGATTTTTTTGAAATCAATATTGTTCAATTCAATATGGAGAAAGCCAAAAACACAATGAGTTTTTTGTTTTTTTGAAGAATTCATAGCCTTGGCCTCAGTATATTGATTACAATTTGATTTAGAAATTCTATAATTTAAATAATTAGTCAAAAGGTAATACGTAAACAAATCAATATCTGGCTTATCGTCAAATAACAAATGGAATAAACTTTTACAAGTGGGTTTGTTAAGTGTAAAAATAAATTTTTTAGGACTTAACAAATTGAAGGTACATTTAAAATCAGAAGATATTTGAATAATTCTACTGCTTAGTTCCTCTGTAGACAATTGTTGAGATTTCTTAAATAAAAGTGCATGCCTTTTCGTAGTGAAAACTGTTGTTTTGTCAAAATATTTTAAAATGTTTCTGTAAAATGTTTCTTTTTTGTAAATTTCCTCTCTCCTAAAACACCGGGTGTTGCGGCCAAAAGGAAACTGCGAATTTGAAATCTGAATGTAACAATGCTATAGCCACAATCCTTTTTTCAATTCTGTAGATAATTTCAATATAGAAATTTGAACATTTTTGTAATTATGAATATAGAAATGGTGTAATTCATATTGGTTTTTAGATATCTCACCTACTCTTTTGACCAGAGATCTGTGATTATTAATTCTCAAATTTAGTTTATTAGAAGTCTGTTCAACATATCTCAATCCACAGATCTTACATGTTATTGGATAACGTTGAAAGCTTTACAAAAGTTAGTAGCATTTATCTTGCAGTTGATGCAATTGTTCATCAATAGCAAGAGAACAGATGCCACATCACTTGTCTTTGTATTTGTCAAATTTCAAATGATTAGAAAATTTAAGTTTTTTTAAAAGATCTTTACTAATTTTTAAATGTTTAGTTATCTGACAAGAAACAGCCTCATCTCTTTTACTAAAACTAAACTTATTGCCATAATGATAACATGATGACCGTGTGACCTCACTCCTATTGTAACAACCGCACCGGGCTATGCCCAAAGGCAAATCACCCTCTGTAAATGTAAAATTTGTAATATGTACAGGTTCAGAGCGTTATTATATAAAACGTTAGATACACAATTCGAAAATCATAACAAACATTAAATATATAAAACGAATAGCAGGATAATCAGGAAATATGTATTCAAAGAATTATGCAAATTTACAAAAGAATTTGATTTCAAACACGGAAACATTTTAAAATATTTTGATGAAACAACACAGTCTACATTACGAAAAGGCAGGCACTTTTATTCAAAAAATCTTCACAATTGTCTACAGAGGAACAAAACAGTAGAATTATTCAAATATCTTCTGATTTTATAAGCATCTTCAATTTGTTAAGTCCTAAAAAAATGTTTTTACACTTAATAAACCCACTTGTAAAATATATATAATTTGTTATTTGATGATAAGCCAGATATTGATTTATTTACATATAATCTCTTGATTAATTATTTAAATCATAGAATTTCTAAATCAAATTGGAATCCATATATTGTGGCCAAGGCTATGAATTCTTCAAAAACAGAAAATTTATTGTGTTTTTGGCAATCCCCATAGTAAATAGAACAATATTAATTTCAAAAAATCTCTGAATAACTCTAAAAAGTATTTTCCGTTAAAAAACACTAAAATTGAAGTGAGCTATAAATGCAATGTTAATATAGGTCGACAAATTTTCAACTATAATTCTGTTTCTACAAAAAATTATGAGGCTATGGATACGCAATGCATATGTGAAGCATACACTGAATTTGTTGACAGTAATCATCAACATGTCATTACAGGTGATATAAAATTCTTCAGTAATAGTGATTTAAAAAACTTTCGTCAAAAAGAACTAAGTTTAGATTATAAAAATATATGCAAAAAAACACAGAAGAATATCATCAGAGAAATTGATGGTTTTATTTACAATGTGACTAATAAACATAAACACCAATCAAATCGTTTGACATTTGGAGAAGTAATTATGTAAGTGAAATTTTCCCACAGGTTGTCTGGTATAAAAAATGGGTTAGATCACATAAAAATTTCAAGAGCATTGCAGAATACAAAAGAGATTTGAAAGATTTTTATAAACGCTTTATGTTATTGAACATAGATAAATATTTTTCGACATTTACCATCATATGCAAGAGGTTCTATGCTTCAAACATATAGAAATGAATTGATAACATACAGTAGTACACAAATTTGATTACAAGCTCTACTCCTATCTTCAAACACATACAGGGTGCTTTTGAGAATCTCAAAGCTATCCAATCTCCAATTAACTTCCCATACATGACGCTTACTGTTAAATTTCATAAAGATCCAATTGGTTTTCGCACTGTTAGATGTGCTACTAGCTCTTATAGTGTTAGAGCTGTTAAACTGCTTCTTCGAAGAACACAGAGATTTATGTTAAAATTTCCTTAAATACCTTTATTTTAAAAAATAGTTTTCAACTTTTGAAGACTTCGAACTCCAGTGATAGGAATCCCACTTTCATTAAGTGCTTTGATTTTGAGGATCTATTTAACCAAATCAATTTAAGAGACCTATATCGTGTATTATTAGAATTATTTACAGAGTATGATATAAAATCAATTGACAAAATTTCGTTTGTAAAACTACTAAACTTCTGTCTTAAATATAACGTGGTATATAATGGCACTGGTTATTATAAACAGGTAAGAGGGCTTTCTCAAGGGGGAGTATATTCTTCTTTAGCTGCAGATTTATACTTACATAAATATGAAAGTTTGTCTTCACCAAGAACGGATTTATTTTTTGGCAGATATATAGATGATATAATCTGTATAGGCTATGGTATGGAGCATCAATTGGACCTTGATTTTTATCCCTCAGGATTAACACTGAAAGATACCTCTGTATCTAGAACTTAAGTTCACTTTTCAGAGCTACTTATTACTATCAATGAAAATAATAGATTTGTCTTTCAAATATGCGATAAAAGAAAACAATTTTCATTTGCTTTTGTTCAGTACTTGCAATATGACACATGTCTCAGAAAACATGTTATAAAAAATTTGATTTTAGGTGAACTCTCCAGACAGAAAGTGCTTTCAAATAGAGTTGAAGCCATTTCTGAAGGCTTAAGATCTTTTAAAAAATGTTTGGTTTTAAATGGTTTTCCAATGAACTATATAAATAGAACATTTGCAAATTTCATCTCTAGAAAGAAATCTTAAATGTTTCTTATAAAGAATAATCATTGCAATTAAATACATCTAATCGCAGTTCTCAAATATAGATGGAAGCACCTGTTCATTACTCCTTTTGGATATCTGGTATTGCTTGGTTTGTAACATGTGGCGACACTTTCAAAACTGCCTTTGACTGATCATGTGCTATCTTTTTAGTTACGAGTTTGAATTTAATTTCTACATTACTGCTATTACAAGGTAATTTAACCACTTCCTATTTTATTATTAATAAAATATGTTTGCAAAAACTCGGCTAAAAATGTTTAAGAATGAAAAGTTTCTGACACTGAATAAATTCATCTATATTTTTTTTACATTTGTGGTATTACTTGAACTGAGTTTGTTGAATTACTACTTGTAAGTTATTCAACAGTGTTACTTTGATGTGAGATGTATCGACGACTTTCTATTTCTTTCTATTTCTTCTCTTTCAAACAAAAAATTTCTTTTAATCGCTGCCACATGGATGGTTATAAACAAACAGGTCTTCCTGTATAATGTCTGTATTGAATGGGAATGTTGGATCCTTAAAATATCGTTTAACCCATGATTATTGGCTCATAACACCAATCAATGTCTACACATTGCAGGTCCAATTCTTCTTTCTTATTCAGACCAACTATGATCTGTCTAAATTTATTGATTCTTCATTTATATATTAAATGGAGTGTTATAAATGCTGTGTTTTATAACAACTCCATTTGCATCATTTAAAATGGGTACATATTGGGCAGTGGTTAATGGTATTGGTATGGGATTTAAATGCTTGGTTCTATAAATTTATTACGTTGGTGTGATATAGGTATCATTAATGATAACACTATTAAAAAAATTTTACTTACTGTTGTTTAATTTGTTCTGAGTACATATTGTAAAATATTTTTAATGGATTTTAAAGCTATATATATATATATGTGAATAAAGAAGTTAAATGTTGAGTTAAAAGCCACTATTATTTCAAAAATGTAAAGCTCGCCAAAAAAAAAGAAAAAAAAGAAAAGCGTATAAGTGATGAAATCTAACTTTTGATAACTCTGCATATAATCCACTAGGAAATGTTTATTTTCTTTTAACTAATTAGATATGGAGTAATATTTTTCCAATTAGAAACTTGTTTTAAAAGGCCCCTACAAAAGCATAAATTCCATATTATTGTACATATAGCACCACTTGGGAAATATGTAACACATCCAAATTCCTTATATAACTTGAAAACTTATTTCCCAAAAGTTTCTTTTGACTGACAGTTAAAAATATACTATCGATGACATCTATTCGTAATCGCTTTAAACATTATACGTTGATTTTTTTCCATCAAAATGGTTAAAATGGTAGTGAAATAGTTCGATAAATGGTCAATTTCAACGGTATATAATAGAAATAATGAGATTCATTTAGCTTCATTCGTAAGCGTACAACATATAAAAAATAATCAACTCAGACCTCACTGAAATTTAATTAAAATAAATATTATAGCCCTAGAAAGGTAAAACAAGTTCCATAAAAAAAATCGCAATTTATAGTTTCTTCGAACAATTTTGCAGGCATTTATAAATTTGTTACGCATTTTGAATCTCTTAGCAAAAAATAAGGTATTACACAATCTGTAGACACGTTTAACTGCTTACGCAGCAGATATTTGAACATAAGAAAGGCTATCAATTTTCGATTTTTAAACTTCGCAAAGTCTGTAGTTTGGCGTAGTCTTTTGTTCTGAATCTACGAAAAACTTCCAGAAACGTTTCTTGGTTTTTTGAAAGTCTCAAATTCGATTTCATTTATCCGTATTCCCAAGGCGTTCTTGGAAATGAACTTCTACAGAAACTCTTTTTAATCTTTCACAAACCGTCGTAATATTAAGCCTCGGAGTTTCACTCCATTTTCAAAAAAATACGGCAGCGAAGATTGTTAAGAAGCATGAGAGGGCTATGTCTGTACCACAGACATACTTTGACATACATGTAAAAGACTTCTATTTGCGGCACGCGATTTTGCATGTGTGTATTTATCAGTATATAAATTTGAAATTAGCTCTAAAATTACGCTATTGTTCTAAATGTCAAAAAGAAGTACATGTGACAGGAAAAAAAAACACAAAAAAAGAAAACAAAGAAGCCAAAAATTCATCAAAAAATCAAAGAAAGCGTCTGTTGGTAATGCAAGAAAAGTGTTTGCGACGTTTCGAAACCAATATGTGTTTTTTCAACAAATGAAGTAACGCATTTATCTCCCATAACACGAAAAACCAGTTAGGAAATTTATGTCATAGGAACAAACGCTAACAGGCTGAAAATATTTTATAATAAACCAAACATGGAAAACATACAGAATGGGAAAAAGTTAGACTTGTTTATTAGCAGTAAGAGTTCAAACGAAATACACTGTACAAATAATTTAGATAAAAAGTTAGAGATTCTCGCGGTTTTAGTTAAAATGAATTACCAATTATTTCGGAAAATTTCAATTGTTTTAGGCTGGAGGACGGTTCTCCATTCATCAGCAAAACAAATAGTATTTTTCTGTCTTCATCGATCAGAATATTAGAATAAGAATTTAGCAAACAAAATTAAAATCTTGTGAGAAAACGCTATAAATACTAGAATTAAAATAAACTCTGAAAATAAAATATTATATAAAGTGGAATTAAATATATATTTATATATTGTGTGTATATAACATACACACCGTGTAACAGCATACCTCTAGAAAAATCACCATGCACGTTTCTTGATGGATGCTGGCGCAGGTTCCATAATCGCATACATATACATTTATTTTAATTAATTCAATTGAATTTGTATTTAGTCGAAAAAACAGTTTCATACATCCTATTTAATATTTTTTATTACTGTATTTTTATTATTGTTACATTGCATAATTGTTTTTGTTCTATATTTCTGCGTACACGATATTTATTTAGAAAATATATATCTAATTTCCATTTTATTTTTATATTTTATTTTACTTTCAGTAGTTGGCAACAGACTCTGCTTCGCTCTGATGACGACGAATAATTTTTCCGTCGAAGCAATTGTTAACAATTCATTTCAACTTCGACTGTGCCTATCTGCGAATTTTAATCTAAATTGTTTATTAGAGTTAGTCGGAACGAAGTGCACTGTAGAAATGTCGATAGAAATAAATTGTCTGCGTCAGTAAAAAGCTGGCCTATTCGAGAAAGAAATGTTTGCAATTTAAATCCTTTTTAAACAGAAAAAATTTCCAGGCAAATAGAAAAAAAAATGAAAATGGAAATGAAGTCCACGCAGAAAAAAAGTAACGGCATATAAAAAGGTCTCGATTTGCAAGAATGAATAAAATACGGTATTACATTGCAAATAAAAGAGAAATAATATATCAAATCAAAAGTATTGAATTTCAAGGAAAAAACGAAAACATGCTTCCCGTATTTTTTCATTCACTTTTAGTTGAAAGAGAAATATTTTGGACGAATTTCGTTTCTTTTAATGGATAGGCAACCGAAACTCATTAAAGAGATTTCATTATGCAATGGTATTATAGAGAAGGTATTATGAAACTGTCGAACCTCCAGATATCCTTATGTAATATGATATTCCTTATGCAATTCTGTATGGGAGTTTTGTGAACACTTCATTTGAAGTCACCGTGATGACTACGTAGCAATGATGGGCAAATTCGCTCATGTTGCTGATATGGGTCAGTTGGTCTCGGTCACTTAGCAGACTCGTTCTTTAATCCTGTCGTTCGTTCACTTGAAGTAGATATGTGCCTCAACTCACTTCTTTCCACACTCTCGTTATTTGTGGATGGACAAGGAAGTGGGGGGACAGAGAGAAAATAGATATGTGTACAGACTGTGTCATAGCAATTTTTCAAACGCGGGGAACGCATATCATCGTTTATTTAAATAAGTTATTTGGGTTAAAATGCCGCAAAAACTCACTAATCATTTATTTGTATAGGTTAGGCTCAAACACCGAAAACGCTCAATGCGTGAAAAAAATGATCACAATGCGTTGTGGCTGTTTCAAAAATGCCACGCTCCGAAATTCGGATCGTGGCTCTTTAACAAACGGCCAGTACCCGTTCTGACGGTATTAAAAAATTCTAGGGTTAAAAGATATCCAGACATGTCAGGGCTGTATTGGGCAACTCGTAACCCCATTTATTTCTAGAGTGTTATTGGAGCTACGACTACGATATTCCGTATTCAGAGACTGTACGAGAGAGTACTTGAATGTTGCATGTCCGCGCACTATCAAGAGGATCGGAACCCCCATCCTTTTTCTAGGTTGGTATTGAAGTTACGATTAGGTTATTACGTATCCACGGAGTGTACGTAAGGGCACTTGAAATGTCGAATGTCAGGGCCTTATCGTGGGGGGCCCAGAGCCGTATCGTATTCATAGCACCTATAGAAGCCTAGAAAAAATTGGGGCTCTGGATTCTCCGATACGGCCCTGTCCTGGGACACTTCAAGTGCCCTTGCATACACTCACTAAGTAAGGAATATCGTGGTCGGAGCCCCAACGTAAGCCTAGAAAACTGTTGGGGTCTCTGGGAACCCACATATGGTGGTAGCATGTCTGGAGATTTTTTAAACCTAGAATTTGGCAGTATTTTCAGAATGATTATTAGCCGTTTGATGAAAGAGCCACAACCCGAATTTCAGGTCATGGCATTTTTGGAACGTCCACAACGCGTTGTGGTGATTTTTTTCACTCATCAAGAGTATTTGGCGTTGAGCCCAAAATATATTATATATGGAAGCAAATATATAGTATGTATTAATAAGTAGTATATATAGTATATTAATAAAAGTGTAATATATAGTATATTAATAAAAGTAGTAAATATTAGTATATTAATAAATATAAATATATAGTTATATAAAAGTAGTAAATATATAGATTAATAATAAAGAAGTAAATGTATATAAAGTAAATATATATAGTACTTGCGGCAGTATATTCCCACTTTCACGTTTTACTCTCAAGAAATATATAACATGAAGGACAGTCATACAGAAATATTATTAGGTTTCAACTTTTGGTTAAATTTCTTGGTAATGAGGAATACATGCTAAATAACAGCCCATAAGGCTAAAATTCCACCAATATATATATATATAAAACCACACGCTGAACGTATGTGACGATGTGTGGAACCGGCCAGGCCAGTAACCTAGTGTCCTACCCCGCCTTCAAGTGGTGCAGGCTGAGCTTTCTATTTATGTGGCAAATTAATATTTGCTACACGGATAGAAAGGCGGAAGGGGAGGGCTAATTCACCAACCCGTCTAGCCAGCGTGGTGAAATTATGGCTAATTCCTCCATTATGTTGACACACCAGAAACCATGGCCCCTAGTCTCCAGGTGCTGGAGTGCTCCTGATCAAGGCAGCGGTCAGTGTGGCATGAAAGCAGGGGGTGCTAAGAATCACTGGAATGGCCCAGGCTGCCGTTTGTTATTGACCTTGGCTACGTTTAATGGACGATCCCTTGCTTCTGAAGCAAAACTTCAGGAATTGGAAGAGGAACTAGACAAGATCAAATGGGACATTGTAGGACTCAGTGAAGTTAGAAGAAAAGGTGAAGAGTTGGTGGAACTTAAAAGTGGACATTTGTTTTATTATAGAGGAACGGAAACTGGAAGAACAAGTGGTGTTGGCTTCTTAATCAACAAAAGAATTAAAGACTACCTTCTTGAAGTCGAAAGCACGTCAGATCGAGCAGCGAGGCTCGTTGTTCAACTAACCCAGCGATACCAACTTCAAATAGTACAGGTATATGCACCAACATCAAGCCATACCGACGAAGAGGTTGAAGAATTTTATGAAGAAATCAAAGAGTTACACACCAAAGGGAAACAACATATCAAGCTCATCATGGGGGATTTCAATGCAAGAATTGGACAACAGGAACAAGGAGAGACATCGGTTGGTAAATACGGATATGGGGAAAGGAATGAACGTGGCGATCAACTCATCGAATTTGCAGAAGCTGAAAATCTTAGCATCATGAATTCATTTTTTAAGAAGAAACCGCAAAGAAAATGGACATGGAAACACCCAAATGGGGGAACTAGTGAAATTGACTATATCCTGGCAAACAAGAAATCAATTATTGAAGATTGCAGTGTACTGAACAGATTTAATACTGGAAGTGATCATCGAATGGTGAGATGTAAAGTGCACTTAAATACTAAATTAGAACGACAGAAGCTCATTAGGAAACAAGTAAGTAAGAGGGTGGATCTAATGAAACTGAAAGTAAATACCGAGGCATTCAAGTTGGAATTAAAAAATCGCTTTTCTGCACTGGAAGGACTTATTGATGAAAGTGATATCTCAGAAGCAAATGAAAACATTGTTAAGACAATAGTTGAAACTGCTGGGGAAATTGGTGGTGTAACCTGTAAAAAGCACAATAGCAAATTATCTGAGAAGACGAAACAGCTCATGAAAAGGCGAAGAGATATGAAGGTGGACAATCAAAATACCAGTTCCAGGATTGAGTACATAGAACTTTGTAAAACTCTGCGCAAAAGCATGAAAGAAGACATAAGAAAATTCAACTGTGAGCTAGTAAGGAAAGCCATTGAAAATAACAAGAGCCTTAGGGTTGTTAAAGGAAGTTTATCTGTTGGGAAGAAACACATCATTGCATTAAAAGGAGAGGATGGCACCGTAACAAGAAATAGGGAAGAAATACTTAGAAGAGTTGAAGAATTCTACAAAAATCTATACGAAAGTAACAGTGGATTAAACGAAGACATTGAAATAGTCGAAGGAACAGCTCCTAAAATCTTAAAAGAAGAAGTTTCATTTGCAATAAAAAGTATGAAGAAAGGAAGAGCCCCTGGTGATGATGGTATTACATTAGATATCCTAAAAGAAGCTGGAGAATATGTAGAAGACATACTTGCAAAATTCTTTACCAAATGTCTTAACAGCGGTAACATACCAAACCAATGGGATTCTGCAACAGTAATTCTTTTGCATAAAAAAGGTGATAAAGAGGATTTGAAAAATTACCGACCAATTAGCTTGTTACCTGCTATTTATAAAATCTTCACAAAAGTGCTAACACATCGCCTGCAGAAAAAATTAGATGCAGCTCAACCAAGAGAACAAGCTGGATTTCGAAGTGGATTCAGTACAGTGGACCATATTCAAGTATTAAGAGAATTAATTGAAAGAACACATGAATATGAACTTCCATTGTGTGTGGCATTTATTGACTATGAGAAGGCCTTTGACTCTATTAAAACATCAGCAGTCATCAACTCTTTAAGATCAACAGACATTGAGGATGTGTACATTGACATGGTGAAACGTGTGTATAAAAATGCAAGTGCAAAATTTCGGTTACATAAAGATACCAAAACTATCAAAATTGGTAAAGGTGTGAGGCAGGGAGATACCATTTCTCCAAAACTTTTTACTTCAGCTTTACAGATGATTTTTCAGCAGATAAATTGGAATAACAAGGGAATAAAAATAAATGGTGAATATTTAAATCATTTGCGGTTTGCTGATGACATTGTTATTTTTTCAACGAACCCATTAGAACTCCAAGACATGGTACAGGAGCTCTCAACTAGAAGTAAAGAAGTTGGACTCAAGATGAACCTACAAAAAACTAAGATCATGTTCAATAATTTCGTAGAGGAAACAAAAATACAAGTTGACAACATTGAGCTAGAAATTGCTGATTCATATATTTACCTTGGCCAGCTGATTTCAATGGATGGCAACATTATGAAAGAACTCAACAGACGTATTAAACTTGGCTGGAGTGCATTTGGAAGAAACAGTTTTATCCTGAAGGGGAAATTGCCTTTGTGTCTAAAAAGAAAGGTCTTCAACCAGTGTGTATTGCCAGTCCTCTCTTATGGATCAGAGACATGGAGTCTAACAGTTGGAGCAATACGAAAGTTACAGACAACGCAAAGGAGCATGGAGAGGTGCATGCTTGGAATAACTAGGAGAGATCGAAAAAGGAACACTTGGGTGAGAGAGCAAACTAGAGTGGAGGACATCATTGTTAAAGTAAAAGGGCTGAAATGGCGATGGGCTGGGCATATTGCAAGAAGAACTGATCAACGATGGACAACAAAAATTTTGAAATGGATTCCAAGAGCCCACCGAAGACCTAGAAAACGTCCTCAAACTAGATGGGTGGATGAAATAAGAAAACAGGTTGGGGTGACATGGAAGCGAATTGCTCAGGATAGACTTGTGTGGAAAGCATTTGGAGAGACCTTCATCCAGCAGTGGATAGATAATGGTTGAATATGATGATGATGATGATAGGGAAAATATATATTATAGCCCCACGTGCATTATACTTCAAATGAATGAGAATTTTGTTTTAAATAGATAATTTTGACCTTTAAGGGAGTAACGGGTTAACCTTTGCACTTACCTTTGCATTTTTCTTTAAAATATTTTAGTAGCATCATTTTATACTATTACTAACATGATAGAACTGTTAATAAATAGTTAGTAGAATTAATAAAGACCTTATATAGATGGAAAAAGCCACAAAATAATAAAAGCAAAAAATGCGAGATAGATTCTACGAGAAAAGAGGTTCACCTATTTTTAATGACGAAATACCTATCATCAAAAAGTTTGAAGTTAATTAAAAATTCGAGCGACTGCTTTGATTATTCGAAACACTCTCTCAATACTTTTATGTATTGTGTGAAACGATATCTGAAAAATTTAAAATCGAATCGAATATTTGAAGCAAGTACTCATTCTGGACCTCCTCACTGACTGAGTCCTACGATGAAATATTCTATAAAAATGAGTTTCATTTATCGAAATGAATAAATCTTCCAAAAGCAAAAAGGCGTTGGCTGCGAACGAATAAACATACATTTTAAAAGCTTGACTTCGGTCTTCTTTCTCACGAAAGTCTCATTCAAAATGACCGATTCGTTCTCGAACACATCACTTCTGCATAGAAAAATTGTTCTATACATCAAAATTTTGCATGGAATCATTAATTTCGATATGGTGGGTCTCTCTCCCTCTCTGTCTGTCTGTTTCAGCGACTAAATACTCTCTAGGGGAGAGAGTATATAGGGTGTCTCAGATTCCGTGTTACAAACATCTAGGAGGGGTAGGGTACACTTAGACGAACAATATGTGTCATAGAACCTAGGGTCGCAAACCACTCACAGCGCTAGTTCTAAAACCGTCCAGCATGCACAAATATTTACAACCAGTGCGTGAAAAGCGCCAGATAAAACTCAGGTCAGCTGCTCAAGTGCATAGATGATTAGGACATCGCATTTTGCGCTTCTCATGCACTGGTTGTCACTATTTGTGCATGCTGGACGGTTTTAGAACTGGCGCTGTGAGTGGTTTGCGACCCTAGGTTCTATGACAAATATTGTTCGTTTAGGTGTACCCTATCCCTCCTCGATGTTTGCAACCCTGGTGTTGGGACACCCTGTATATATTATTGAGAACTTTAAATATTCCATAATGAAAATTGCACTTCTGGATCATCTAAAATCGACGGAGCCTTTTCCTTTTCGTATACTCGGTTTCTGTTGTATATCAATATTTATATATTATAATTTAAATAAAACTAAATGTATAACCATTTTGCCGAGAATCACTTTTTCAACCTTAATCATTGATCGAACTTTTTGCATTAATGCAATTTCAAATCGTTAGAAACTACGTATTGAATAACCCCATTTATAAATATAATTACAGCAATTCGTAGGTCCAAATTTAAAGAAAAGTCATTTGTGCAGAACCCGACTATTTTGTAAAAAAGTGCTGGGTGCGATGGAATATACCTTATTCAGTTCCCTGTGGACTTTTTTAATACCCAGTCGATATACTGTAATTTATTTTTATTTTCAGTAAAACGTTTTTTCCTCATGGTGTTTAAAGCGTTGGTTTATGGTTGAGTACTCTCGGTGTAGGCTTAATTAATCAGCACTTAAAACTGCGTTTCTGCAAAAACAAAAAGGGAAAAAAATTTAATTAAGCTAAAGAAGACCTGTCCGAAAATCTGCCAAGCACCCTTCAGTCCGACTAAGCCTCCCAGGTAATGTAATGACAAGTTTAGTAGGGATATTTTTTCCCTCTCTCTCCAGTATTCACATATAAATTTTAGCGCTTTTTCTGTTCAACTAGGTTTTCATGGTTGAACTGCGGTTCGCGAAAAACTGTCACCCAACCAAAGTAAAATCTTAATCTTTCCCAAATGAGTTTTTTAATGCCCTAAGAATCATTTAGAATTTTAAAACGTTCGTTCTTAATTTAGATTTAGTAAAAATAGCTTATTTAAGCACACTTTTTTGATTGCGCGTTTCAGTTTATCACTAGTCGTTACGTGTTGAAACGTGTCTTTTTTTTTTGCTTGGAGTATTTTCGGTAATCTTGCGTCTAATCTTTTGCGTAATCCATTTCTCTCCGACTCCCTGCATGTCGTGATCATTTTTATTATTATTCTCTTTCGAAAGTAACTATTTTAATAGCTAACGACCAGCTAAAAGAGAACCACTTTTTTTTCAGAAGACTTACCTTTTCAAAATAAGTCAGAAAGTCAATAAGCCGAAATAATTCATTAGATGTCTGGCTTAATTAACAACATTCATTTAATTTTTTGCACTTTTATTTTGACTTTGCTAGCCGTTTGTGATCAGGTGTATATTTCAATCATCACCCTTACAATTATGAGTAGGTTCCTGCAATAATGCAGTAAAAACTCGTTGATGTGCGCTCTTGATACGGATTCGCTCCCCAATGGTGCAAAAACTTGTATCGACTTCTGGCTGCTTTTTTAGTGGTTGCTATTATTCAATGAAAATTAATTAAATACCCAGGCACCTATGTCCACACGGCGCCTAATTAGAAAGAGCGCCGTTTCAAGATGTTAATTAATTATAATGTGATTAAACTTATACATTTTAGTATAACTTCCTATAATTCTTTTATCCTTATTATAAAGTATATGAAGATTCAAACGTATATAAAAAAACACGTTATATACACAAAATCTACGGTAGAGAGCTATTTTGAATACATTTTTAACGTTAAAGAACAATCATTGTCATGTACAATTTCGTACAAAACAAAAAATTTAAAATAGAATTCTACAATATTTGACATTTAAGAAAAAATATTCTGGAGGGGGGGGTTGTAACTATATTTCCAGGGGGCCCAGACCCTTACATATCCAGCCCGGCTACGGCTCTGGGTGCATATGTATTCATTCTAAGTACATATAATCCGGGCTCTATTATTAATGATACGTAAATTGTTCTAATAGTGTTTCGTCTTTCCTTCACATTTTTTAAAAATGTATTTATAATGTATTATTAATTTCTAATATACACATATATATACAGAAACTAAGAACTTGGGCCGGAAAACCATTACATGGCAGGCACTACAATGACCTGCAACAACCACACGTTGACAAAAAGGCATCAAATTCTTGGCTGGCCAAAGGCACTCTCCAGCCAGAGACAGAAGGATTCATGCTAGCCATCCAAGACCAAGTGATCGCAACAAGGAACAATCAGAAATTCATCCAGAGAAAAGACATAGAAAGCGACAAATGCAGACACTGTCATGCGGCATCGGAGACAATCCAACACGTGATGGCAGGATGCAAGATCCTTGCGCAGTCAGACTACAAACATAGACACGATCAAGTAGCGAAAATAGTCCACCAGAAATTGGCAGCGAATGCTGGCTTTCTGACAGAAAAATGCCCGTACTACAAATATGAGCCAGAGACCGTGCATGAGAACGAAACACACAAGCTTTACTGGGATAGAGCAATCATAACAGACAAGACAGTCCCACATAACCGTCCTGACATAACCCTCGTCGATAAATCGAATAAGACCACGTACTTAATCGACATAGCAGTACCCAACACCAATAACATACAGACAACCTACACAACGAAAATCACCAAGTACCAAGATCTCAGACATGAAGTACGAGATATATGGGGTATGGAAAAGATCCTCATCATCCCGTTAGTCATCTCAGCAACAGGGATAGTACCAAAAACGCTTGCGACGAATTTGGAGATACTCAACATTGACCCAAACACCTACATTGAAATACAAAAAGCCACAATCCTAAACACGTGTCACATTGTCAGGAAGTTTCTAGACATGGCACATTAAGAAGTGATGTAAAAAGAGGCTTGGGAACATGGCGCTCTGCCCGTCCCAAAGCCTGTTTCCGCCAAGAATGGGCGAGGAAAACTTTTATATATATATATATATATATATATATACACACACAAGCATATTGTTTACTTATTAAAAATTTAAGAAAAGGGTCGCCAAAATATGGTTTCATTCGGTATAATATTTATTGCCGCGCCGGCTATTTCCTAGGTTTTATGAGGTTTAGATTCCTCGAAAAAATGTAGGTCCATTACTTTCGGATTCCTTGGAAATATGTAGGTCCATTACTTTCGGATTCCTTGGAAATATGTAGGCCCATTACCTTCGGATTCTTCTTAAAAATATAGGTAAATTAACTTACGGTAGCATTATTGTCAGAAACGCAGAATTTTCGAAATTATTAGAGAAACTCAAGCACATATTACCCCTGTCAAGTACATATGCACCCCTGAATATTTGCCCCTACCTTTCTCTATCGCTGTTTTCGTACGGAGCTACTTTTCGTGGAATGGGCATTGTCCGTTGTTATCAAAAACTCTTAATATGGAAGCTTACTTGAGCATTGTGGACAATTCTGCTCTTCCAATACTTTTGTAGAACTACGATTATGAGTCCTGTTGTATCCAATTGACAATACACATGCTCACACAGCACGTCCTGCTTTTGAATGTTTTTCGTGACAATTTAATGCTTTTTTGGATCAGCCTTTACAAAGTGCAGTTTCCATTCTCAGGGTCCTTTACTATTTTTGTTGTAAGTTAAAGATATAGTAAATGTCTCGAGAGGGATGAATTAACCCTATATGCTGATAACAAAAGATTATCCATGGCAATACTATTGTGGACTTAAACTGGGCATGGAGAAATTCAAAAGTGCTAATTGTGGTTTAAAAGTAATTACATGAAATTTACAAAAATTGCACTGTTTTCGGTCTAAAAACAGGACTGTCACCATTTCTGACATTACAGATGATTTTTATATCAATGAAAAAAATAGATCTTCTTACAGAAATAGATTTTTTGGGATTAATCCTAACACACGACTTTAATTGGAATAAGTATTGGTAAATAAGAAAAAATCTGTTCATGAGTAGGAGTATTAAAAAAATTATAAGTCTATCGTTTAAAAGAGGTATCATTAAATTTATATGACCTATTAATATACAGGGTGTCTCAGCACCAGGGTTACAAACATCTAGGACTGTAGGGTACACCTAGATGGCTCGGAATCACATAGCAATGCTGGTCGCAAACCACTCACAGCGTTAGTTCTAAAACCGTACAGCATGCACAAATAGTGATAACCAGTCCATGAGAAGTTCAAAATGCGATGTCCTAATCATCTATGCACGTGAGCAGCTGACCTGAGTTTTATCTGTCGCTTTTTACGCACTGTTTGTAAATATTTGTGAATGCTGGACGGTTTTAGAACTAGCGCTGTGATTGGTTTGCGACCACCATTGCTATGTGATTCCGAGTCATCTAGGTGTACCCTACCCCTCCTAGAAGTTTGTAACCCTGGTGCTGAGACACCCTGTACAATCACTTTTATACTGCAATAGCATATGGTGAAATTTAAATAAGAAAAACTTGAACATAATCAGATTATTGCAAATAAAATTTTTGAAAATTATAGGATCTGGAAATAATAATGACTGGAAAATATTATTTACTAAATATCGTATATTACCAATAGATTAAATAAACGATTTTAGTGTATTAGCTTTAATGTATGAAAGAATAAAAGAATTAAAATATATACTAATAATGTAGATATACAGCCTCATAAATTGCGATATAGAGTTGCGAGAAAAATTATACAAAATCACCTACAATAAGAATAGAATCATATTGGAAAAGTAGTGATATAGCGATATAAATTTATGGAACCTACCTACCCAACGATATTAAGGATATATGGTTTATAATATTTTTAGATATTCGTATGTTACCGAATCCTATTTCTGAGAGATTTCTCATTACCCACTTGTAATAATTGACGCGAATCTGTCTGTACACATACTGGAGCATCGAGAACACACTGTACATTTCACAAAAGTTGCCAATCGTGTATTTTGAGTGTATAACATCTGAAGCTACTACCTTGCTACATGTGTTCTCTTGATGGCCGTTTTTAAGCTCCGATCCCACTGTGACGTTACATCCGTTTCCTAGGACCACAGTATCCAAGCGCAATCGAAGATTGTGGCATCATGTTGCGGTCTTGCCATCATACGGCGCAAGTATCAACGGGCCGTACGAAGGCCCAGGATGAAACCACTTGTGACGCCGTTTAACGGAACAGTGTGCGGCTGCATCTAAATGGCATTGACGCCGTTCATTCGTCTTCCAAATACAGTGGCAGCAAAACCATTCATTTCTTGCAGGAGCCACGACGTCTGCAATGGCGGCTTCACGTGCTGGCTATCCGCTTTTATCACGCGCGTGATTCTTGTGACTGGCCCGCAATTTTAACTATTTGCAGAACTTGCACATATGCCTTTCTTTGGGTTTTACAGAGCGAGGACGGTAAGGGCCATGCTGCGCAGTGACCTAGCATTTTTCGAGGAATCCGAACCCCTTAAGGTCTAGAGAACCAATCCCCAGACTGTGGTTAGACCTTAGCCGGTAAGCGCTAGAGGTAAATTCGGGCTCAATTTTCCAAGCCCCAGCCCGAAACTTCAATATAGAACAGTCAACTTTCAGATTCAGTTGCATCCGTCTTATTAGCCCGGGTTCGCCAAAGCCCCGAAATAATATGAAATATAGGGTCCGGGCTCCGGCTGAGCCCGCTCTTCTTTGGCGCAGTTCAGAGTAGGATGAAAATTATGCATTATTTCCCTAAAAGCTTGGCATCATTGGATAGCTTTTTTAAAAATATTGAAAAGTATTATTTCATTTTTTGATACGCAATGTATTTCTCGCGATATGCCGATTTTTAAACGTTTGTATTCCTCCATTTGCATCGATTGTAGCGCCATTTTCGCGTGCAAAAATGAAAAATCACAGGTTAAGGTCATGTATTTTTTTCTGGAGAATCCAAATCTGCAATAAAAAATGGGAGTTACTATTTAATATTTCAAAGTTTCCCTTCCTCTACTAACGGGGGTAGGTGTCTAGTTTGGCATCATTTGATAGTCCTTTTAAAAACGTTAAACATGTATTTTTTTTTCATTTTTTGATCTGAAGTGCGTTAAACATGTATTTTTTTTTCATTTTTTGATCTGAAGTGCATTCATCAAGATATTTCGGGGCTTTCGGACTTTTGGGACACCCTGTATATGACCCCATTCTTCAATTTGCATGGCATTGCATGCACATCTTTATGGTGTGGCATTTTCTCTATCAGTCAATGTATTTTAGAAAAATACTAGTTTTAAGCATATCCAGTTTTTCAAATGGAAGTATTCTGTGCTGAGAATTTCCTTTGTTTTTTTTTATGGTTTTACGGCTCAAGGACTATAATGGTCATGCTGCACCGGGACTTAGTGTTTTCCGAGGAATCCGAACCTCTTAAGGCCTAGGGAACCAAACTCCGGACTAAAGTGAGCAGTGCGATCTTCTCAGCATTTGTGAATTTACGCAAATGCAAAATAAAAAGTGCAATGCTCACCTTCTTATCACTCGGGATCTTATGACTATAATTTATGTTTTACGGTACACAGGTCATGCTGGGCCTGGAACCTACGCTTTTCTGAGGAATCCGAGCCTATGAGGAACCGACTGACAAGAATCTCAGGGAACCTTCGGACAACGGTGAGCAGTTCCTGGGGTAAGTGTTTTTATTTGGCACCGTTGGAGGTCAAAACCGGGTTAACGGTGTGCAAAGTGAAGGCGTTAGCATTGTACCACCACAGTGGTACAATGCTATAAATTAATTTGTTTAAGCTGTATTTTAAACAATAAAAGTTTTTTAGATAGATTTTAATGTTTCTAAGAATTTAAAGGTGTTCCCGCTTAAATTGATAATATCCAAATATCTTATTATAACAGTGGAACCTAGTAAATTCATCACCTTGGTAAATTGTCCACCTGAATAAAGTGACCACTTTTTATGAAAAGAACTGGTAGGGTGTTTCAATGCGGCTACCAGTGTAGTAAATTCGACTTCGTAACCAAAATTAGCATGGTGGCAGCTGGAGGCCGTGGTAATGCGACACCCTAGTTCGGCGAATTAAGGGGTCAAGTGTCATGTAAAATTTGCATCCAACTTTCATGAAAAGTTCTAAGCAATCCGAGAAAAACCTTTAAATTCATTTTTTTTAATTTAGTTTTTGTTTTCAAGAGACGTAAAATATTAGCACATTTTCTTTTTTTTATTCGACCACTGGTCAGCTCAAATTGACCCCAATTTGTATTCCACCCATTTTGGAATAGGCAATATGCCCAAATGCATAACCATGCTTATCCCTGCAAAATGCATAGGAACGTGTCAGCCATTGGGCACGTATTTCTACAGAAAACTGTAATTTTTGGCCAAGACTATATAGAATCGTACATTCGTTCACGGAAGGAATGAAGATGCTTGTGTATTAAACAATACGAATCCTCAAACTTCAGCCTCTAATGCATTATATCCTAACAGCGCCTGTTTTTTTTCACCAATATTCCGTCACTGCTGGTATACTTCTGGACTTTTGAAAGATTTTGAACATTTTCAAAATGTGCAACAAGTTCGCTTCTCTTTTACGGAAAAAATGGGTCAGGAACAGAATTATCCATTTCAGCCATTCGTCGAGTGTATATGTCATTTCATTGTCAATTCATCGCATTCTGGGTATGTCATCTGCTTTTATGATTTTTACCATGCTTATTACGTGACGTCCTGTGTCAAAAGTCCATACCTATAAAAATAATTTCCCGTGTGAATATTTTACGCTTCTTGAAAACAAAAATTAAAAGAAAACAAATGAATTCAAAATTTTTTCTCGGACTTTTCAGCACTTTTTATGAAAGCTGGATGCAAAAATTTACATGACCTTAACTTCCTTAAATGTCTGAATCATGGGTTGGCATTACCACGACTTTTCGTCTGACATCACCAGCTACCACCATGCTAAATTTTGTTACGAAATCGAATTTACTAAGCAGGAGGTCGGGTTGTTAGTTATGACTATGCAAAAGTTTATCTTGTATATTGACCACCTGTTTACGGTGACCATTAATCCAGTCCAAAACGTTGTCACTTTGGTCAATTTCTACTGTATATTGTTTATACTCTATATGAGCAAATCAAGTATCAAGCTGGCCATAAAAAAATAAAACACTATATTAATGATAATAAAAATAATATATAATTACGTTGAATTTATACGATGCACATTGAGGCCATTGCACTGAGAAATTGGAAAAAATTAATAACTTTTGAACGCCTCATGAACAAAATCAATTTTATTCTTTATCAAGTTAAGAGTGGTTGATTTTGCGATAAAAAAATTATGAGCGCCCTTAAAAACTGGGCGCTGGCGCCAGGCAATTTTCACTTAGAATGTGTATCATGTTTGCTACCATTTTAAAGGGAGTTTTTTCTGAAAACAGTCATGTCACAATTTTGAGAATAGTTTGATTCTAACGAAAGTTACGTGCGAATTATTAAACTTTTAGTTCTTGACAAAATTTTGACAGTACTGGAGAACTTGTTTTATAACCAATCTGTATAATCCTTTCTTTACAAAGCTGTTTCCTAATGGTCTAGCTAAGCTATTTGCCAAATTTGGAGACATTTGCATTCTTAGATCAAGTTACAGGTTGACTCTAAATAGGAAGACTTAGATTATGGCCACCTTATATAAAATGGAATATTTCCAAATGGGGCAAATATGGGCAAGGGTTTTTTATGTTTCAGCCAGATCAACTTATAAAGAAACATATATGTTAAAATTACGGATATGGTAAAGAAAAGACAAACTATTAAAGAACCAACTGAGAATCTTCTACGTGAACGCTGAAAGTTTAAAGAATAAAATTGAAATAATTGACGAACTAATCCAAAAGAATAATCAACCTGAAATAGCGATTATTGCAGAGACATGGAGAAAGGAATGTGTAAACCTGAATATAAACGGATATTAAGAAAAGTTCAGAGTAACAAAAAAGGGGGAGGTGTATTCATCTATGTAAGAAACGAAATTGACCGTGAAATAATAGAAGAATTCTTAATCATGGAGGAAGACGTGGAGATGATAGGGGTAAAAATAAGCGATTTAAAAATTTTGACTTTATATATCTGCTGAAATATGATAACACTCCATCCCACGTGACAAGATGAACCCTTTCCAAAATACAGGAATTTGATGGTGTCGAACTTTTACCGCATCCAGCATATAGCCCAGATCTTGCTCCCAGTGACTATCATCTTTTCAGGTCCATGGCTCACTTCCTGCATGGTAGGAATTTCAGAAACCAAGAGGAGGTAGAAACCGGGGTCCAGAAATTCTTTTCCTCTCAGTCAAAAGACTGGTATCATGCCGGAATTCAAAGTTTGGCTCAACATTGGCTAAATACTATTGAACATTATGCACTTTATTTTAAAGATTCATGAGCCTTGTCTTAGATATTTTTCAGTAAATTATGTACTACCAAGTGTATCAGTATTTATGACTCACCCTAGTATTTTTATAGGCATGTCATTTTTCCCCACACTCTCTCTACATCATACCTTACGCGTACACTATTCGACTCTCAATTCCAGACGGCATTTTCCGCATATCGTTAACTGTTTTTAGAGTTTCTACCAACAATTCGTCCATTTGGACCCACTGTGCAATGGGAAATTAACAGATCCCATAATCTGCATTTTTTAAATTGTTTCAGGCTGAGAAGTGTACCAATATGACAATAAACTTTTAGAAGTTTTTAGTATTTCTTTGGGTTTTACGGCGCAAGGACAGCATAGGGCATTCTGTGCTGGGACCTACAGTTTATCTAAAAAACCACTAATGCTTAGTTGCCAATCAAGTATTCGATTCGCATACATATATATTATGAAATAGTTGCGCTTACAGTACAATGAAAGAACACTATTTCTGTAATATTCAATAGACCTACCTCTCTTAACTATGTCTTTGTGTCAAAATAAGTGAAGATGTCTTTTCAGATTTGAATAATGTTTTTTGAGGGTGCAATATATATATATTTTTTTATGTTTGTATTATACAGCACAAGCATAAGAGTGAGCAGAAAACCTGTCCTATCTTCCTTTTAAAGATAGGTGGGTTCTTTCATTCCCACTTAAACAGTTCCTTGAGCGGAAATTAAAAGTAAAGTACTTACATTTTTGTTGGATGTCCAGCATCTTTGCTTTCTTTTTGGTTTTACGGCTCAAAGACTACAGTGGTCATGCTGCGCCGGGACCTACTGTTTTCCGAGGAATCCGAACCTCTTAAGGCCTAGGGAACCAAACCCCGGACTACAGTGAGCAGTGCGATCTTTATGAGATCTCTGAGTAAGCGTTCTTTTTGCACTGCTGGGAGTCGAACCCGGATTAGCCGCGCAATAGGAGAAGGATGTCCAGCATCATAAATGACTTCATGTCGATAAGATTCGTGGTATTCATTGTAAGTTGAGAAGAAAATGCGCTTTTTAAACACTAACAATTTATTCACGTAAATTATTAAAGATATTACAGATATTTCTTTTTAACACGTAAGAGGTCATTTCGAGCCATGCCCGGCCGCGCTTACATTCGGTTCCAGACAAGATTCAAAGGCATTCTCCTTGAGTTTGCTGTATGTTTCTCATTTATAGTTTTGATACATCCGAAACTTTGTCCAATGGGACTATTGGGATTTTAACTAATGGGAAGAGATGTTACGGGAGTCAATGAAATCATTTATAGATCCATATGGACCATATACGTCGTAAGTTGAATGCCATTGTTATTACATATTGAGCGCGCGTACAAGACTTTCAAGCTAGCTGCTATTATATATTTAAATCCATTGGAAAAACGAAATATTTAATAATATTGAATCTTAATTAATTTAATTTGGGTTAAGGGCTTTAACTTTTATTTAAAGGCATAACAACTGCTTCCGTCTTCCTTTTAAAATTGTTAATCGACCTATTGCTCGATGAACAATTTTCCATTAATATAGTTTACATGAAGAAACGTAAGTTTCCTCTGGTTCAAGATTATAAACATACATTGATAAAATTACTCACGAGTAATTATACATTTTCTTCATACAATTC
>QLNU02014802.1:13026872-13040039 GCA_006491805.2 Dysdera silvatica
GGATGTCCAGCATCATAAATAACTTCATGTTGATAAGATTCGTGGTATCCATTGTAAGTTGAGAAGAATATGCGCTTTTTAAACACCAACAATTTATTCACGTAAATTAAAGATATTACAGATACTTCTTTTTAACACGTAAGAGGTCATTTCGAGCTATGCCCGGCCGCGCTTACAGTCGGTTCCAGACCAGATTCAAGGGCATTCTCCTTGAGTTTGCTGTATGTTTCTCATTTATAGTTTTGATACATCCGAAACTTTATCCAATGGGACTATTGGAATTTAACCAATGGGAAGAGATGTTACGGGAGCCAATGAAATCCTTTATAGATCCATCTGGATCATGACATCATACTTTCAATGCTTTGGTTATCACATATTGAGCGCGTGTACAAGATTTTCAAGCTAGCTGCTATTATATATTTAAATACATTGGAAAAACGAAATATTTAATATTATTGAATCTTAATTAATTTAATTTAAGGGCTTTAACTTTTATTTAAAGGCATAACATCTGCTTCCCTCTTCCTTTTAAAATTGTTAATCGACCTACTGCTCGATGAACAATTTTCCATTAATATAGTTTACATGAAGAAACATAAGTTTCCTCTGGTTCAAGATTATAAACATACATTGATAACATTACTCACGAGTAATTATACATTTTCCTCATACAATTCATTCTCTAGTGAAAGAAAACTAAATCTAAAACAATCATGTTACATAATCAAAGATATAGTTTTACCAAGACTCACCGTTATCTTCATATTATTAAAAGTCATAATGAACGTTAACTATCCGAAAGTCCTACTCAAATCTGGGACATATTTTCACCGTAATATGTTGCCTCTACAAGCTTACTCAATTTAAACAAACTTTACACAATCATTACAACACACTTATATAAATTCAATCTCATTTCCTAGTAATAATATGCGCTATTTAAAAAAAACACCATTCTCATATATTATACATAATCATAACAACATTATCTATCAATCTAAACCATTATATTATACATAATTCTCGAATAAGGAATGTATCAATAAATTCCAAAATATAAAGATTCAAGTACGTTCCAAATATAAATGTATAAGTAAATTTTTAAAAATAAATGCGTCGATAAATTTTAAAAACATATCATTTATAATACATGAAATACACTCATTTTCAAATTCACTACGTATCATACAATTCATTTGTTGATAATGTCTTACCATCTCCTTTGCGTAATTTGCACATAGTTCATCTACAATTACGTACCCGAATTTGTTTTGTTTAGCTTTTTCCCATACATCTGTTAAGGTTTTGCAAGACGATTGTTCGCTCTTAAACGTTCCTCTCTGGGAAAGCATAACGTGGCTATCATCGGTCTGCGTTTCTGCAGTCGTAGGGAGCGATGACCCCGAAGGCGGAACTTCCGTTTCTAATGCAAGTGCTTCGAAATCGAAACCATTTTCGGACGGGACTTTCGTTTTCTAAGTTAGATGGGGTTTCATGCTCTCGTTGCAATAATCTTTTATAAATTGCATCTGGGAGTAAACATTGTTCATTTAATTGTGGAACCAACGCACACATTATTTCTTCGTTACATGCGGTAACTGGATCGTCAGAAAGTCTAATTTCAGCTTTAATTAACTCAGCAGTGACTCCTTGACCAATTGCGGGAACCAACCTAATCCTGATTTTTGGCACTGTATTACTTTTTGGTAGCAAATTTTCTCTCACTGTGGTTACATTTGCTCCAGAGTCGATAAGAGCTATACATTCTTTTCCATTAATTAAAATTTTTACTCGTTTTAATTCAATACTGTAAGTTGGTTTGTTGTGCGGATTTCTGCTCTAGCGATAATTGGATCTGACCCTGCGTTACTTTTTCCTTCGGTTAGAGAGTGTGTGTCTACCCTTTTAGGAATGGTTTTCGATCTCACCAGACAAGTATTATATGGATGACCGGACCTTTTGCAAAAAGTACAAAATTTGGAGTTCCAGTTTGGTCGGGAATTTCCCGAAGGTTGCCATTGTTGTCTAAAACGGTTATCATTGCTCGTTCGTGTATTATATTGTTTATTTTGAAATGGGGGTGATTTGTTTCTTTCAGTATTTATAACGTTTATATCTCTCCATTTGTTAAAATTCCCATAAGGAGTCTGGGGTTTTGTCTCTTCCACTCTCCCTCTCGCCGAATCATAGTGTGGTCGATAGTTAAATGGCATTTTACCTTTCCCCTTTTGAGTTGTCTCGAATGTCTGGGCCAATTTAGAAATTTCTTCGGACTTAAAATTCTTAGTACCCTCTTGTAAATGTATATAATTTCTGCATTCCTCGCTTAAAGAATCTCGCAACTTGTCCGCGACGATTAAATCTTGTAACTCCTGTAAATTTGTAACCTCTCTCGATACCTCGTAATAACTCCACATACATTTTAACCGTGATAAATACATGGGAAATGATTCATCTCGTCCCCTTTGTGCGTTCAAAAATCTCTTTCTATATTCTAAGGGAGTAAGGTGTGATAATTCGAGTAATTTTTCCTTTATTTTCTCGTAGTCGTTTAGTTCCGCAGCCGTTAATTGTGATATAACGTATTGACCCTTTCCTCCTAATTTCGGCAAAATTACCATTGCTCTCCTATCATATGGTACACCTGCATGCTCAAATATTTTTTCCACATTCATAAAATATTCGGGATATCTCTCAACCTCGATCGGTAAATCTGAAAGTGTACTTCGAACCGAATTAATCTGATCCATCCTAAACCTAGGTTCTCCCGTTCCTCCTCTGTTCTCATCTGAACCAAAATTCATATTCATCTGGAGCTGAATTTCTAATTTCCTTATTTCTGCCTCAGCTTTAATTTTTTCCATCTCAGCTTTATTTCTTTCCCTATCTCTTTCTATTTCTGCCATTTTTATTTTATACTGACCTTTAATTTCAAACCTTCTTAAATCCTCTTGGTTTCCTCTACTCGAACTACTTAAGACGTTGAGTGTAAATCATCGACATCGTAATATGGGTTTCTTTCCCGGCTCTCTAACGCTTCATCTGGAGCATCTAGTATTTGTCCGAACGCTACCCCTTCAATTACCCTCTCTACATTCGAAGTTTCTTCGCGCGCACGCGTATTCATTGACCTCGTATTCATTGTAACTTATTTCTTTCTAATTCCCTTTCTTTCAATTCTCAAATCTAATCTTTGCTAATATTTACTATACGTTTAAATTGAATTTCCCGTTCTCCTCTTCTTACATAACTATATCTTAATTATTCAAATACATAGCAGGCAACATTCCAAATTCCTTACTATATCGTATATATATCATTCACCATATATCAAATCCCATATATCGCACTTCCTATCTTATGTATCATATCATATCCCATATATTTTATCCCGTATATCGTATTTCATATCTCAAATTTCATATATCATTTCATATTTCAAAATTCATGTATTATTTCACATTTCAAAACTCGTATACCATATTTCTCATTGCCTATTTCATATATTATATTTCAAACATCCCATTTTTCATATTTCATATCCTATTTTTCACTTTTCATATCCCACTTTTTATATTTCACATTCCACATTTCATATTTCATATCCCACTTCTGACACCAAAAATGTCCTATCTTCCTTTTAAAGGTATGTGGGTTTTTTCATTCCCACTTAAACAGTTCCTTGAGCGGAAATTAAATGTAAAGTACTTACATTTTTGTTGGATGTACAGCATCGTAAATAACTACATGTTGATAAGATTCGTGGTATCCATTATAAGTTGAGAAGAATATGCGCTTTTTAAACACCAACAATTTATTCACGTAAATTAAAAGATATTACAGATATTTCATTTAATAACGTAAGAGGTCATTTCGAGCTATGCCCGGCCGCGCTTACAGTCAGTTCCAGACCAGATTTAAAGGCATTCTCCTTGAGTTTGTTGTATATTTCTTATTTATAGTTTTGATACATCCGAAACTTTATCCAATGGGACTATTGGAATTTTAACCAATGGGAAGAGATGTTACGGGAGCCAATGAAATCTTTTATAGATCCATATGGACCATGTACGCCATAAGTTCAATGCCCTGGTTATTACATATTGAGCGCGTGTATAAGACTTTCAAGCTAGCTGCTATTATATATTTAAATACATTGGAAAAACGAAATATTTAATACTATTGGATCTTAATTAATTTAATTTGGTTTAAGGGCTTTAACTTTAATTTAAAGGCATAACAAAACTCATAACGGATTTACAGGCTCAGTGGAGAGGTTATAGAGCTACAACTCTATATATTCATACGTATAAGTACAAAATTTCATTAATACCCCCTCCTCCCCCTGCATAAACCAGTGAGCGAAAGGACGGTTAACAGCATGTTACATCAAAAGCCACAACCTCTCGAAGGATCCGAACTCCTTTTGCCCAAGGCATCAAACAAGGGGCTGAGCTCCGTAGGAAACACTGGAAACAGCTTATGTCTGCGGGAATCAAAGATGGATTATTCGCTTGACAGCCAAGCGCCTTGTACTTACGCTGCTACTGCAAAGCCATTCTGTTTCTGCAGTAGATTGAAAAGCACTCATGAATGAATTAGGTTTGTTCCGTGCTCATTGCCATTATGTTCTTCGATTTCGGATATTTGTAATTGATTCCGAAATAGACAACTTTCTATTATGCAACGTTACCGTGGCTTTGGTGTACATTGATCGTGTAAGATTTAAAAGGCGACATTACACTTTTCCCTTTGGCCACATTAGTTAACATCTAAAGACGTACGCTACGTCGGCCCAGTAGTAAACGACTAATGTTTAATATCCGTTAATACTCTAAAACGCAAATAATTGATTCAATTCTATACCAGAAGCGAGGAGCAGTGGCCCCCATCGTCCCAACAACTTTGCCAATATGCTGCCCCGAAACTTCAATTATAATGTAATTCCCCGCCACTTTAGTGAGAGGCTTGGCCGTAGGTTTTAGCGAAGTCTCAGTTAATGCGAAGTCTCCTGCTTCGACTTCCTGCTGGGGCCGTTAAACTAGCGTCAAAGGCTTTATAAGGGAGTTTTATGGGCCTCCGAGCACTACGTAACTCCAGCGAAGATCCTCCCTTGGTCGTTATCGGGGATACAGTATTTCTTAGCTTACTTACATCCAACGGTGGGATCAGAAGATTCCCATCTCCTGTATTCGAAGGGATGCTTGAAATATTGCATTTTACAACCATAAATTGATATAAATCATGTATTAACACAGCATAGGTCTTAAATTAAAGATCCATCTTCATAAAGTACCTTGATTTAGTTGACTAAAATCGTGTTTCCCGCAAGATCAGATTCGTTTTATTAGCTATAATAAAATGCAGTTCGTATTGTTTGTTACAATGGGATTTTCACTTTAGAACAGATGAAATACTTTAAGCAACATTTTATAATCTTTGTCCTCTCACATTCATACTCAAACAACAACAGTTGACACAGATAACAGTAACGATGTGCATTTAACCGACAAACATCTGCTGCAATGTTATACATTGTGAACAATAATAGAGGATAAAATACATAACTAGTAAAATTTAACACTGGCCGGAATATACGAAATACAAATGAAGAAGGTAAAAGACATTTACCATCTGCAAAAATGTCTTAACTTCTTCGTTTGTATTTCGTATATTCTGACCAGTGTTAAATCGTACTAGTTATTGCAAGCACTGGTCAATCTTTGTACGTTGTTATCATAAAATACACATTGAATTAATACAGGGACATTTTGGTCCCTTAAAGTATATTGGTTTAAAATGGAAAGGGATAGAAAGAATAGCTTGTTGCGAGATCCTTTTTCAGAAGGGTGCAAAGAAAAATTAAGACAAGATGGCGCATTTTTTGTAAAAACATATGCGCGTTAACCAAATTCAGAATGCGAGTATTCAGAGCCCTCTAGTGGCAGCACCAAAAAAGGAAGTGTCACCAAATTTGGGTTCCAGACAAAACGAGGAAGATATGGTGGCGATTAAAATAAAAAAAAATACTTAAAAAATTCGCCGTTAGGGTAAAAAAGTGTTGTTGTTTATTTTCTTTAGGCCGAATATCGCAATTTTATATGTTTCCTGTTTCGCAAATATGAAAACGTGCTCACTCATCCCAGACAGTATTTCAATCCGGTCTTCGTCAACCTCCAAACGCGCTAGGAACGTCAACGTAAAATTGAATCAGTCATCGACATTCCCTATGTTCAATATTTGATCCTGATTCAGTATATACGGATTTAGCATAATCGTTTGAGTTTTATCGTGCAAGAACAGAAGGGGTCGTGCTGCGCCGGGAGTTGCCGTTTTCGGAGGAATCGGTACCTCTTAATCACGGCCGGATTAAAGACATCATGGGCCCTAGGCTAAAACGAGAGAATGGACCACTAAGTCTGTGGCCTCGGCGAAATTCAGGCAGTAAATCATGAGAATATGTTTTTCAAGTTTATCAATAACGAAATTCTGACTTTTGTAAATAAACAAGGTTAAAGTGATTCTTAAATTTAAATAAATACAAGCCATACCAATGTACCTGATAAGAGGCCCTTAAAATCGCGGGGCCCCAGGCCAGGGACTACTTGGCCCACACTTAAATCCGGCGCAGCTCTTAAAGCCTAGGGAGCGACTCCTTGGGCGACCAGTGAGCAGTTAGTCGCTGAGCTTTCTTTTTTTTTTTTAGCACAGTTGTGTAGTCGAACCCGGGATCATCGTGCGTTTGTCGAGTACGTTACCATTTCACAAACTGAGGGAAGCGGATTTAGCACTTCAACGCTTCTAGTAAAGCTCTCTGTGCACAGTGTATGGCGAATTTGGCTTCTGCAAATTACACATTCACTAAAAGTAAGGGCGGATTTGAAACATATTTTCTTGAGGGCGGATGACAGAAAAGCCTGAAGAATATTTTCGGATTATTCGTCGCAATGCGCACTTAGTGAGCGCTTTTTTCTACAATCTTTTCCGGACGCTGTAATCGCGAAGTACTGCCGCCATGCTTTCACAATTTTGATAAAGGACTTCACAAGCAAAGCACGTTCAGGCAAAGTCACTTTTAGTTACGAAAGGTTAAACATTGGAAAAATAGCAAATAGAAAAGGTCACCCAAGTTTTCTGACCCATCAGCAGCACTCCTTCATCAGGAGCAAATTTTGAAAGAGGAAGAAGCTTTATCATAGCATATTATATTAAATATTGGTATTAACGTTGTAGAGCATAGTACTTCATGTTGGGTAGAATGTATCGCCGCGTTTCGGACTGATATCACTCCCCGTCTTCAAGAATAAAATGGAACCATCTTCAAGTGAGCACTCAGCGTTGCTATTTCACGTTCATGTTCTTAGTTTGAGGGCAGCTGCTACTATTTGCGGAAAATTTTGAAAGCAAAAAAATGTAGAGAAAATTGACGAAGAGGGCGGTAATTAGCGAGTAGAGTTTAAAAATTGTTTTCAAGCAATACCGAAAGCATGAGTGGGTTTATGATCGTTAACGGAAGTGGTTGACTTTCATAAATATGAAAAGCTCACATAAATTCTAATCCCTCGTCCATGTTAATAACCTCGGTGAAAATTGTCGCGTATGCCACTATCTATTGAGCAATTTATTAGCTACATTTGCAAAACATTTCCTATTAGAATATAATACATTTCTTACGAAACAGATCCGCAATCTGAAAGCTAAAACACGCTTTCCGAATTATATCACTTTATGATAAAGGTGTGTGCGATACCTTTGAAATTCCGATTTACGAAACTCCAATCCACGAAAGTTGTTTCAATTATATGTGTCCAATTTAATTACGAGTTATATAAAGCTCTAAAAATCACTTAAGGTCGCACAAGGAAGAAATGGAGAGCGTTAACAGATGGAATCTAAAAGATAATTACAAATTTTTATCATTGCAAAATGACAAATATCTCCGGAATAAATTTTTAGAAACGTGATATCGGGTGCGGCGGTGCAAAGAGTTTAATTAAGGTGCCCTATATTCCGGTTGAACTTCCAACAGTGCTGAGAAAAAGACATTAAATTTATTATTTTCAAATTGCACACCGTTGTCCCGAGTTTGATTCCATAGGTTTTATGTAGTGTTTCTTCAAACAAATATAGGTCTACTGTCAAATATACTGACATAGTTGTAACACGTTCATCATTATGCCATCAATCCGTGTCCAACTGGCACCGGTATCATTGAACGCTTACGATTTTGTTTGCCCAACGTAGTCTAGGGTTTGGTTCTCCTGACAGTAGCTGTACAGAAACCTGCGCCCAAGCGCAACATAACCTTTGCTGTCCTGGCGTAGTAAAAACGCAAGTAATCAACACCATAAAAGACAAAAAATTCTTGCTGTTTCTTTCAATAGGCTGCGATATGGAAATAAATGTGAGATGAAATGGATTTCTTGGTGGAATTTACCGTCAATGTTTCATTTTATGCACATCTTCTTCTCACTTGAATTTATAAGTCTACCTAACATAGGAAAGCATTGTTTCAGTGAAGTTTGTGTTTCAATGTTTACCCATGATCTCTCAATAGCTTCAAGACGTTCTTTTTGCGATTAGAATTTCCAAGATTCCTTGAACAAAAAAAGAGATCCAGCAAGAATACCACAAAGATTTTCCATTAAACTGAGATTTGGGCTGCACGAACGTCTTTCAAGAACATTGCCTTTTTTCTCAAACTGGGATTTTATAAATTAAGAAACCCGAATACTGCCATTATCCGTTTAAAAAATATTTATTTTATCATGTTTGTTGCATTTGGTAACAAATTTTCTCGCAACAGATTGTAATACTCCCTAGGGAAATTTAATGCGAATAAATACACTGAAGTGCCAGAAAAACTGGTACACCTACCTAATATCGTGCAGCCCCCCTCCGTGCGCACGCAGAAGTGCCGCAACATGACGTGGCATGGACTCGACTAATGGCTGAAGGTATCCTGCAGGGCAGTCCACAAATCCGTAGGGGTGCGAGGTGGTGGAGATCTCTTCTGAACAGCACGTTGCAAGGCATCCCAGATATGCTCGATAATGTTCATGTCTGGCGATTTAGGTGGCCAATGGAAGTGTCTAAAGTCAGAAGAGTGTTCCTGGAGCCACTCGGTAGCAACTCTCGATGTGTGGGGTGTCGCATTATCATGCTGAAATTGTCCAAGTCCGTCGGAATGCACAATGGACATGAATGGGTGTAGGTGATCGGACATGATGCTTACGTACCTGTCACCTGTCAGAGTTGTCTCTAGACGTATCAGGGGTCCCATATCACGCCAACTGCACACGCCCCATACCATCACAGAAGCTCCACCAGCTTGAACAGTCCCCTGTTGACATGTAGGGTCCATGGATTCATGAGGTTGTCTCCATACCCGTACACGTCCATCCGCCTGATGCAATTGGAAACGAGACTCGTCAGACCAGGCAACGTGTTTCCAGTCATCAACAGTCCCATGGCGGTGTTGGTCGGCCCAGACGAGGCGTAAAGCTTTGTGCCGTGCAGTCAACAATGGTACACGAGTGGGCCTTCGGCTTCGAAAGCCCATATCAATGATGGTTCGTTGAACAGTTCGCACGCTGACACTTGTTGATGCCCCAGCATTGAAATCCGCGGCAATTTGAGGAAGTGTTGCACGTCTATCTCGTTTAACGATTCTCGTCAGTCGTCGAAGGTCCCGTTCTTTCAAGGTCTTTTTCCGGCCACACCGCTGTCGGAGATTTGATGTTTTACCGGATTCCTGATATTCACGGTATACCCGTGAAATGGTCGTACGCGAAAATCCAAATTTTGTCGCTATCTCGGAGATGCTATGTCCCATCTCTCTTGTGCCGACTATAACGCCACGTTCAAAATCACTTAAATCTTGATAACCTGCCATTGTAGCGGCAAGAACCGATCTAACAGCTTTGCCAGACATCTCTTGTCTTATATAGGCGCTGCCGACCGCATCGCGTTACGCTGATTGGTTGCAAAGCTCCGTTATTTGCATACGCACGCCTGTACCAGTTTTTCTGGCATTTCAATGTATGATGCACATAATTGTAACTGTTGCATATGCCTCCAATGCCATAATTGACCCTCCGTTAAATTGACTCTTTAAGAAGTGATTTTAGGTTATCAAGTTTTATGAATATTTATTACTCCCTTACGGATTTATTATGTCCTTACAAATTTATTATTTTCTTACAAATTTGTAAGGAAGTTATAAATTTGTAACTTCCTTAAAATTTATTATTTCCTTACAAATTTATTATTTCCTCAAATCTATAATTTCCTTAGTTATATTATTCCCTTGAATTTGTTATTTACTTACGAATTTATTACTTTTGTATTATCTTATTCATATGTTAAGTATTTCCTTGCATAATAGCCAGTTGCATAATTTGCCAGTGTTTCATAATTCCTTCATATTTTCACGGCGGAAGGATGACAAAGGTCAATGCTAGGCTGGAACTTAAAATGCCTGGAGAGGCTTGAAACTCGGCTGACAAGGAAACCTAATCCCGAACGTGGATGGGCAGCAAACCACGATACCATATTGAGTCGAATCAGCGTTAATGGCACGGTAGGCAAAATGCTAGACAACTACGATATTGTAGGGCAGTAGACCGACATTTACCTGAGGAATCAGAATCTATTAAGCGTTAAGGAACCAACAACGAACTATAATGCAGTTAGTCGGTAATTTCTTTCCGTTTTTTAACGATTTTTAACAACCTTTAATTTTTTAGCATTTTTAACAATTTTAAAAATCATTTTAACAACTTTTTAAACCTCATAAATAGTTTAATAGCGACACACTGCACTGATCAATAGAAATAAATGCAAAACAATTTTTATGGTGCAGTTCGATAAAATCATTAACACGATAACACTGCTGATAGCTATTTCGATAGCGTTAACCAGCTACCGTCGTCAGAGCGAATGGCGGCTTCTGTTTATGTCCGTGCTGTTGGTCGGTGTTGCCATCACGTCGGTTGGAAACTTGATTGGGCGGAGGAGTAAAGCGTATTTGTGGAGACGTCTTCAGCCGTGAGAAATGCCGTGAGAATTTAAAATCCTGTTTAACAATTTCTTTAAACCTTTTTAACAATTTTGAAAACCATTTTAACAACTTCTTTGAACCTTTTTAACAATTTTTAACTTATAACAACTTTTTAACGACTTTTAACTTTTAGCCATCGTTTTAAAAAAAATTACAACTTTTTAACCATTTTAACAATTTTAACAATTTTTTTTACAATTGGCAGTTAATCTCAGATTAACAGCATGCAAGGTGAACTTGCTCCCACTGCATCATTGGTAAGTCAGTGTTTCATAAAAAAAAAGTCCCCACCACTCCAAAAATATTTTTGCGGCTGAAAGTTTCGATATCCGTCCATATAACTGTGAAATGAGCATGTCCCTTTTCAAATTATAATAGATAAAGCCCATGATTCTTCGTTAGAGATAGTTGTAGTTTAATTTTACCTGTTGAAATTATGGATTCAAGTTTAACACTGCGCACGGTTCTGCTTAAACATATAGTGTTTATTACACAATTAATTGTGGACAAGAAATATAGTTTTAAAAGTTTCAGTCGATAAATATTTACTCTTTTGCACTTGGGATGTGGAGCTGAGTTCTCCGAATTTCGTTGGATGTTGGGTAACGTATAGAATCTCGAAGGAAATAATTTATCATTGTTTTGGAGGCCACCCTGTAATTTTATCAATAAATGTATCTATTCCGCCACACTCATTTAATTTGAAAATTCTACCCGCTCCGCGTCGAACAAGTATTTAGTCCTGCAAATTTCTTTAAACGCCACATAGAAAACACCTAATGTTTATCAACTATTTTACTAATTACACTTTTACTAACGCATACATTAATTGAAATAATTTATACAATCCCTTCCTTCAAAAAATACTAGCGATCTTACATCGGTTTTTTTTTCAATAGATAAATTATGGAAAATCAATCTAGTAAAGCAGCACTATGCAGAATCAGTAACAAATAGAGAAACAACGTTTATAAGCATAGTAAAGTGCATATCTGAAAAGGAGTGGCCAAAATTCGTCTGATTGGTTGGTTGTATTTGTATGGCGTAAGGTCCAAATCCGCCTGAAACGCGTTAAAATCTGATCAACACAATTTCTACTATGCTTATAATTCTATAATTAATAACAATTCTATGCTTACAATTTCTACTATGCTTATATTCCTCTATTTGTTATTTAAACATGGGAAATTTTAACTTTCAATTGTTTCTTCTGCTTTTTAAACATTTGTAAGAAAACATGTAATTGATAAAATGCCACGTTTATATTTCATTACACTGGTATATTCTATATTCATTTTTAATTTGCATTTCCGTTCGTTTTTCCTTCGAACGAATTTTTTCCAGGGGCCATGTGGTCTTCCATTTTTGCAAAATTGCTAAATTATTGGAAACTAAAAAAGAAAGATGGTGAAACAAAAACAGATGCAAATTTCGAAGTTTTATTTTAAAGCACTCTTTCAACTATAAGTGCAATTACAATATTTTTATGATAAATTTTTATCACTTAATGTAAGCTAGTTACAAACCTTTAAATGTAACTGCTTACCATAGTGAAAAAACGTTACTAATTGCGTGTTAAATTTATTTATATATTTCCTCATAACGTATTATGGTTTCTCATAATAGTGGCTTATACTGCGATTATATTTAATGAAGGTAATGGAAAGAAAAATTTATATCTCCCTTTTCTCATCGTCATATTTTATCACTATATGTCTACTGTTAAATAAAGGTTTAAGGAGCTGTGTATGTATATTATATCGTCAACTATTCTGATTATAATTGTGTAAAATTCACACGAAATTAAGAGTTCAGAGAAAAAGATGAACATCCTATTTTTAACAAATGTCGTTTCGGAAATTTAAAATAAACATTTTACTAAAATTTTAGTTATTTGTTTCTTTTTTTTTGTGAATTCTCTTTTTAAGGTAAGATCTCAAGATATATTCCTAAACTATTCCTAATGAGTATTAAAATATAAGAAAGGTATCCTCTTATGACGGAAAGAATATTTTGTTGGTTATTTTGGAATTTTAGTTTACCAAACACACTTGTAATAGATCCATAACTGCTTCAAAACCGGAGACATTTTGGTTTAGAAA
>QLNU02014802.1:13044019-13069340 GCA_006491805.2 Dysdera silvatica
ATTTGCCACAAAGAATAATTTTAAAAAAATGACAAGAATATTAAAACAAGTTACAGACCCATCTCAATTTTATCAGTATTCGCTAAAATATTTGAGCGTTTATTATATAACAGATTAATTGATTTCACAAATAGATTTAGAATTTTGGATAGAAGCCAACACGGTTTCTTGAAAGGCAGATCCACATAAACTGCCTTGATAAATATAATAACAGAAATACAAAAATCTCTGGAAAATGGCTTTATTAGTATGGGGATTTTTTTCGATTTAAGCAAGGGGTTTGACGTAATTAATATGAACATATTATTAGACACATTATCACATTATGGTATGAGAGGCAAAATTAACAATATTCTAAATGCCTATCTTCAAAGAAGGCAGCAAATAGTACGTATTAATTATATAATATATGTTTCACTTAAAAATAAATATGTTGTTCCCCAGGGGTTCATTCTTGGTCCCCTCCTGTTTTTATTGTATATAAATGATATAGCGCAAATAACTAACAATGGCTATTTAACATTATATGCAGACGATACAAGTGTGTTTATTCAGGGTAAAGGCAAATTTGAGTTAACTAGAACTGGTCATGAAGTAATTAAAATATATGAACTTTGGTTTAAAATAAATAAAATAAAAACAAATGAACCTAAAACAAAAATATTAATTTTTAGTACAAAAAATAAGAAAATTGATAGAAGATTCAGAAAAAATTTATTTAAATAAGAAAGAAATTGAAATTGTTAAGAAAATTGATTTTTTGTGGGTGGTATTGACAAAGGATTCGAATTGGAATAGGCAGACAGAAAGAGTAGAAAAGGAGGTGAGTTTGGGAATAGGGATTTTGAGAAAATTGTCGCGAACAGTCCCCGGAGATATATTACTGGGTTTATATTATCCATTTATATACAGTCACTTGACCTATTGTAATAGCATTTGGGAAAATCTAAATAAGAAAAATACCAGAGTAATTAAATCGCTACAGATTAAATTTATAAAAATAATTGAAAAAACTAAAAGTTTAAATCAAATTATATTGTTTAGCAAATATGGTATTCTACCAATAGATAAGATATATGATTATAGTATATTAAAAATAATGTTCAAAAGAATAAAAGGAAATAAATATATAGAGAATATTGAATTAATAGATTATGGAAACAATCGAGCTTCCAGAGAAAAGGTCAATATAGACTACCAAAAATCAGAACGGAATTTTATAACAAGGACATTGAATATTCGGGCTTAAGGAGTTGGAATAAAATACCAAACACTCTTAACGACATAAATAATATTAATCTATTTAGAAAAAAAAATATTAGATTATTTGCTAAGAGGTGATTTTGCGCCATTACATTGTTAGGGTCCTCAGCCTGTTAAATCGTATGATTTTTAATAGGGACCCATCACGATGCATTGTGGTTATTTGTGTTTTTTTGTTTGTTTTTTTTGAATTGCAGTGTTATTGTATACGTGTGTATTTTCTAAGTGAAATGGAAAGTTGCTACAACCATTGTGACAAATAAATAAAAATTGTTTGTTTGCTTTCGTTTGTTTAATTTTTGTACGTAATGTCGCAATCTGTTACAATGTTCTTGGCTTAAAAAATGGGATTAAATTTAACCATTTCAGCCACCTTAATTACAGATATGGAAAACCATTTTTAAACTCGGATAACATATGCGTAATGACGTCTTTAAACTAAATGAGGAAATCCACAGTATAATTACCGAGGTAATTACGTAAATGCAAATCGAGTCATTGTCCTTAGGAAATAATTGATTTGTCAAAATTTGATAAAATACCTTGGTTCTGTAATTAGATATTCAAGTAAATGAGGTTTAGGAATTGGAGGAACTATTCGCTTCGACGATCTCTCAGTCATGAATCTAAACTATTATACGTTGTACATATTAGATGCGTTTATAAATGTTAATAATGGAATTTAAAATTGCATCATAACTGTCTTTCAAATGTCCACGAAGTTCGGGAGCTCTGAATTTGAGAATGACTCCCACATATTCATAACGGCAAACTGAGTAAATTCAACTTTAATGAACAAAACTATTTTTTTTTTCTTTTGCGCTTAACGATCAAATGTGAATAATGGAAAATTTCAAGTTGTGTGAAGTTATACTAAGGGGTAACACTACATTAAAATTTCACAAATTGATTGTAAAACGAGTGTAACCAGAAATTTTGTGTAAGAATGGGGAGACAAACATTTTTCGGTATAAACGTGTATCAACGTATAGACGGCTCGGCAATTTTAGTCGCCAATGGCGATAGATCGTTAGAGCTTTGGAACAGGAAATCTCTTTCTTCCTTGTTTCTAGGGGTTTTATTTTTATTGCATTAAAAAGTAACAATACTTTTAACATTTTCCACCCTTCCCCGAGAAAAAAATTCTGGTTGCACTACTGGTCGGAATTGAAATCAAAAATTATTGAAAAGGCAAATCACACAAATTCTTATTTGTTTGTGGTTTTACGGCTCAAAGACTACAATGGTCATGCTGCGCCGGGACCTACAGTTTTCCGAGGAATCCGAACCTCTTATGGCCTAGGGAACCAAACACCGCACTACGGTGAGCAGTGCAATCTTTATGAGATCTCTGAGTAAGCGTTCTTTGCACTGTTAGGAGTCGAACCCGGATTAACGGCGTACTAGGCGAACGCGTTACCAAACTGCGCCACCGCAGGGCCCATACGAATTCTTATTGCCGTTGTTAAGAATGAGTGTTGATTTTAATAAGCGTAAGGTACAAGTATATACGTAGTCGCTATTTCAAACAAAAATCTACAATTGACATTTGTTTTAATTTTTCTTTTGAGTTTGCATTTAACATTGCTTTCTCGACTTTTTTCAAATTTACCGAAAGCATCGCGGTTGACGTAAAAACGCCGTGAAAACTTCTTTACGTGCCGTAAACAGCATTCGCTTCAATTGAATGTACTCAAATGAAGTTGACTTTTCGACGACAGTTGATTTTACAACCGAAATTCTGCTTGCAACTACAAGTCAATGACAAAAAACTATCGTTAAAACGAGGAAATCAAACGTTAAATCGAGGAAAATGTAGCATTGGGCCCGACGGTACTCAGTCTGGACCAATAAAAACATTCGTTGAATCGAGGAAGTCGTTAAATCGAAGTTAGGCTATATAAGTACACTATTTTGTATATGCATACACGCACAGATATCTAATTCCTATTGGATATACTCAAACATGTTTCTGAGTATATTTGGTAGGAAATCTAAGTTTCCAGTTTTAAAAATAGGATTTTCTAGGAACAAAATGTAGGTTAATTGGTTACTCTATTCCAAAACCAGAAGAAACTAGAAAAATTTTAATTTGATTTGACTTATAAATTACCTAAGCAAATCCGGTCTAATCTCAGATGGTAAATTGCGTTGTGACGTTTAAATGATTATGACGTTTAATTTATCAATCAACTTAAAATGTGTTACGTTTTTCGTCAGATAGGATTGTAAAATTCAGGATTACACCGTATCGAATCCAGAAATCTGCCATTCCATAAATTCTTTCAGAGTGTAATCGGTGCTATAACATTCACCAAGGGAATGGAATTTGCACAGCAACATATCGAATGAAATTTACTTTCTATGTTCTGGAATCTGCGTTCTAAACTATTTCGCCATATTCATCACGCTGCCAGTAATAGTACTAAATGGAAATAACTTTTGAGAGAATTAATTCCTGCAAAATATGCAAATTTCCGTAACGGAAATTTGTGTTAATTTATTAAGGTATGTTAGCACTGTCTGGCCTGAGCGGCGACTGTTAGTGAAATATGCGCCGGAATAAATACATTCCTGGAGAATTTACTGAACAGATTGCATCAAACAATTTAGCATGAGATTCGTTTAAAATACCAAGTATCCATCTTCCGTTTATGAATGATGTTGCTTAAAGCATCGTCGATTCATTATGAATGACGTCCAGTATTCCTCATCAATATTAAAACACTAAATGATTTACGCGACCATCCGTACAAGTAATTAATATTCAATGTATTCAAACATTATCGAATTTGAAACCACATTGGTTAGCCGATTAATAATAAATTATCGCGTTGGTTGAAATTATTTTAAATATTCATTTCAGGACACGTTATTTAGTCAAACGTCGTAAGATGATTGGAATATCTTCATTAAAAAAATGGACAAAATCTCTAAATGAAAGCAGGAAGTTTAAGGAAGTTAAAACAACGATGTCTTCTACTCTAGTTTGTTCTCTTACTTAAGTGTTTCTTTTTCGATCTCTCCTAATTATTCCACGCATGTCCCTCTTCCTGCTCCTTTGCGTTATTTAAAAATTCCGTATTGCTGAAATCGTTAGACTCCATGTCTCTGATCTATAAGAGAGAACTGGCATTGGGTAAAGAAGTTTCGTTTTAGACAAAACAGCAATTTTCCCTTCAGGATAAAACTGTTTCTTCCAAATGCACACCAACCAAGATTAATACGTCTGTTAAGTTCTTCCATAATGTTACCTTCCATTGAAATCAGTTGGCCAAGGTAAATATATCAATCAGCAATTTCTACCTAAATGTTGTCAACTTTTATTTTTATTTTCTCTACGAAATTATTGAATATATATATACATGTATCATATATGAAAGAATGCCAAAATCATCTTACACAGATCTAGTTCTAATCTAATTATATTAAATTTATTATACTATACGCTATTGCATATCAATATTATTAAGCTCTGTTAACACTTTATGAACCAGAAACCTATCAATAAGCTATATATAGTCGTAAGCTTTAAGTAAAATGTTAAGTAGCTGTCATATTTTTATATTCAATCGTTGATGGACACATACGTTATTTTCGTGGCACGGAAATTAGACATATCATGCTTGTCAACATTTATATTCTGTAATATTACACTTCATTTCCCCAGATAACAAAGATCGCCCTTGGGACGTCCTGAGGACGTTCTGGACATCCTCAGGTTGTCCTTAGGACGATCTTTGCTATCTGCATCCTTTTAAATTATTGGATGCAATTCCAATTTTTGGCTAAATCTCTCTTGATTTGTTTGCTTCATCTGAGTTTTACGGCGATAAGAACTGTAAGAACCATGCTGTGCCGGCACTTACGTTTTTCCGAGCAACCCGGACATCTTAAAACCTAAGGAACTAAACCCTCGGACTACGGTGGGTAGTTACTCGGTAATCGTTGTTTCTTCTTTTTTTGTCATAGTTGGGAGTAGAACCTGGGATTACCGTACATTAGGCAAACACCTTGCCACTGCACCTCAGAAGGCCTGATATTTTTGTATTTTAATAATATCGCAGTGTTGTAATTTTTTAAAACACTTTAATTAAAATGCGGTAACTACGGATTATACGAATGGGTGGTGCACATTAAAAGACACGGGTAGTTTGTCAGTAGATAATTCTAACTAACAAATGAGCACAACGACTGACCCGGGCTTAATATAACTAGTCAAATTTTATCACTTGGTCAAAGTGTAAGATTCCACAACGTTTCGATGACTATTCTTCCGTTTATCAAATCAAGTAACTTCACTGGATAAAGAGAATCGTAGTTCTCAAAACATCGATAAATCTCTTCTCATACTTTTGGTCCAGTGACGAAATTTTACAAGTTTGGGTATGTAGTGAGCCACTATTTAGTGTTATTGGTTTCCAATATACGAGTATATTATTACTTTTAAAATAATTATATTCCATTTTTTTAAGAATCTTGTTTTCCACCATTTCCATAAATTAAGATTAATTATTTTCACTTCATCCCAAATCACTTCTGCAGTAAACCAAACGACAGAATGCAAAGAAGTGATTTGAATTGCCATTAAAATTTTCTTTAACAGAACATGAAATCTTTTTTACGGAACCGATCCCTTCACTTATTTTTTACAAATTTTAGTGATGCCATCGTTCCAGTTAAGGTTGGTTACCGATGTGACACACCAAGGAATTCGATTGTTTTACCTCTTTTTCTCTTTATTGCAATGCTGAGAATTATTCTAAAGCGCTCTAAATTTATATTTTTGCCTCAAAAAATTTTACTTCAGCTATTGCTAGTGACATTTTGATTCCGCATTCGATACGATATTGGGCACCGCCATCAAAACCCATTAAAATATCGATACCACGACACTATCGAATATAAAGTATCAATACTTAGAGTATTGATGATTATAGAATGATAATTCAGTGCTCAGAAGTTGTCATATATAAAATAACAAATATCAATAAATCATAATAATAATTTTATTTTTCCAAATACATTTTGATTGAGTTACATGATTTACTCAGGAAGGGGTTGCAGACGTAAGTCCTTATAGATCTTTCCAAATCATCTTTATTTATGGTAATTATTAAATATATTTTTGTAGTAGTGTATTTTTTAGTCTTGTTTTGAATTGTGCAAGTGTTCTACTGTTCCTTATGTCTTCTTCTATATTGTTTCATATCTTTATTCCTTCGTAATTGATATTCTCTTGTGATTTATTCGTTTTACTTTTTTTGGTATATATAGGTCTTCATTTCTTGTATTATATATATATATTAGTTGTCTTTTCCAATTTTATAATCTGAAAACTGATGTTCATTTATTCTTTTATATATTAGTATATACGGCTATTTTGAGTTTATAAAAGTTTTGAACTTTCAGTATTTTAAATTTCTTCCTTATATCTGAATTCATTTGAGATGTATTACTACTTCATAATTTTTCAATTGTTTTATTTTTCATTTACTTATCTTGATCCCATTAACTTGCCGATTTTACCCCACACTGAATTGCCATAAATTAAGTGGCTATTAATTAAAGAATAGCACAAGTCTTTTTTTACTTCTGTTGTTAGTAGTGTATTTATTCTATGTATAATACCCGTACCTCTTCGTACTTTTTTCATCACTTCATTAATGTGGGGATTCCAATTTAAATCCCCTGTTATTGTTAGGCCTAAGAATTTTGTTGACGATTTTCTTTCAAGTTTTGCTTTATTTATGCGTAGATTATGGTTTTCCCCCGAGTTCAAAGTTTTTATTTTTATGTTTAAATATTAAGTAATGGCTTTTTATCAATATTTATAAAGAAATTATTGTCATAGAACTATTCTGCCATTTTTGCAAGTTTAGTATTTATTATATTAAACAAATCATCCAAGTTTTTGTAGTAATCCAGCTTACATCATCGGCAAATAATATTACTTCGTTATTGATATTAAATATATCGTTCATGGCTAGAGTAAATAACAGCGGGCCGAAAATTGAACCCTCAGGGAGACCTGCATTTGTTGTTTTCAATCAAGATTCTTTAGTTATCACTGTCATTTTGTTTCTTTGCTGTAGGTAAATTTGTAGTATATTGCCTGCTTTACCACTGATTCAATATTTGTAAGCTATAGATATAAGTTTATCCCCTGTTTATGAGGTCAAAAACCTTGCTCATATCAAAATCAGGGTGCGAATTAAAGTGGGGGGATGGGGGGATTTCCCCGGCTCGTGAAAATATATCCCTGGCAAAAGATTTTAATTAACTTCCCTGTCAGGGATGATTATTTCCCCCCCCCACCATGATTAGTAAAAAAAATCGATATTCACATTCTTTATTTCTTTCAGTTTTTTTCTCACAATAATTTTTGTGATTCTTAAAGTGTTTTGGTGATTTTTGAGTGATATCACTGGTCCTGGTGAAGGCAGGATGGGTGGAGGAGAGGGAAGTTGGGAAAGAGCTAGATAGGGCCCATTTGGAAATAGAAGAGGGCTAAAAAAATAACGGCAGCTATTCCCTAAGGGAATAGAGGTGTACTTCTCAGGGAACATCGGATATCCCTTTGATATTCGAAGTAGCCGCTAATTGTTGGCAGGCTGATTGTACGGCGGTTGCAAACATCTTGTCTGATAAAAACACTTGTGAACCCTATCTTTAGAATATAACCTGATCGTTTCCGAAAGCAATAAACCAATTTCGGAAAAGCGATTGACAGACGGTGAATTTTAGCATTCCATTTTGAAAGTCGGACATTGGAAGAGGAAGGCCAAAACGAAGAGGAGTGAGAGAAAGTGAGTCCGGTGACGGAAGTACCACCCAATGTAAAACAGCGCACTTTGACTCCTGTTGAACAAAATAAAGTAAGCTGACGTATCTTTTCAAATTATCATTTAAAATCACTATGCAAATTGAATATCGGTATTATAATGGTATAACGTTTTTCTGTCGTAATAGCAAGACTTTAACAGCTACATTTTAAACAGTAATTATTGCGAGGAATTAAATAGTGGGTTTTTATGAGGCCTTTTATAATCAAAAGAATGAGCCTAAAATATTTTTCGGGTGAGTGAGTAATGGGAGGAAGGGATGTACTAAGTAAATGATATAGAAATACCGATAATTATTACAAATTTCGGCAATCTTACTTTATCTTAAATATGTGGATTATACATGTTGATTCAGGGGCTTAGCTATACCATATAACAAAAGTAGGCAAAGCCAAAGTCTATGGGCCCTTTTCAATCAAGGCCTATTGACGTAGCAAGGTGGGGGGGGGGCAAAAGTATTGAAAGAACTTCTTAATAGTTTTGTACATGGTATAAGGGTAGGCTGTGCTCCCACCCTCTATGATTTAAATTTACATTACACGATGGTACAAATAAAACTTCTTAATTTGATGTTCGGAAGTATTTTTAGGTTTGCCAGTTTGGGGCGCCATTGTTTTCATTTTGTCTACTTTAAATTTTCAGACCGAATGTCGATTACCAACGACTCATGACCACATCCGTACACTGCCCTTTTATGGCGTCTACTGTCTTTAAAACACCAATAGTTCAGTGTTAGTGGTGGAAAACACAACATCGTAATTCCTATTTCATACAAGTGCAGGATAGATCCTAAATTTGAAAATAAACGATAACGTAGAATTAAAAAACAATATGACGAGTTAGCTTCAGATTTTTTGTTTGATAATAGCGATCAATTTTTTAAAATCAGTGTTTTTTACTATGTTTTAGGCAAAATTATAATGCAAATTAAAAGTCGTTTTGAAAGCATGAAATTAGCAAAAAAATATTTTGTAATATTAGAACAGAAAAAATAATAAACATGTCAAATGCTAAATTGCTGAGTGTTAAAATTTCATAAAAAAATTATTCATCTGTATTCTCGTCCCAACTGCCCATTTACTATTGTAATTTAATCACGCTTGTCAAACAGGATTTATCGCCAGACATGTCTATTAGATAATTTTTTTGTTTGCTAATTACAAAATGTAATGGTCTACTTGTAGAAAGTGACTTTTCGGAAATTTTAAACTTTATTCTATTTTTTACCCTACCCGTGTCAGCTGCCTCTGCCGAAAGATCATTTAGTAAATTACGAATAATAAAAGTTTACAAAAGAAATACTATTGGTCAAAGTAGAATGTGCATTATTGGCTATTGAGACTAAACATGTCAGTAAAATGGTCTTGTTACAAATAAATTTGACACCCACGTATTAGTAGCTCAAACTAGAGCTATTTTTGTTTAGGAGAAAAAGAGACGCCGTCCTCATCCCGGATTCGAACCAGGGTATTCGAATCCGAGATGAGGATGGCGTCTCTTTTTCTCATAAAACAAAAATAGCTCTAGTTTGAGCTACTAATACGTGGGTGTCAAATTTATTTGTAGTAAAAAATCCCCCACGAAAAACTCACAAAAATCTCATCCCAGTGGCTTTGTGTGTTGACCAATATTTGGCAATTGTGTTATCCCTGTGAAGGGTAATAATATCTTACAAAATGGTCTTGAAAGATAATTTCACAAATATAAAAGTGCAAAAAGTAGTTTTTTTTACATTTATTCGTTTTAAAGTTTTGATGTATTTTAGTAATAGTATTATAAATTTATTTTTGTCGAATTGAATCTGATAAATAGTAGTATACAGTAAAAATCGTTTATAACGATGCTGGTTATAACGACTAACCGCATATAATGACGGAATTTTTACAAGAAGTTTGGTTTGCTATTCTACTCCATACTAAATATATCGGTTATAACGACATCGTATATAACGACGAAACCTGCTATAACGACGGCGATTTTGTAGTCTACGTAGATTCTAAGTAGGGAAATTCGTATCGGATATAACGACGCGACTTGACAGTCATAAATCGGAACCAAGTGGATTAGTTATCGAAATTGAACGCTAGTTAGCCAAATTTAAGCGATATTCTAATCTTGTTTATTTACAAATGTGTCCGAGAAATTTTTATTAGGGAGAATTCAAGCGTCACGTAAGCACTTTTTGGGGGGGTTGCTCTTTTACTTATTTTCCTATGTTAGCCAATGTTAATTTTTGCTTACCGGGGGGAGGGGGTTGAAATGGCCAAAATATTGCTTACGTAATACTTGAATTTCCCTTACTGCTAAACCTGAATATTGAAGATAATAAACCTTAAAAAACACGTGATTTATTAATTGAATATCACGAGGGTCATATTCTTTAGGGGCCTATTTTATTTTTTCAGCATAGAGCCCATAAATCTCTTAAACCGGCACTGTTCGGAAGTCATTAGTATAATATAATAAATATTATTCATTAGATTTGTTTTCTACATTATATACTTTAGTATTTTCTAGAATTTTTTCAATTTAAAAAAATATAAAGTGCTATGTTTTTAGTGTGGCTATAAATATAATTTAATATAGACGGAAATTCAATTCATTATAATTAAATATATTTTTATTTAATTTTGAAACCAAATAGTTTAATACTTTTTACTATCAAAATAATTTATAAAACTCTAGAGTGTATTATACTATAGGCTACTATGATTTTAAAAAGATATCGTTTATAACGACTATCGGTTATAACGACCGAATTTTCGCGGTCCCTTGAAGGTCGTTATAACCGATTTTCGCTGTAGTTCGAATTTTTTATCACCCCCTTGTAAAAAAGTTTGATTCGCACGGTGATCAAAATAGATACCAATTGTATATTCGTTTTGTTAAAGTTTATCATAAATCATGGTTATGGTTTTTAGAATTGCATCTTTAGTAATTTTATTTTTTCTGAATCCATATTGATTTTTATCTACTAATTTTTTATTCTATAAGAAATTTGCTAGTCTATTGTAAAACAGCTTTTAAAATATTTTGGCAAAGATTGGAAGTATCGTTATAGGTCTGAAATTGTTTCAGTTTCTTATTTTCCCCTAATTGGAACGATTTTAACTATTTTCATGCTGTTTGAGATATATTCTTTATTAATTATGTCATTTTAAATTGTTAAGGTATTAAAAATTTATTTTTAAATATTTTATTATTCTTGGTTGAATATCATCAATCTCACCCCCTTTTTTAATTTATTGAGTCTAGTTCTTTCATAATTTTATCTTTTGTTACATTATCAGTTACTATAGTGCTTGATATTTGATTAGTTTTATTTAGTGCTTTTGTTGTTTGGTGTTTATCAATTTTATATTGATCTGGTATATTTAAAAAGTTTTCATTCATTATATTGTCTATTTCAATATCATCTGTTATTTCATTTTCATCTTTTATAATTTTATTAATTCTATTTTCATTATCAAACATTACCAAACAAAAAAATATTACATCAGGGACTGAATTTGGAAACAAATTAAGAATACTAATTATAAGAAATGAAACTTAAGCCAGTATATGGAGAGAGGGAATTAACTTTTGGTTTTGCAACTCTTCCTCCATGTACAGGATTGACAAACCTGTAGCATGAAAAATAAAGTATTGTATTATCATTTTTTCTAAGTAGTTCATTTATAACTTTCGATTTTTTTTTTAGATTTTATCTATTAATCTATCTTTATAATATTTTTTTTCGTTATTTTTATTATTTTCTTGTCATGTTTCTCATCTGCGTAAATTTTTTCCAGTCTTTAATATTCATTGTTTTTAGATAATGTTTATAAGCTTTGTTTTTATTTTTTTTCTTATTATTTGATTATGCTATCTATTTCCATTTTATTTATTTTTTGTTTTATTATGCGGAAACACTTATTATATTAATGTGTTATGATTTTTAAGAACAATTCATACTTACCCTCTATTCCATATGGTAGTTTTTCTAATTTTTTCCCAATTTATTTCTAATATTATTACTTTGAATTTATTTATCTGCTTTTCTCCTTGTTTTCTTACGTATTTTTGCTGAATTTCATTGATATCTTCTTTAATTGTTATTACTATAGGTTTATGATCACTCAAACAAATATCTAGTACTTCAGGTTTTATATTATTATTGTTAGTATGGGAATGGCCTACCAATAATGTAGTTTCTTTCTCGAATCTTGTATTTTGTTTAATTATATTTTTTAACCCCTTTGTTCTGTTATAATAAAAAGGATTTCTTTAGTTGTTTTTATTTAAATCAATGTTAAAGTCTCCAGTTATATTTAAATGTTTTTTTTTTATCTTTCATTTCTTCAATTATGTTTTCTTACTGAGCAAAGAAATTACTTAAGTTACTTTTAGGTGGTCCGTAAATTGATATAAATATGTTGTTTTGTGTTTCAGCACTAATTATCTCTATATCGGATGTTACACGTGAGTCTTGTATCACTTGTTCCAGTTCTAGTTTTTCATGTTTGAAACATATGGATATTCCTCCATCTTTCTTCCCTTTTCTTGTCACATTAAAGTCTTTATAATTAGTTAGTAGTATATTTTCATCATCATTATCTTTCCATGTTTCATTAATTATCACTATCTCTGGTTTTTGAATTTCTACAAACATAATTACATTTTTCATACAAATATAATTACATTTTTCATACAAATATAATTACATTTTTCATACAAATATAATTAAATAATTGTTTAATTGAATTCCATTACCATTGCTGGAAGTCATTGTTTGTTTGTTTGTTTTATTTATTTTATTTATTTATTAATTTATTTTACAGTTTAATGTTTTCAAAACATTAGTTAAATCATTATACAACAGGCGCACGACCTATTAAAAAATGTGCCGTATATCGATGGATATTTCATTCTTCAAAATTTAGAATTATATAATTTATATTTATAGGTACTACAAGACCTTATTAAACCCGATCTCCTTAAGCTAAACATGAAGGGTAACAAAAAGTCTGTTCTTGTTAAGAGTAATTCCCATTATCCGGTGAGGGATGGTTTTCCTTAGTTATTCTATCTCTAGTTAATATATACAAAACAATATACAAAAACATTCCCCGGTGGCTTTGTGTGTGTATATATATATACACACTTCATAACACATATAACCACTTCATAACAATCTCAGAGTGTCCATCAGAACGTATTGTTCATCTGCGGGCATTAGGGCGTGTCGAGTAAATAAAGATTTGTTTTCTGTCTTTGGAAAATTTCAAGACGTGTGTTTACAATACTGTTTATTCATTATTAGAAGTCATATGTTTACGTTGAAACTAAGCATAATGTATACCCAAATACTAACAATTTTTCATGTAATGCTCGTTTTTGTGTTCACGGTTCATCCCGATAAACAGAGGGTATTTTTTTCTAAGATGGTGGGTCGGGTTATATGGAATACCAGTATTTTATAATACCTGACATGAAATCATACTGTTTCATATAACTAGGCAAAATATTTACTACCGCTTTTAATAGACTTTTATTTAAAATACAACAGTAAAAAACTTTAGTAGTATGCACCTGTTCTTTGGAAATTTTCAGTTGGGTCCTTATTATTTTTATGCTATTTATGACGTTCTTATTACGTTTATATGCCAGGTGTAGGTTATACAGAGAGCAGGATATAGACATTGTATCATTGTAACTTGGATGAGACTAATATAACAGTGGCCAATCATGTTACTCTTGTTTACTTACCGCCCCACTACTCACATAAGATTCAACCCATTAGTAAGTTTCACGGGTCCATTGAAATCTCATTACAGTGAGAGAGTGAGAACCGCTTTGAGACACAGCACCTTGAGTATGTATGACATGATGGAGCTATTTGGCCGAGCTCACCTCAAAGTTCAACGTGGTGACACAGCAGTTAATGGCTTTAAAGCTACTGAAATACTCCCCAGTGAAGATTTTCTTGCGTCCAAAATAATGGAAAAATCTGAACCTAACTGTGATCTTGACGATCCCCAAAATGCTGAGGAGCCAAGGCCTATTTCAGACGAACCTGCTGTTTATTCCTCTAAATATCTTCTAAGCAGTTTGGTTCAACCCTCAGAGATAGGGAGCGCCACCACCGAAAAAGATGATTGCCACTAGAGGGTAGAAAACGCGGGAAATCCTGTGTTCTAACCTATTCTCTCTATTAAAAAACAGCTGGAGGTCAAGCTCAGTGCTCAGCAACAGCCAAAGGGAACCAAGGACTTGAAGAGCAAAAACAAAAAACGGAACACCCCCAATCAAAACATAAATTTTTTAAAAAATTAAATAGAAATTCTAAGGACGACTCCAACACTGATGCGGAATCTTTCCATTCCGAAGGACCGTTTAAATTAAACTTAGTTCCCTCTGCTATACCAGACGATACGGATGCAGAATGTTCGTTCTTCAATGGAAATTTTTCCGAAGACAACAGCTGAGAGATCCGGGCGAAATGTTTCGTTTGATATCTGTGGACCCATCTTGGTTTTGTTGGAGCAGAGATATAACCTTATATTTGTGATATGTGCAAATGAATTGTAGTATATTTTGATCGTGCTTTCTTTTGTACTAAAAAATCTTTTTTTAACCCCTATTCCATATTACCCGACTATATCATAATACCCTCCAAATGAGTTTTTTTTTTAATTTTTTTGTTTGCATGTGATAAAATTCTATGAAGTAATTTTTGACTGTAAATAACTAATCACAAATTGTTGAAGTTTGTATTTGTATTTGAGTTCGAGTTTTGAACAACATTGGGCTATAGATTGGCCTCAAATATAAATGGTATTCCATAATACCCGAAGTTCCCCTCCCCCTCCCTCTCTGTTTGTGTGTGTTGCAAGGTATTTCCTTTCTTAGTGCTAACACAATTGCCAAATAATTGAATAATTGTAAACACATAAAACCACCGGGGAGTGTTTTTTTTTTAATTTTTGTATGGAATTTAATTATAGGTAATTTTCGATATCCATGCTTTAGCTCTAACTAGAGCTTTAAAGTCTGTGGGATAAAGAGACGCAGTCCACAGCCTAGAGTTCGAATTAGGGTCCCTAGTTCGATTGGCGGCATTGCAGATTTGTATGCATGAAATATGTTTGCAATGCAGTGAGTTAATTACAATTAATATTCGACATTTAATACTCTTCAAAAATTAATTTTGATTCGCTTGAAAAATACCTTTCGCCAATAGATGACGCCACTAGCAGAAAACAAAAAATGAAAGTTATAGTAATTAATTTATATATTAATAATATAATTATATAAAAAAATACCTCTGAGCTCAGACTGAGAAGGACTTATGTATGGAAGATATTATATGTATATCATGGGCCGTTAGTGGGAGTATCGATATATACCATATGGGTAGTGTTATAACGTCCCTAATTTTGCCTCTACTTAATCTCATCCGGTTTATTATGAACCATTTTTTTATATTTGTCACTTCACCCATTCCCTTTTTGTCATGCTCCTTCCGTATTCTTTTCCAGTAGTATCAAGCATGTATCATCAACAAAACGCGTTGTGTCACCTACATCTGAAACTTTCAGTATATCATTCATGTATAATAGAAATAAATATGAGTATATAAATATAGCATTTTGTTGATGTAAGAGGTATATTCAGAATGCTTTGGCGGTTGAACGTCATCTTAAACCGAACCTTAAATGTCAGAATCAGAAGTTTATTTACGTAACTGAATGACATATATCCAAAAAATGACTAAGTGAAATTGCAGGTTACAATTTTCCATCACATACGTGGATTTTGACTAAATTCTGTAGTTTAACTCTCTCCGGACTCTGAACTACCGCTAATGGGTTACTAATAGACGCATAAATCTAGTACAATTTAATAAAATGACGTCCGAGTGATATGTTATCACATTTTCAACTTAAAACTATTATATGATTAATCCCGCGCTCCCATCATTCCTTCAATCGACTTCCTTTTAATTGTAACTTGAATTGCCTAAAACTTCTTATTCTCTTTGTTGTGTCATCCTATGTATTCCATAGTCTAGGACACCTGTAATCTACATTTCTATGTTCTCATCTTTTGCACATGTAATATTTCACTCATTCTTAGTGTAATTCCTTTATCAATATGTTGCCTGTGTATTGCATATATTACCTCGGTGTATTTTCTTTTAAATTCTCTCATACATTTTGGTAATTATGAAACACTCATTTAATTTACTTGCTGAATTAATGCGTTTCCTTCATTATTCTTCTCCAATCCCAAGTATATTTTCCAAATATAATAATGCAAATAATGTCCTCTTTATTTTTCTATCAACCTAAGATTGATTTTTCTCATACAGTGGAACTTGATAAACTGACCACCTTGGTAATTCGACCATATGAATAAAGTAACCCTTTTTATAAGAGAGAAATGGTAGGGACTCAGTTATGCCTGTACCAAAATCTGCCGTGTGCATTGAACACCTTTCTATGGTGCCCATTGCAGCCCACTCCCAAAGATCACTTTAAGCAGGTTTTACTGCATTTTTCCATACACAATTGCAATATATGAGATAGCAGGGTACGAATGCATGATATAAATCTCTTCTACAATAATCTTAAAAGTTATGTAGAAGTTCCGAGTAAGTTATATCGGTTACATCTCAAATCAAATGCTCAAATCAGAAAGGCTTTTGTATTATACACATGAAATCAAAATCCAACTGTAAAATCTTAGCCAATTCTGATCCAGTATGTAACCACATGACCTATGAGCGCCAATGGTGGACAGAGGGATGTACCCAAAAATTTTTCTGACTACTCCACCTACAGTAGGAAAATGTTTCGTTGCGGTTTGTAAGATAAGAGGTGGAGAGGCGAGGTGGAAAGGCGCGATTGGTCAAATTCAAATCGCTAGTAATTCATTAAATATGGATTTTGGTGAAAAATGTCCCTCTTGAAAAAAAGTCCTAAAACATGTCAAGCTACACGATGAGACACTTTTGTTGCGACCTTTGCCGAACACCCTGTATATATATATAATTGTTGATTGTAGTATACATTCGCATATGACTAATAAATTTAAGTCTATCAGCATATCTACATGTATTAAACATATATGTAAACTGTAAAAAAATTAAAAAGCTCACATAAGCGTCTTCTTTGTGCCAATGGAAAGACAAAAATAAAGAAAAAAACAGTTAAAAGGGTCCAGAGTCAAAGAAATTTCTCGCCCCTGGTGTAAATGGCAGAAACGATGAACTTATGTGAAGTGGTAAGTGACATGTGAAAACTGATGGCCAGCCCGGTAGATGTTCGTTCAGGCGTCATGTCGCTAGAAATATGTAGTGTAAAATACGTAGAAAACTGCCGACCATCCCGATAGGCATTCATTCAGGCTAGGAGGAAGCAATATAAAAGATACGGAAAACTGATAGTCAGCCCGGTAAGCATTAGATCAAGCGTCATGTCACTAGAAGGAAATAGTGTAAAACGTGTGGAAAACTATGGCCAGAAGGCGCTCCTTCAATCAGGTGTCACGTCGCTAGAAAGAAGTAGGTAAAAGTCATGGAAGCCGAGTTGAGGTTTCACCTTCGAAAGGCGATTGAAGTCCATAATGTGGTTTAAATATGATATGAAACGAGGCTCGAACGGAAGCAAGGAAAGATTGTAAGGAAATGAACCTCTATATACACTGGTTTCCATAAATTAAGCAACAAATGGAAAAAACGTGATAACTCATAAAATATACAAAAAAATTTGGATGAAATTTGGTGAAAATCTTTATCATACCATATGTAACTAAAAAATGTAAGAACATGTGATACAAAGCATTTACATTTTGTATAAGCTATATAAATAAAAAAAAGTCAGAAATACAGGTGTCACAATGAAATAGTAAAAAGTATCTCAATACAAAATGTGGTTACCTCAAACAGTAATACAGGCCCGACAGCGTTGTTCCATGCTGCTAATGATGTTGTCAATGAGTTTCGTGGGTATCGATGTCCGTTGTTTGCGCAAAGCAATTCTAAGCCCCTGCAGGGTTCGGGGAGGGGGTGGATGCAAGCAGCAGGCCATGTTTGAAATGCTCTCGGGATTCAGTTCGGGAGAGCGTGCTAGCCATTGCATTTCGATTATAGTCTCTTCTTCAATTTACAGCTGCACGAGACGAGCTGTGTGAGGGCGGGCATTATCTGCCTGCAGTACAAATGTATCGCCAATAGCAGCCGCATACCGTTGAACAACGGGGTCCATGATCTCGTCTCTATACCTCTGAGCCTTAAGGTTGCCATGAGACAACACATAGAGGGCAGTACGTCCGCCTAAAGCTATGCCTCCCTATACAAGCACAGTACCTCCACCATATGTGTCCCTTTCTTGCATAAGAGAGGGCTGATATCGAGTACCAGCCTCTCTCCAGATGAAAACTCGTCGAGAATCACTCTGCAAAGCAAATTTCGACTCATCCGTGAAAAGTATGGACCTCCACTGATTTGGAGTCCAGTTCACATGCATACATAAACAATTCAAACGTTCCCTCCTGTGGCGAGAAGTTAAGAGCATGTATAATACTGGTCGCCTAGCGTACAGTCCTTCTTCATGTAGTCTTCTGCGTGCAGTCCAGACTGTACTTGACAATGCTTCCTGCAGCTTCAGCAAGCGCAGATCTGAGATGAGTCAGAGTAGCAGTCCTGTTTCGCCTTGCAGAAAGCCGCAAGTATCGGTCATCTGAGGAGGTCATAACCCTTGGCCTACCTTCGCTGTATCTTCGGGAGGCTGAATTCCTGGTTCGGAACTGTTGCCACACTCTGCTGACCACAGAATGGTCGACGTTCAGCCATCTTGCAACGTCCGTCTACCGTTGGCCAGCTTCAAGTCTGCGTATAGCTGCGTAATGTAATTCTACTGGCAAATGACGTTTCGACATCATTTTTACAAATTGGCTATCTCGAAATCTTTTCATTCACCATCGCACATTAATTGGCGACTCACTGCAAAACAGCTAGTTTTAAGCTTTTTCGCATTTGCATAAATCAACACCAGCGCCACTCGTTTGCATCCTGTATATCGATGCTACATGCTTTTGCCAGTAACATATGCAAATTTCGTGCATTTTGAACTATATTTGACACAACAAGTGGAAAATCCACGTTTTTTCCACCTGTTGTTTAATTTATCAAAACCAGTGTATATTCCACATATAATAAATTATATATATATATATTTGTTTTAATTGCCAAAGTGTTAATTATCATTACGATCGATCTGTTTAAAGACAACTGCTTTTCGATGCTATCCGTTTACAGCAAACCTAACGTGGTTAAACGATATTTCAAATATACCTCATGGATAACATGAATATTGTTCAATGAAACAATCGTTATCGAATATTCATTTTAAAAGCAAAACACCAAAATATTAACGTAACAAAAGAGAACACGACATTTTTAATTAAGACATTATTTACAAAGTAAACGGAGCATAAACATCGATATTAAAGGTTAGTTACTAAATGAAAAGTTTGAAACAATTGGGGAAGTTATCGGAGGAAGTGCATGTTGGATAGTTAAATCAAGTGTGAAACTATTTTTTACGTGGACTAAATTGACTTTGTTTGCAGCCTATTCTTCTCGTTAATTATTGTTGTTGGGAAATGAATTAAGTAACGAGAAAGTTAAACAAAGCTTTCACAATAAGGTAAACATAATTAGGTTAAATCCATAGAAATCCTTTTACTTTCAAATAATCTCATTCCTTAATCCGTTTTTCATTAGCTTTTTGTTTCAACGGTTACGTAGGAAGGAATAATTAGTTCAACCCGTATGTGCTTTAACTATACTTTTACAATATTTAAAGATAAAAGGGATAAACTAACTATCCCATATAAAATAACCAGTTAAATATCGCAGTAGCTCGGTTATGGCCTCACATCTTCATGAAAGCTTCATAAAACTTATAGTGCATTTTTAAGAATTTTTCAAGATTCATCAATGCTTAATAGATTCCCCAACGAATGAAGATTAAACTATATATTAAGGTTCTTTTGGATACATCGAAAATTGGGAAATTTCTACCCGGTGTGTGGAATTCACATATGCTTAAATGCGTAGTATTTGAATATATTCATTTGTGAATTCCCGTGGTACTTTAATTTTCTACGAAATTTAAGGGGATTTAGAACTACAATTCCAGAACTGGAGTTAGATATTTTTCAGAACTATATTTAAACATCGAGAATAGGATAGTTATCTCGAAACGCAATTTTTTGTTTCTCAAGATAAATCTCTTTATATTATAAATCTCCTTATACCTTAAATATTTTCACATAGTTTTATATATTCTATGTTTCTATTTCATCTAAATTTATTAATTCTTCTGATTGAAACGTATGTATATGCGAGTGTAATTTTTCAGAGTTAAGAAAAATTCCTCATAGAATTTGTTTTAAATAGTGTGTCTTCACATTTGCTTATGAGTATTTTTTAAATACTGTGAAAATTCCTACGGTACAATTTTTAAAGTATTTGCTATAGAGTCGAAACTCTTAATACCACCAAGTTACTACTAAAAGGTTGAACTTATCATTAAGTGATACCATAACTAATGCATCCTTTTAAAATATTGCTACATAGTATTAAATTTCATAAATAACACTAAGTGCATAGATATATACTTTTATTTGGAACATGCATATTTTTGTGGAAAAAAGCACAATATCAAAATATTTTATTATTGCATTCTTCTCCCCCAATGGAGTAATGTTTGTTACGTCATAATTTTTAAAGTAAGGAAGAAGATAGAATAGCCGTGCATGCACAAAATCAGGGAAGAATAAAATGAAAATATTTTCACAGCAGGCGTTTTGTCATAAAGGATCAGCGGTCACCAACCTGTTGTACGTGGATCACTGATGATCCACTAGAAAATTTTGATGGTCTGTAGGAAAATCTGGACATTATTTGCGTTCCTATTATTTTATCAATAATATAACAAAAATAATATTTTAAGAAATTCTCATATTCTGAATGACAATTTTTGCCTTCATATTGCACTAAATTCACGAAATGTGGTCCGCGGGATTTAAAATTATGAATTTAGTGGTCTGTGAGGTCCGAAAGGTTGGCGACCGCTGTTCTAGATAATGAGCGAGTTCATGTCATTTTCCATGGGAGCACCGGAGATAGAGCGATTAATCTGGAAGGTGAGCAGTGGTGGAGGGAAAATTTTCAAGAGCGTTCAGGTGTTGGACAGAAACAAGTTGAAAGTCACCCAGTGTTAATGACAAAACACAGTAGAGAGGTAAAAAAAATCTTTGCAAACAAGAAGAGCTGAGAAAAAGAAAAAAACCTGTACTGGTAGTATAAGATACGCATTACCTGAGTTTTTCTTATCAGTATGTTATAATCAAAGCAACATAACTATTTCCGAAGGGCTCTCGATGTGGCAAGGATTTCGACGTTATATCCGGTTTGTCGCTACAACCGATTTGTGCGTTTTACGGTGCAAGGGCAGCATGGATCATGCTGCGTACGATTTCCCCGAGGAATCCGAACCTCTTAAGGTCTAGGGAACCAAACCCCGGACTACAGTGAGCAGTAACTCGGTAAATGTTGTTTTTTTTTGGCGGCATTTACAGTCGAACCCGGAATAACGGCCTGCAAGGTGAACGCGTTACCGCTGCACCACCGCAGGGCCGCTATAACAGCGATCGTGGTATCCGCATTCGACTAGAAGTCGACATGGAAACATATCAGGTGCGAGCATAGCAGGACTTGATTGGTTGTATTTTTATGACGCAAGGACAGAAAGTGTTATTCTGCGCCAATCAAGGTCATGGCAGGTTTTTTCTGCCATGAAAAAAACCTGTAAAAACGTGAATTCTAGTGAGAACAATATAAGAGTGATGAGTTAAAAACAATCTTATATGGATTAAAAAGAATCTTATATGGATTAAAAAGAATCTTATATGGATTAAAAAGAATCTTATATGGATTAAAAAGAATCTTATATGGATTAAAAACAATCTTATATGGATCCCTTCCACACACTTCCTTTCTTAGGGTTTTCCTTGCTTAGTCAGAAAACTTTTCTTAAAACTTTTCAGCTCTTAGTTAAAATCTAATTTTTAAATAATCTTTATCCTCATATTGCATTTGATAAAATTCTTACACTTAATACAAAAATTCCTGTATTTCGTGGTTTTGTTGTCAGTTTCTTTAAATTCGCATGTATGAATATTTTGAGTTTTAGCGTAATTCATTGTGTGTACAACACATTAATTGCAAATGCATTTATCGTTTACATCGATTATTCACTGTGCCACAGATTTATATTGAATCTATATTTTCAGTGTTATCCATAACTCGATTTTTTACGTTTTATTATCCTTTACTTAGCTTTAACTTTCTCCGGCGTGTGCATTATAATCAATATGTTTTCGCAAAATAGGAATTTAATGTTCCCTGCTTATTTCAATTTATTCTAGTTTCAATTTGTTTATATCTCGCAAGTCAATAGAAATAAATTAATTAAAGTATATTCCTAATTAAAATGCCATTTCGGATCTTATTTAGACCTTTCAAGTTTAACAACAGCAGCATAAGATTCCGAAATAGCTGATAAATTGATATAGATTCCCAATTTGTCACGCACATTTTCCAATACGCTATAATAACTTTTCCATGTGACATTCGTTTTTGCCTAAAATATTGCGCAATAAGCTTTGAATAAAAATAAGAGTAAATAAAGAATATTGCATTGTGGAAAGCTGCTTTTAGTTTGTTGTTTCCAAATAATTTATCACAAATCCAAGACACCACACGATTTGAAATAGGAAGAATCAATATAGGTTCACCTACTAAAAGAAGTCATTTCAAAAATGCATATTTTGAAAACAATTGAATATATGGCATTGGAGAATATTAGATTTTGAGAAACCTCTTTATTTTTGCGCGAACTTTCCATAAACTACTCGTAAAATTCAAGGTTCATGCCAGACTCAAGAAATCCTTTCCGTTTTCTAAACAAAATATTTTACACGAAACATAATTTACTAAAATCCAAGTCGTAAAATCTCCGTAATTCAGGGGAACAGCTAATTTTTCCGTTACAGGACAAAAATATTATTTCGCATACAAGGATAGGAAAATGAGATTACAAAAGATTGGTTATATTTTCATAGCGCAAAGGCGGTAAGGGCCATTCTGCTTCATATTAGGAAAGTGTATTTCTATCACTGCTAACGAAACGTTTTAATAAATACCTACACGTTTGAGAATCAGTGATATATAAATACCTATATGTGTATCCTGGATTTCAATAATTATATATTTATGGTCACATTGTGCATCTGCAACGAGAACGATTATCATAAAGTTTTTACAACGGAAACGGGATTATAAATTTACGTCTCGGAATGAGTCCCTCAGTTTTAGAGCGATTGATACATCGTATAAACAAGCGTGCCGTTTTTAACCCTTTGACTGTCCGCTGTTTTACCATGAATGCTCTTTTATAATGCACCCGATTGAACATAAAATGCTTTCGAAAACGACGGCCACATTTTAGCAAATGGTCTTAATATTTCTCTCTCCTGATTTCCTTCCCCATCAATGAATTACACCTCACAGTGTCATTGCACTGCTGTACTCACAGTTGGAGAGAGCATGAGCAAGATTCGATTCCTATGGTTTACAGAGCCATTATATTATCACCCTCCTAAATTTCTTGGCAGGACAATGAGCCTATTTTTCTCCTTACCCCTTTCAGCCCGAGATAATTTGGGTGTGAAATGGACACTCGTTGGGATCTGTTATCAAGAATAAACAACCCTCCACTTAAAGAACCACGTTGTATAAAGTCCTTCATGTACGGGAGTGAAGTTCACCGCAGGAGAAAAGAGAGGTCCCGAAGTTTGAAAGTAATTCATTTACATATTATTGACAGCGGGAATTTCCTTTCAATACTGGTTTTAATCAAGTTCTGTTGGTTTGCAGTTCTCAACTTTCATGAGAATGCCGGCTGATAAATAATTTTTGTATAAGACAAGAGCCGACAAATTTATTCGTAAATGCCTTTCCAAGTTTTTGCAAAGTTCATAAATTAAGCTAACATAGGTATTAATTAATTATGGTATAATCATAAAGAAAATTAATATCCCTACATATACTGTGTTGTATGTTAACAAATATATAATGAAATTAGTTATCAATCACCGAATTAATGACAAATAGAAAAAGTGGTTTGTTTCCCACAATATGGGCAAAAAAATTAGAAGCGCTCAGTTAGAAAAAGTTTTCTTTTTACTAAAATTTCTTTAGCATATATAATTAAATTGGTCGTTGTAGCATTAATACTTGTCATAATCGATTATGCAATAAGTTATTGGTCATCAATTAATCGATTATTAGTTCAAATGCCGATTATTTGCTTCAAAAGTGTAGAAAAACGTTAGGTCAAAAATTTTCCATATTTTGTAAGGTCGATAAGTATCCGCTTAAATAGATTTACAAAGAAACCCGTTTTTATGCATATTTAATAAAATATCGATATAAGGCTGAATATATATATGCCTGCGTAAAATTTAAAAGTTATAGCTAAAATCCACACAATCATAAAATCCATTTTTTTAACAAATTGCTTTTCGCAATTATACATGTATGATAATTTTCAGCAATATTTTAATTAATTTACAGGCACATATAGACAAACTTGTATGCAGTCCCGGATTTTTGTATAGAAAAAGTAACCAAGAGCCCCAGAAAGGGCCGGTCATATTGATGAAAATATAAAATATCAGATAGCGCTTTTGGATGCTTGGAATTTAATTAAAAATGCCAAAATTTATATATATATATATATATATGTATATGTATGTATGTACGCTGCAACGTACTGAACAGATTTAATACTGGAAGTGATCATCGAATGGTGAGATGTAAAATGCACTTAAATACTAAACTAGAAAGGCAGAAGCTCATTAGGAAACAAGTATGTAAGAGGGTGGATTTAAAGAAATTAAAAGAAAATACCGAGGCATTCAAGTTGGAATTAAAAAATCGCTTTTCTGCACTGGAAGGACTTATTGAAGAAGTTGACATCTCAGAAGCAAATGAAAACATTGTTAAGACAATAATTGAAACTGCTGGGGAAATTCAGGGTAACCCTTTAAAAGCGCAATAGCAAATTATCTGAGAAGACGAAACAGTTCATGAAAAG
>QLNU02014802.1:13069440-13129419 GCA_006491805.2 Dysdera silvatica
CACCAAGTACCAAGATCTCAGACATGAAGTAAGAGATATATGGGGTATGGAAAAGATCTTCATCATCCCGTTAGTCATCTCAGCAACAGGGATAGTACCAAAAACGCTTGCGACGAATTTGGGAATACTCAACATTGACCCAAACACCTACATTGAAATACAAAAAGCCACAATCCTAAACACGTGTCACATTGTCAGGAAGTTTCTAGACATGGCACATTAAGAAGTGATGTAAAAAGAGGCTTGGGAACATGGCGCTCTGCCCGTCCCAAAGCCTGTTTCCGCCAAGAATGGGCGAGGAAAACCTTATATATATATATACATTAACCATAATAAAATCGTAGATGGTCGAACAGATTACATTTAAAAAGAAAGGGGTCGTCAAGTATTAGTTGAATATATTTCTTTCAATTTGTATCCCCCTCTTTTATGCAAAAATAAGCAAGTGTTCAACTATCTCATGATTTTGTAAGAATAAGATAATTCAGTTTTCTAATTTTTTGTTTGAAGATATAAATACAACTTTTTAAAGAAATTTATAAATGGATGTGGCTTTTGAAATGAATATGTATAAATATTAATGCCCTGGGTTGGGTATACGTTATGTTAAACTTATGACTTTTATTAATGTTATAAAAAAATTAGTTTACTTAGGCTGCTTGCAGCATGTGTGCCTTTTGATCTTGCTTTTATTAAACCTAATATTGCCTACCATTACCATACATTAATACTTCTCTTACTGTTATATTAATTATAATATTGTTATATATTTTAAATTTTATATAATAATTATCATCTTAACTGTTAAAACTAATCCGGGGCTTATTCTGTTGAAGACCAAGGCCGCTCAAGCCATGTTTCAATACAGAATGCAGACTTTTTTAAATTTCCGAGAAGCTTTTGGTATAAAGATAGATGTCCGGTTGATTTTAACTATAGTAGTACTTAGCATTCGACATTCGATAAAAGGCACTAAATTAACCAATTGTCTTATAATGAATGATGTAATGCCTGAAGGTGGGAAGAAGCCGATACTTGGAGACTAAATGGCTTACGACAATGTTTTAAGTCCGCCATGTGCACATTATATGAGGCAATGTGCGGAAACTATCCTATTCTTTGTGGTCGTTGGTTATGACTCCCCATAGAAGTAACATGTGATGGGCTACAAATGAAATTATTTCGTTTTTTTGGCTATGTCATGGTCTTTTCATTTTCTGTGTTCTATATAAGCCTCCTTCAGCCCGCCCTCCCTGTGGGCAACAAACACAAGAAAAACTTACAGCCTTCCTTAAAGATATTTACATAATACTTGAACGGCCCCATAGATAGATACGTTGAAATTCACAAACAGATTTTCAAGAATGTGTATATGAGCAGAAATACACCTTGAAGGAATGTAGTGACTCCATCCAGTTAAAATATTATTTTATTTAATACTTTAAATGTTTAATTTAATTGAATAATTCTCTAAAAGGTAAATTAATTCGAATACATAGTTAAAGAAATTTAGCGCGCAATTTTGCGTAGCCTTCGTGGTACGTGTGCAGACGTCTACGGTAAATCGAAGACTGATTTGATTTTAGAATTCGGAAAACAATTACACCGTTGCCAAATATAAAAGTAAAATTACAATAAAAATTGCCAGATACAGAAATTGAAATTATGTATATATGAAAAATATCATATAAAAGGAAACAATTTGTCATTTTTCAATTTTAGAAATTGAACTTTTTAAGTTTGTTTTCTTGCTTTTCTAAGTGGCAACAGTTAAGAAAGCCTGAGAAATGAACATAGGGTTTCCATTGTAGGAGCACACATATGCAGTAATATCCTGTAAATACGCGTGTAAATATAAAGTTCCAATTTTTAGAAATTCTATAATTTTTAGCAAAAGTTAGATGACTAAAGTTAGGTTAAGCATTAATCCGATTAGAGTTAGATAATTATTAACAGAATTGAACGCCAACGGATGCGGAATTAAATCCCTAAATGCATGACCACTCGTTCCAATGATGTACAATTCATTTTCAAGGTATATGAGTTCAATCAATAGCATTCACGTGAGCAGCCTAAAGACAATGACTTGATTATTTATTTATGATTCGTTCGAAACCCCCAACAATTAATTTATGCAAAAGACAGGCATCCTTCCCCATTTCGCGCGTTTTGGAATAAATATCCGTGCTAAAGTTAGTTGCCCTATCACCCAATTCCTGAAACCTCAGATGAATTAATCATAGTTGAGAGAGGGAGGCGAATTTAGTAGAATATGTTGAAAAATTTGCATAATATGCGAAAGAATTTCCTTATGAAGGGAAAGGTGATGTTGCCGGCAGATGGAATTTTTGTGTAAATTGCGGCCGTAAAATATTCGGATAGCGTCTTTTATTTCATGCTTTAAACATTTAGAGCATTGCCGCTCAACAATATTTGTTCGCTCTCATTCACAAGATTTCTCAAGTACAATGTCTTTATGGAGAAATTCATAAAAGGGGCGAAAGATACAAATTCCAAAACTTTGGAAGCAACCACTTCTATCAACGTATTTTCTATCCCAATTGCACAATTATTCAGTGAAATAACTTTTTGAAGGTATTAGTCTAGAAGAGAGAATTCAAGTTCTTAGAATTGTTTTGTTCCCGTTTTTACAGCACAAGGGTGGCGAAGTTCATGCTGTGCCGGGACCCACAATTTTCCGAGGAATCCGAACATTCGCCGACAAGGGAATGAAACTCCTCGCTACTGTGGTCAGAAAACGGTACACGCGTACAAAGCCATTGGGAATTGAAACAAGATTAATGAGAGGAAAGACGAATGTATTACAACTACGCTACCTACATTGTTTCATGGTACAGAGCTCCTGAAGGCCTAGGGAACACCTAAGCCTAACCACACCTCAAACCACAGTCAAAAAGCTAGTTGGTAATTTTTTTTTCCTCTTTTTTTTCGTAAGATTTTTTGTTTGGGGGGAATCGAACTCGGATTAAGAGCACACTAATAAAAGCGTTATCACTATTACATGGCAGGGTTTACTTATAACTCAGAATATAGGTAACCGGTCGGACAAATAACTTTGTGTTCTATCTCGACTGAGCAGTTGGTTTAGCTGGAAAACTTTATATGAAATAGAGGGTATACTTACTTTATATAACCATGATTATGGAGCTGAAACTATCAGTAATTCCCTTAATACGTTTGCGAATAAGTTGCTAGAATCGTCAAGGTATTTTGAAGTAGAGGACTAAGATATTATCATTATATTATATAACAATATATTATATTTGTTATCATATATATGATACCAAAACTATCAAAATTGGTAAAGGTGTGAGGCAGGGAGATACCATTTCTCCAAAACTTTTTACTTTAGCTTTACAGATGATTTTTCATCAAATAAATTGGAATAACAGGGGAGTAAAAATAAATGGTGAATATTTAAATCATTTGCGGTTTGCTGATGATATGACATTGTAATTTTCCAACGGACACATCAGAACTCCAAGACATGGTTCAGGAGCTCTCAACTAGAAGTAAAGAAGTTGGACTCAAGATAAAAAACTAAAATCATGTTCAACAGTTTCGTAGAGAAAACAAAAATACAAGTTGACAAAGTTGAGCTATAAGTTGCTGATTCATATATTTACCTTGGACAACTGATTTCAATGGAAGGCAACATTAAAAACTAAAATCATGTTCAATAATTTCGTAGGGAAAACAAAAATACAGGTTGACAATATTCAGCTAGAAATTTCTGATTCATATAGTTACCTTGGCCAACTGATTTCAGTGAAAGACAACATTATGAAGGAACTCAACAGACGTATTAAACTTGGCTGGAGTGCATTTGGAAGAAACAGTTTTATCCTGAAGGGGAAATTGCCGTTTTGTCTAAAAAGAAAGGTCTTCAACCAACGTGTATTGCCAGTCCTCTCTTATGGATCAGAGACATGGAGTCTAACAGTTGGAGCAATACGAAAGTTACAGACAACGCAAAGGAGCATGGAGAGGTGCATGCTTGGAATAACTAGGAGAGATCGAAAAAGAAACACTTGGGTGAGAGAGCAAACTAGAGTAGAGGACATCATTGTTAAAGTAAAAGGGCTGAAATGGCGATGGGCTGGGCATATTGCAAGAAGAACTGATCAACGTTGGACAACAGAAATTCTTAACTGGATTCTGAGAGACCATCGAAGACCTAGAAAATATCCTTAAACTAGATCGGTGGATGAAATAAGTAAACAGGTTGGGGTGACGTGGAAGCAAATTGCTCAGGATAAACTTGTGTGAAAAGCATTTGAAGAGACCATCCAGCAGTGGATAGATAATGGTTGAATATGATAATGGTGATCATACATATACTTAAATGATCATTTAACGGAATGTAACGAATGATGAACCATTATAGGAATGGACTGGATCAACGAAGTATGTATTTTACAATAAAGGTTGTGAAAAATTTAAAAATTTTAGTTTTTTTAATCGAAAAATATTCTAATACTTCAATTAAGTATTCCTGTGGAAACTTGAAATTTTTAATTAAAATTTATCGGTAAAAACTTCAAAAATTTCATTGTCAACTTCTAAAATATAGAACACAATATCTTTACTGCTTCCAGCCTGATCTCAAAACAAAATTATGTAGCATTAGTGATAAATCGTAAAATATCTTCACGTCTTTGTGACATCTTTCAAGGTGTGTTTCTGACAAATGTATACAGCGTGTTATGTTAACATTTATCTCTGCTCATGATATGAAATGCAGTAATCATTTGTTATCATTGTCATCTTGTTTGTATCAAAGTATTAATCAACAAACGGATACCTAATTATTTATCAAATCAATTGCATTTGTTTTATGCTGCTGTTTGTTTTATAAATTTTCTGGAAAAAAATTTTTTTTTGAAAATACGCGTATGCAGTAAAATATTATCCTTGTGTACCAATTTAAATGAATTCTCTTTTTGTTTATGCATAGATTGTTGTAATGTGGATAAAGTGAAGCACACTTGATATATCAAATGTCATTGCTGTATATTGCATATATGCATATTCAACTTCACTGCCCAATGTAGGTTATCCAATTGATTTTCATACAAATTCGTAGTCACGCTATTTCAATTTCTATTTTCGTATCTCATTAATCAACCTTGTCTAGGGACTTACTTCGCGACCTGTAGAGATCCAATTCAGAAATTTCACCATCTATTATTGAATTTTCAGGCATTCTTCCAATATTTCCAGCCCATTAATAATTAAAATTGTTAGTTTTAATAAAGAGGTTCTCCATTCTTGTTTCGGTTATGAATAATACTTGACTGATACTGTCAGCTTAAATTTTCTGTTTCTCTTCAAAAACAGTTTCTATCACCTCGTGGATTTATGAATAGTTCATCGGCAAAACTCAGCCGAGTTATTATATTCTTTTGTAAATAAAATACAAGGTGTCAGAGAATAAATTTACATACAAAAGGTTAAACACTGATAAAATAGCAGATGAAGTACCAAAACTTTCAGACGCGTCAGCAGCTGACCTTCTGATTTATTACAAATCATCTGACAAAGAACTGCTCTCGACGCGTCCGAAAGCTTGGGTATTTCTTTAGCTATTGCACCAGTGTTTAATCTTTCATATGTACTCTTTTTACCTCCCTTCTATTGTCAGTTTATTAATTAAAAATCATTTGCCAAGTGTAAAAAGATTTTAGAGATATGATATTTCGTTGCCTTTTTCCTATCCGGTACAGAAGAAATTGGCCAGTTAATTTTCTTGTTTGCTTCTCTGTGTTTTAAAGGGCGAGGGCAGTTAAAGATACATGATATGGCCTGATTAAGCTTTCAGAGGAAATTAAACTCTGGACTAGGGTGGTTATAATTCATAGTATGTGTGCTACTGTGTCAGTGGGGCAAGCGTTGGTCTACGGTACAATTAACACGTTAAAGCTACATTTTTAAACACCAATAGAATCGTAGGGCACATGCATTTTAAAACGCAGATTGAACAACATTAGAATGTACCCTGAATGTCTTCTAATTTAAAAAAAATAGGTGTTTTCGTACGCATTATATGCCACTTAATAAAAGTCCATATTCAACAAATGTCATTTAATAGAAGTCCATATTCAACAACTGTCATTTAATAGAAGTCCATATTCAATAAATGTCACCTAGTAGAATTTCATATCCAACAAATATTATTTAATAGAAGCTCATATTCAATAAATATCGCTCACAAGGGAACCACTTTTGTGGAAGCTCGCACTTTGAGACAAGACATATCACAAATGATAGTCCCTAAGCTCCTTATTAAGAATATGAAATTAGTTTTTTGTGAATAGCATATACAAAATCTGTATTAATATTCGTATTAATATTTGTATTAATATAGACCAATGTCTCTGTAATTTCTTAGGTTATATCACGTTTTATATTTAAAATAAAAACGGCTAAGATATATAAAAAGGTACTGAAAGGGCTTGAAATTAATTCATAACATATATATTTACCCTATTAATCCGGAATTTAAACCATTGATGTGAAATTACGGTTAAGGTATGGATGCAAACATAACGAAAATGAATATTTAGGCCTTTGGAAAATATTTTTTTGTTTCATTACTTGTCTTTTATAAATAGACATTTCCTTTATGCATAACCCTGCAAATAGGAGCTCCTTCACTTTTAGATTTTCCAGGCTACTTATGTTCCAGAATATTCCACAACTAGTAGGCACCTAGATGCACTAATTATTCTCCTGCCTCGAATTTTCTCCTTAACAGTTTCCTGGTTTCCTTTCTTTCTCTTATCTCCTTACGAATAAGTCGGTGAAATTTATGCAACGGTTTTAGATGGTAATGTTCAGATTAGGCATTCTCTACCTATCCCATGATTCCCAAATTAGTGAGAACGAGCGAGAAGAAAACAAACGCTTGGCATCCTGGGGAAACTATTCTTCGCTTGTTGATAATTTTAAGCGTCAGGAACCATGGGCTAGAATTACGAAAATCCTATTTCTGTAATTGGAGAGAGATATGTTCACCGTGAAATAAAATAGTTGTATGATTAGGCATCCAACTTTCATATAAGATTAATGCGTAAATCAATCTCTACAACTAATTGCGTTTTAAAATAATAAAGGCATTTTTACTGATTGCAAATCTCAGCAGTTTCACATTTATTTACGTACAATTAAAATATTATCATGTTGGAACTTGGAATGGTTGATATCACACCATTACTTAAAACTAATTGACCCACGATATAAGGCAGACGTAAAATTCTAAATCGAAATTAAAACCATAAAGTTAAAACAAAACTTACAGAATGCTCATAGCGAATTACAGGGGCTTAAGAACTACAACCCATTTACTTAACATCATTTCGATAAAGGTAGCCTATTAATCCTTACGTCGAGATAAAATAGTTTAATGTATACTCTATTATTGTATTTTAGGGAAGTGCATGGTTATTATTTGTAAACTTCATTTTACTTCACTAAAATCAATAATATTTTTAAGATTTAATGAGCAGTCACACGCATCTATGCGACCTCTTATTTAATAAATTGAGAACATAACTGTAAAACATAATTAGTAAAATAAAGTAAGCATAATAAAAATTGAGGAAACCATATTATGATTTTCATTTTGAAACACGGGAACTAGAGAATGTAAACAAATTTATTGCAAAACATGTCGACCAAAAATCATAGGTTTATACGCTAAAATAAATCTGTTTCACCTGCACCCGCATTATAACCATGTTCAGAGGGACTGATTGGTCTTATATCTGAACTGAATAAAATTGGGTTAAATTTAATGCTGTTGGCATTTTGTACGCACGCTAATACGCTAAATGACTTAGTGGTAATATACGCAAGTTAATGAGAAATCTTTGGTTCCGGAATTTAATATCCGCAGCTTACTTCAGCAATTTTCACCTTGACTACGTCTTCCTTAATTCCGTAAGAGCCCCTTTTCGGCCTTAATGTTAGCACTGTGTCGTTAGTCGATAGCCCGCAGCGTTCTGCCCGAATATTGCGCAATTAATTAGGGTTCGTCTACCTGACAGCGTTCTTGTCAACTGCATGAGATGATACGTCTGTATAACGACATTTCAAACTCTAATTTTTGCTTGAGCTTACTCAAACATTTTTGGAAAATTGAAATCATTAATTATGGGAAATGAAGTCTACAAATTGCGAAATAAATTTCGTAACACAAAGTTCTAATTAATTTAGTGTGGTTTTGAGTTAATCTTTGGAAATGTTTATTCTCAATAATGAGAAAAATATCATCAAATATTGATGCTAAGGACTACGAAAATACGTAAGTGACAAAAGAATAGATCAGCAATGGACGTCAAGTGAAATTCCTCATAATCGATTAATAATAATAATAATAATTTTATTTAACTTGCGGTAAATATTTAATGCTGCATATGCTGACATATGTATGAATGAGTTGCATATGCTGACATATGTATGAATGAGTTGCATATGAGGACGATGGTGCTGATGAGTGAATAACTAGGATAGAAATGGAGAAGGATAGAAGCCGAATTTGTCGCGAGATTCTTTCTCAGAGTGATCAGACCTAATTGATTTAAATTAAAACCTAAAATGGAAGGTAGCATTTCAGTAAAAAATATTCATAATCTTTGATCCCCGTGGCAGTCTTTAAAAGTGCAATCGAATAAATATGGTTTTCTGAGATTGTTATATATTTATTGTTATCGTAGCACATTCGGAGATCTTTATTCCTTATTCGAAAATGCTCGAGAGGTTAATATAGGGACGCTTAATCTCTGTTTCTGAAAAATTCATATTTCATCTTGAATTCATCGTGTAAACTATATTACTAAACAGATTAACTCATGATGGCATGACGAATGTGTTAATCAAAAATAATTGAAAGAACATTTTATTAAACGACAGTACACACATTTCATAAAACAATACAAATAGGACACACGTTTCTTTGTTATATTAATATGTAATGTTCAGTCCAATGTGAAGCATATCTACCCTTCGAATACTTACTGCAATTTGCTAATTTCGAAATCTATTTTCCATTGTAAGATACAATTTTTTGACAAATATGGCAACCAAATTACTGATTACGAATAAATAGAAGTATAACAAGACTTCATTACAACGCTACAAGTAGCAACGTTCCGACAGTGCGGGCCACCCTGAATTGGGGCGCCCCTATGCTTTCACACAGGGTGCCCGATGATGCACAAATTTCACCCTACTGCTCTGATCTGGGATTAAAATATTCTGTTGATGTGTAAGTAGGCTGGCTTTGGTAAAATTTTAAACCATTTTTCTTCAATTAACCTTCTTATATGAGCTAACCGTATTGCCTTCTTTTGCATGATAAATTGTAATAAGAGGATGCATAAAAATGTCAAAAAATCGAATAAAATTTATTATTATGTGGGGAATTCAATCGATCGTTATAAGACAAGCATTTCATCATTCACATCTTGACGAACGATAAAGTTAAATAAAATAAAACACATTAACACAGTTAAAATAAATACGATGGTTTATAGCTATTTCGGAAGCGCGTTTAGGCTTCCTTCTTCAGAACCCTAGTTACACTAATGTGACACACGTGCTAGAAAAACTATCGATGCCAAATTGCTAGTCCAAAATTAGTTCGGGTAAACCAGTTGTGGGTCCGTAGCCGCGTCTTTTGCTATGGGACGAATGAAGTTTCTCCAAATAGAGGACATGGAATTGAACGGAAGCTGATCGTTAACAGTAGAAGAGGAATGCGAAAGAATATGGAAGGCTTCAAAGAAATTGAGGTCGGCTGGTGAAGAAACTTTCTCTATTAGATGGGCCTTGTCGAAAGAAAATTTGTGGCCAGCTTCCCAGGCGTGTTTGGCCAAAGCAGATTTTTCCAGTTGTTGTTTACGCACGTAGGCTTCATGCTCTTTAAGCCGAAATCGAAGGGCCCGACGTGTTTGACCAATATAAACACGATTACACTGGCATGGAATGGAGTAAATTCCAAAATAATTGCAATCAGGAATAATATCCTTGAGTTTGGAATAACCGAGTTTATTGATTGGAGTAAAAGTGACCTTGAAATTAAATTTACGGAGGATGGAAGCAATTTTTGAAGAAATTCGTGGAACGAAAGGAATGCTGATAAAATTACAAGGAGAGGAATCAATCAAGAGTGTACTGCACAGCTTAGGTCTAGTGAGTTTCTTCAAAGCGTCGTCAATAATGGTAGGATTGTAACCACGATCTCGAGCGATGTCAGAAATATGTTTAAGTTCAATCTTGATTGATTCTTCAGATGATGAAAACTTTGGAGGACGTGAAACCAACCAGTAGAACGTGCTTATCTTCTGGCTTTGTGGATGGGCGGAAGCAGCATGCGGCGGGAGGCTAACAGCAAAATGTTTCCGATATACGCTGGTTTGGAACCCGGTCGGTCGTCCATGTACTAAAATGCCCAGGAAAATTAGTAAATTGTTGTTTTCTTCTTCCAAAGTGAATTGTATGTGAGGGTTGACGGAATTTAAGGTGGTGAGAATTGTAGAGAGATCTGAACAATCGTTTGGAAGAATAGCGAATGTGTCATCCACATATCTAATCCACAGTTTAAATGGTATGCGATTGAGAATATCCTCTTCGACATAATGCATGTAAATATCACATAAAATGAGTGAAAGAGGATTTCCCATGGCAAGACCATCAGTTTGCGAAAATAATTGATCACGGAAAGAAAAGCAAGTCTGTGTGATACAGATCTCCGTAAATTTGACTAATTCACGGATTTCAGCATCAGCAAAATGAAATTCTTTCATACGAAAGATAAGAGCTTCAAGAGCTCCCTGAACGGGAACATTTGTGAAAAGGCTTTTGACATCGAACGAGACCATTTTTGAAGAAGCGAAAGAAGAAGAGGACTTTAATTTGGAAATGAATTCTGAAGAATTAATTACAGTATCATGGTTGTTAGTCAGGTGTGGAGAAAATCTGCGGACGAGAAATTTGGCTAGGGGATGGGTTGCAGTACCGATGTTGGAGACTATGGGCCGCAATGGAATGCCGGGTTTATGAACCTTCGGGAGGCAATACAGTCTTGCGACATTAGCAATAGAAGGAACTACGGATTTCTTCGTTTTGGGATCCAAGATGTTTGATGACCGGACTATTTTACTAACATTAGAGAGTTGAGCGGAAGATGTGTTTTTCTTGAGCACTTTATAAGGACCTTCACTGATGAGGTTGTCGACTCCTTCAATGTATTTCTCTTTGTCCATAACTACTATCTGCCCGCCTTTGTCTGCTTTAGGAATAATTAAATTGTCGTTTGGATACAAATACTTGATCACACGTTGATTTCAGATCGGAATGTTAGGTTTCAGTTTGGGGTTAGAGGACGAAGCTTCCGCCACCAGATGCCTCAGTACCACTTTTCGGCGGGAATTGGTTTTGCTAAACTGTAGAGCACGTTCCACAGGAGCGATAAAACTTTTAGGATGAATAGATTTTGAAATGCAAAAATTAGAGTTCAAAGACAGCAGCTACGGTTGTTTTTCCGAAAGTGAGACCTTAGAAAGGTTAAGAACTGCGTTCTGAACTACTGGTGGTTGTGTGATTTGTTGAGTATCAATAAGCGTCGAAAATTTGATTGAATGTCTGGAATGAAGGTGCGCGGAAATAACCAAACATTTTTCAAAGCTTTTCTGATCAAAAGAATTAAAATTAGATACACCTGCAGACAGTTTGAGATGGAGCGGGTACAGTTCTTCTTCGATGCGAGCCAAATTTGCCCAGACTTGCTTGATAATTGTATGCAAAATGCTTAGTTTGCAAGAAAAGAGAGTCTTATTTAAACAAGAATTAGAATTTAAATTGCATTTCAGTGACAAACTAAGGAATTACCGTATGATTGCGACAATTTTTGGGACATTTAAGATGTTGAAGTTGTTTACATCTTCGAATTCGGAGTTTAGAAAATCTGTTTAGATCCTGTAACCACGATGAAACGGAGAGCGACATGATAAAGGCAGTGAAAAATAATTGTAAATTACTGACCGTGCTGAAGAAATATCTTGAAAGGTCAACCAGGTTACAGGCAACACGTTTGAGTCTGGCACCAAGCAGATGGAATGAATCTTAAGAGAACACGTGGAAAGTGTAATCCGCCAGCAACGAAGGCTGAATTAAACTTATTAAGACCCGACGAACAGAGTCATATCCAGCAATGAACGAATTTTACAGATCTCATTGGTAGGGCTTGGAGAGTTGAGCGTGCGAAAAGACGAAAATACTTTCAAACATATGGTGACATCACGAAAACCGTGTAGCGTGTAATGGCGAATTTTCAATCGCATACCATTTAAACTGTGGATTAGATATGTGGACGACACATTCGCTATCCTTCCAAACGATTGTTCAGATCTCTCTACAATTCTCACCACCTTAAAGTCCGTCAACCCTCACATACAATTCACTTTGGAAGAAGAAAACAACGGTTCATTGCCTTTCCTGGACGTTTTGGTACATAGATCGCCGTCCGGGTTCCAAACCAGCGTATATCGGAAACATTTTGCGGTTAGCTTCCCGTCCATCCACGAAGCACGTTCTACTGGTTGGTTTCACGTGCTTTAATGTTTACATCATCTGAAGAATTACTCAAGATTGAACTTAACCATATTCTTGACATCGGAGAAGATCGTGGATACAATTCCACCATTATTGAAAACGCCTTGAAGAAACTCACTTTACCTACGCTGTGCAGCATACTCTCTATCGATCCTCTCCTTGTAATTTTATCAGCATTCCTTTCGTTCCACGAAGTTCTTCAAAAATTGCTTCCATCCTCCGTAAATTTAATTTCAAGGTCACTTTTACTCCAATCAATAAACTCGGTTATTCCAAACTCAAGGATATTATTCCTGATTGCAATTATTGGGGTATTTACTCCATCACATACCAGTGTAATCTTGTTTATATTGGTCAAACACGACGGGCACTTTAGTTTCGTCTTAAAGAACATGAAGCCTACGTGCTTAAACAATAATTGGAAAAATCTGCTTTGGCCAAACACGCCTGGGAAACTGGCCATAAATTTCCTTCAAGGCCAATCTAACAAAGAAATTTTTTTTACCATTCGACTTCAATTTTTTTGAAGGCTTCCATATTCTTTCACATTCCTTTTCTATTGTTAATGTTCAGCTTCCTTTCAATTCTATGTCCTCTATTTGGAGAAACTTCATTCGTCCGACAACAAGAGACACGGCTACGGAACCACAACTGGGTTACGGACCTATAACTGGGACCCACAACGGACCCGAACTAATTTATGACTAGCAATTTGTCATCGACAGACCCTCTAGTAGGTGGACCACGTTAGTGTAACTAGGGTTCTGAAGAAGGAAGCCTAAACGCGCTTCCGAAATAGCTATAAACCATCGCATTTATTTTAACTGTGTTAATGTGTTTTATTTTATTTAATACTTTGCGTAATGTGTCGTCGCATCTTTACTATAGATAAACACGATGAATAAACTTTTTTTTTTATCATTTTTGGGTTTTCTCCTGATTGTATTAGTATTTATGTTGGTTGTTTTTAAAGTGGCAAACTTCATGTATCAAACGGAAACTCGAAAGTCCACGTTTCACATGAAAAACATTTTTTTTTTGCTCCTATTACTTTTCGCGGGAACACATTTTACAAGAATTTGTCCATATGTGCTTTTTATATAGATTAAGCATAATGTGCAGATCTGTTTCTATTATTATTTGTCCTAAGCATTAAATTTAAATATTGTTTGATACGTATTTTCAAGTATGAAAGCGCCACTATATCCGCAAAAAAAAAGAAAAAAGAAAGAATGAATGATGTAAAACTTGTTGAAAGTTCACACATACATTCCTATGAGTTTCATCATTAACATTTACGACAAATCGTAAAGGAACCCAGATATATTTTGTAAGAAATACTCGCACTTGTAAATCCACGTTACAGAAAAGTCTTGATCCACCGTGATCTTTGTAGATTTTTGGGCGCACATTACCCTTTCTGCGCCGTCAGGAAACAACCGGCTTGGGTGCTTTATATGACTACAAGACGAAGCTATACGAAAGCTTTACTGCACAAAAAGGGAAGAAGACAGGGTAATAACCAGGTTTGATGTATGTATGGTATTGGCATTGACGTTCCTTGGAGAAAATAATGCTCTAGACGAAGCTAATAACCGAGGTACCTTGCCAACATCAACGTTAAATATTGGATTAGTAGGCCTGAGTCAAGAATTCTGCAATGGCTTTCTGGGCGCAACGTTTGGGTAAAGTACAATTCGGAATGGGATTGAAAGGAAATGAATCCAAGACAAAATTTAAAAAAAATTGAGCAGGCATAAATCAGTCGAAATAAACCTATTTTTAAAATTATAGTTCATGATCTGCGATTTAAATACCTATAACAGAGACAGTTAGGTTAGAGTTTTATCATGTAAGGTTAATTATATCAGCACGGAAAAATTTTCCAATTGCTTCTGAATTATTTTCCTTCAAAAGAAATGTTTTCATTTACTGAAATTGGATATATTCTTAATAGCATACAATGCTATAGTCGATGAAGTAAAGGTGCTAAACTAGATTAGGCATATTGCAAAAAAAAAAAAAAACTGACCAAGGAAACAGTGAACTGAAAATACAATAACTGAAACAACAGGAGGCGAGCCCTGTAACAAACCATTGCTTTCTGTTCTTCTCCATTTCTAACTTACTCATATCAGTATTCTCATAATCTCAGAAATATCAATCGTGACATCAAAATAATATCGAAACAGATATATTAAAAACTGTATATATATTGCATAAATTTATTTTGTATTCTTAACATTCTTATAACACCAAAGGGTAACAAATATTTCAACCGAATTCCGAAAACTCAGTAGAGATAGAGGAAACGACCTGAGATAAATTTGATGGATGAAATAAAAAAACAAGTTAGAGTAACATGGAAATAAACTGCACATAATACAAGTGACACTTGTACAAACTTAATTCAGAAGTGAATAGACGATGGTTTAATATAATGATATGTAAAATTTTCCCCACAATTAGCCACTTGATGTCACGTAACACAGCGCATAATGAAATGTATAACAAACGATATCACTTAACACAGCACATAATACAATATACAGTAAACAAAGTTACTCATCACAGTATATAATGCAATGTAAAGTAAACAACGTCACTTACAACAGCACACAATACAATGTACAGCAAACAACGTCATTTAGCACCACATAATGCAATGTACAGCAAACAACGTCACTTAACACAGCAGTAGAAAGTAAGCATAATAAAAATTACAATCATCATCCACGTAGTTCACTTAATTTAAGTGGTATTTATTATGAAGTTTGAACCGAGAGATTTTCAATTTTATCAAAATGGTAAATTTTTGTTTAAGTATGTTTGTTCACAAATCATCAATTTTAAGGCGTTTGGAAAATATTTCACCCTACTTCCAATTTGTACTTTTGCCGATTCAGATCACGAAATTCCCCTCACAGAATCTAAAATTCTTTACCACAAAACGAATTCAGTATTTGCGAGCATTCGCATCGTCATTTCTACGTCAAAAATTTTCCCTGCCAGAATTTTTCCTTCTTTCCACTCTCTTTTCACTTACAACTATCAGAGAATTTAACAAGAAGTTACATTTTGGTGGCAAAATACTTTAAAAAACGCGAACACATCAGGTGTTTTTGTCTTTTGTCATGTGGGCGAAAACTAAATTTGAGGAAAGTGGTATTCCATACTCTTCTTGTTTTGAAATATTTTAAGACATGAGTTGCAAAATTTTTTTATAGAAAAGTTTCAGAACTTTACAATGTTTATTTTTCAAATTTAATTTTGCAAGATGGTAAATTTTGTAAATGATAGTTTCTCGGTTAACAAGTAAACTATAAAAATATATTCTTTGCACAATATCTGCGCAATGGTCTTTTCGTTCTAATTTATCCTCTTCTACAAACTCCGTTCATACAATGCTGTGCACAGTAAATTATCTCTTATTAGACAAAATATGATAAATATAAGATAAAATCATATAAAATTTCGAGAAATATAAAGAGTAACATGGATTTAATGTACGTGGCTTCCAACGCTATTGATTTAAAATTGAATCTTGATTCCCTAATGAAGGTTTTTTCACATAATACTTTATGCTAGTAGTAGTAGTATTGTGGCAAAGTGGGAGAGTATGGGGAAAAGTGGCCACCATAGGCTGCATTTTAATCCCAGTACTCCAGGCTAGACAGTAGACTTCAACGCCCCTCGACCAATCGGCACAGTGTCACATTCACTTAATTTACCAGCTGAATTTCGTATGCTTTTTCACATTTATTGTTATCGAGGATGCGGGAGGGGTTTTGTTTAGGGAGAAAGCTGAGGTTATAGAGAATTCTTATTAACTCGGTTTGTCCACTTTCCAGAAGGTTTACTCAAAAAAAGCTGTTGCTGACAAATTGTCAAACTTCTAAGTTTATATTCATTATTTATATATATTTCTTATACGGCGCAATAACAGCAAGGACCATGCTGCGCTCGAACTTACAATCTCCCGAGGAGCCCAAACTTCTTAAAACTTAGTCAACCTACCTACTGACTGCATTGAGCAATTTTTGGATAAGGGTTCGTTTTTGCGCCCTTGGGGTTCAACATTCGTCTAATGGCACATTGTTCTAACGCTCTTGCGCTGCATCAACGCATGGAGCTTATATTCAAAATAGAAATATTTTTTATTAATAAATGATAGTCAAGAAAAATATGCGAACTTTGCCTAAGAAAGATAACTTAGTAGTTGAAAACCGTTTTGTAATCTTGCATATCTCTTTATTTCCAATGAAAGAGTCTTTTGCAGAAAGTATTACGAACAGAAGAATATGGATGACCTGGCCTTTACTGACTAAATAGCTATAATAAGTAATCCGATGTCGTCTGGTTTGAGTAGTCTGTTGTATTGCATTTCATATGGCTCTTATTTAACAAGGTCATAATTGCTTTTGTCTTTGACGCTGCAATGACGAAGTTAGGCCTACTGAGTCCGAGTAGTTTTGGGTTCAGATCTCTTTAAATTTTGATGTTTCTTCATATATCGTGTCTTAAATTCACGTCAAAACCCGTTTAAACCAATAGTTACATCGAAGAGAATAAAATTACTGAGAAAAGCTGGAAGACTGTACTAAATATACCATACCGAAAGAGCTTCTGAGCAAGGTCGAGGAAGATTGCCCCAGACTTACAACTGGACGTGACTACTTACCACAGCATCCCCATCGGCTTAACCTAACTAATTCACCCCTATATGCCTTTTGTGTGAACCTGACCTAATGACAGGGAATCACCTTCCTTAAAGTCAAAGTCTACAAGATATCAGGAACGACAATTCTGTGGAAAAATTTTATTGTAGCTTTTTTCAACCTGTCAAACCGATATTGGGCCTCTACAACATTGACGTCCAATAGACCACACAACTGCGTTGAAAAAATAATCCAAGATAAGCTTTTGAAGAGTCTTTGACCACTGAACTAACATTTGTTTAAATTTCAAAATAATTTTGTTGTGAAAGCTATAAAATGAGTTTTTCTAAAAATTATATTATTACAAAAATAAAGTTTTACTTATGTACAAACTACGTATAATAGGTAATACATGTATATATATATATATATATATATATATATATATATATATATATATATATCATCATCATCATATTCAATCATTATCTATCCACTGCTGGATGAAGGTCTCTCTAAATGCTTTCCGCACGTCTATCCTGCAAGTCTCCTTCCAGTTAGATACCAGCAACCCTTTTGCAGGCCATATATATAGGGCCTTTATACTTTATAAGACGTAATATCTCGTGAATTAATTTAATACCTATTAATTACAGATCTATTAATTACACATGCAAATTAACGAGATTATCTATGGCAATTCATATTCAACTAAATATTCTCAAAAGTTAATACTTTTACGGGCAAATTAATTAATTAATTAAAAAAGAAAGAAAAGGAAAGAAAAGTAAGGAATTAATTAATTAATTCCTTACTTTTCTTTCATTTTTTATCAGCGCGAAGACCATAAATGTCATTTTGCACCAAAACCTTATTTTCCGAGGAATCAAAATCTATTAAAGACTGCAAAATCAAACACGGAATTACAATGTGTAGCCAGTTGCTGAAATTTTTACGTTTTTTGACGTCGTTGGGAGTCGAACCCTGGTTAACGGCATGCCAAACAAATGCTTTATCTCTGAGTCACACACCTGCTTTATCACACTATCCTCGTTTATATTTCGCATGGTGCAAAAGTATTTAAAAAGTGTCCACCATCAAAAGTCGAAGGAGAAATTGTGCCTTCAAAGGATCCAAAACTTTTTTTCACCTTGAAAACCAAACCTCGGACTGGGAAGAAGAGCAAAATGGCTTACGTTCTATCACACAGGCCGATACATAGATTCCAACGAGGCAGAGAACGCATTACCACTACATGGGTGTCGAATCGCTCATTAAACGAACCAATGAACGATTTTGCCCATCTACTATAACCGAAAAGACTAGTTCAATGAGTCGGTCTTTGAACGTTTCGTCACATCGCTCATTACCGCTACTCCGTGACGGATGCTCGCTTCATTTTGAACATACCTTTAATTAAGTTATTTCCTGATTCGAGATGTTCTTGTCTTATTCATCGCAAAGTACCGCTCGATGATCCATGAATCAGATTATTTTATGAATTTTATTACTATTTAATAAAGGTGTGTCATTAATTGAACGATTGGGTACACCGCGGATATCTAGTACAGATATATCTGAGTATTTGTTTGTTTTGCGCTAGTTGATCAACTTATTTCTCTGAGCTTTATTTCGCTGTATTTGCTTTTTAGGGCACCTCATTTACCCTTTACTGCAACTTAGTTATCAACTTCTACTTAAATTTTCACTTAACGTCAGTGTGCTACGTTCTTCTCTAGAATGGAATAAATGGAAGGGAATGGACCAATTGATATAAATTAATCTTACGCCTTAGAAACTTAAACAGAAAGAATTTTACGCGATGGCACGCAAGAAAAAATAAATGCACTTTTGTGAAGAATCTTCCAACTAAAGATAAAACGTAGATCATTCCTGGCCTCGCATTTTCTAAATCCAAGGAACAAATAACTTTTCTTTGGCGATAGCAACGGCTGCTTCTTTAATGAGAACAAAAAGGAAGAATTTGCTCACTTGGCCAGTTCTCCCTTTTTCCGGGAAATACAGTTAGTTAAGAGAATGGGTGAGGAAGCGAACACTTCAGCACAACCCACAGAAGAATTCTTCCCAACTTTGCGGCAATTCCTCCCCACGTCCTTTTGGTTCACTGCACAGCTTTTGTTTCGGCCCTCACACTTCAAACAAACAATTCACTATTTTTCAAGTTCCTTTTTTTCTGGCTTTGTTTTTCGTAGTATTTGTTTGAAGTACTCTGACCAAAGCATTACAAGTCGGTGTCAAATTGCTTTCAGAAGTTTCCAAACAGGCATTTCCAACTCCGTGCGCGTGGCAGACAGAAGCTTTGGGATGTCGAATATCTGTCGGTTTTAACAAGCTTTTACGGACTGAATTTTCTCGGATTCCAAATACCTTAGACTTTAAAAATAGAAGTTTGAAAGAAAGGTGGTTTAAAGTAGCCGATCGTTAAAAGCCGCTTTCCGTTCGGGCCATTTATTATAAACGTATCCCAATCCAGCTTTCTCTAGACTAGAGTGCTTTCTATTTTCTGGTTTTTCGAAAGAAAAATCGATTATTCATACAGGCTGTTACAAGAGAACTCTGTCCACCACTTTTATTAAAGTATTTGATTTCATGAGTGCCAATTTCCACTACTAAATTAAAAATAAACTTCGGAAATAACACTCACGTAAAGAAATATACATAGATATATTACTTACGGTTTGCTGATGACATTGTTATTTTTTCAACGAACCCATTAGAACTCCAAGACATGGTACAGGAGCTCTCAACTAGAAGTAAAGAAGTTGGACTCAAGATGAACCTACAAAAAACTAAAATCATGTTCAATAATTTCGTAGAGGAAACAAAAGTACAAGTTGACAACATTGAGCTAGAAATTGCTGATTCATATATTTACCTTGGCCAGCTGATTTCAATGGATGGCAACATTATGAAAGAACTCAACAGACGTATTAAACTTGGCTGGAGTGCATTTGGAAGAAACAGTTTTATCCTGAAGGGGAAATTGCCTTTGTGTCTAAAAAGAAAGGTCTTCAACCAGTGTGTATTGCCAGTCCTCTCTTATGGATCAGAGACATGGAGTCTAACAGTTGGAGCAATACGAAAGTTACAGACAACGCAAAGGAGCATGGAGAGGTGCATGCTTGGAATAACTAGGAGAGATCGAAAAAGGAACACTTGGGTGAGAGAGCAAACTAGAGTAGAGGACATCATTGTTAAAGTAAAAGGGCTGAAATGGCGATGGGCTGGGCATATTGCAAGAAGAACTGATCAACGATGGACAACAGAAATTCTGAACTGGATTCCAAGAGACCACCGAAGACCTAGAAAACGTCCTCAAACTAGATGGGTGGATGAAATAAGAAAACAGGTTGGGGTGACGTGGAAGCGAATTGCTCAGGATAGACTTGTGTGGAAAGCATTTGGAGAGACCTTCATCCAGCAGTGGATAGATAATGGTTGAATATGATGATGATGATATTACTTAAATATATACAGAGAAATATACATAGATATATATCAATTATATCTTCTCCTTGATGTAGAAAAAATCGAATCCCAATATATATACGAAATCCACTGAATGTTGAAAAACCACATTTTTAGTGGTATATTGAAAAGCATCAGGTAACAACGGTCCTAGGAAATGTTATATTATACTATGGGGAATTATTTTCTCACAATAAATTTGTATTCAGTTCATAAGTGTATTTAAGTTTGTATGTAATGTACAAGTAAACTACGGAAATAATGAAATTTACACAGATTTAACAGAATTAAAATTAAAAATCTATACACTCTTTGTTGCTTTTTTTGAAACACAATTTAACCTATTTGAAAAAAAAAATGTCACTCTACAACAAAAAATGTTACCACAGTCCCATGCTTTCTTCTTTCTTAGAGCCAATGAAGTGGTGACCTCCGCATTGGCAACGTCAGCTTGTATCGCAAGTAAACGGGGTCAGCGTCATTTTGAAGAAGGTGGTGAGTATCTATCGAAACAGCTGCGAACGTTTTATGAAACATTTTTAAACCGCGACAAATTTGAGTTATTTTATTTATATCATCTTTATATCAAAGTCGGTAATTTTTTATTTTCATCGTGGCCAATGATGTAATATAAGACGATAAATCGTTCGCAAATTTATCATCTAATATTACCACATGATCAGATATGAAGATAAAAAAAATTCCCGACTTTAATATCACGCTAGTCTCACTTTTCATACATTCGCTTCTTTGGCGTCGATTTGGTTTAAAAAGCAGGCTAAACGCTGCCCAATTTCAAAGCTCGTTTATAGTGAAGCTTTATATGCGCTTCCAGAGGGGAGGATGATCGGTCGTCTGTAGCTCAGTTGGAAGAGCCCTTGGCCGGATACCAAGAGGTCGTGGGTTCGGTTCCCACCAGGCACCGTGAAATCATTCTTTTCTTTGCGAGCAATTTATCGCCTAGTGCTCTTTACATCAGTTGCTTAAACCAGTATTGTCTCAATTGGTGAGCCAACGGAGCACCAGTGCACAGTCCGAAACAAATAGGGACCCCTACCCAGATAGCAAAGATGGTCCGTGGGACGTCCCGAGGACGTTCTAGATATCCTCAGGACGTCCGTAGGATGATCTTTGCTACCTGAGTATTGTTAAAATTATATATATTTCCTTATTATTCATTATATGTTATATTATTGGAAATATTTAGATTTTTGAACATTAGCGTCGAAAGGGCCCTAAAAATTATCAAAAGCTAGGGCCCCGAATGTATTACAACGGTCCCGTAATTATATCAGCCTTTTGCTGGTAAACAGTCAGAACGTACGATTTTTAACTCAATGCCTTTATTATGCGATAATTTAACTAAATCTCCTTATTTTAACCTTACTCGTACTCTTATTTCTAACTCCATCACTCTCTAACATTTTAAATGACCAATCTGACCACATAGTTCTTTAACTTTTTACAGAGAACTGGCTTTTACAACAGTCTTTGATTTTACCATGTTTGGCGCAGAAGGTCTGGCGTCATAAAACTCCAAACAAACAAACATGTACAATTTAATTTTTTGAAAGAAGTTGATTAACAATCTAACGCCATATTAACAAAATGTAACAGAATGAGTAATACGTTATTTTATGTAATTTCGATATTATATCTGCGTTCACAGGGAATGAGTGGTTATGTCGAAAAATGGTAAGACGTGTTTAGTGCACTGTGACCATCTCCCAAGTCTTATGCACACTGTGAAGAAGTCGGTAACTCAAAGCTCTAATACTTTCCGTGTTATGAAGATGTGGGTTTTCGGGTATCTCGTAAAACAGTGCTTGTTTTCGGTTAAATCAAGTTAACTGTTCTATACTATATTTCAGAGTGGCATCAATAACGGGGAATAAAAAGACGTCGAATTACCATAGTTTTCTCAAAGTATCTGTGTGGAAAACTGCATCTAATACTTAACTATATTTTAAATAAACACAAGGTCCTAAGAACCGGGTCAGTTTTAGGGTACGAAGCGCCCTGAGCACAACGGTTTTTGGCGCCCACCCTCCAATTGCGTAACTAGGGGAGGATAACCCTTAGAAAATTTCTGCTAAGCATTGAGGTATAAGGTTCAACCCCTTTTAAAATGGGTTAGTTTCTCTAAAAAAAAGCCCCTAGACTTCGAAGCTAGTTACGCCCATGTTCTCCTCCCGCCTTACCAGCAAAAACAAATATAATTCTGTCGTTGCTCCCCCTGAAATGCGACAGAAAATGGCGGAAGACACGGAAGGGACGGCATGTATGATTACCATGGGTCATTATTATTATAAGATATAATAATGATATGTTTATAAGTACATTTTGTTTATTTGACGAGGGTTTTTTATATTTTTTTCGATGCTTAATGGAGGCAAAGCGGTTCGATTGATTTTTTTTACAATCTCAAATGAAAACAAAAGGTATGAAGGGGCGCTGTTACGGGAATTGCGGATCTACGCAATGTTACGTTAGATAGATCGTTATTACAAGAAAGAATTTCGCCGCTTTTTGCGTCCCTGAAAATTTAGCATCCCATCCATTTGGTATTTCTCTATGAATAAATTAATTTTATTTGACGACGATTGTTGGGATTTTTTTGGATATTGGGGAAAGGGGGGAAAAGACAGGATGCAGAACAAAATTTCAGTGAGGGCGCAAAGCTTGAAAATTCACTTGTAAGTTCAGTTTTATTTTTTATTTGAAAATAATTATTTTTAATGTAAATTTATTATTCTCAGTGATGTGCACGCCCCTTTCTTAGATCCGCCCTTGGGGACGGGTTTATTTCACACAATTTTCTAAAATTTCAGATTTGGAAAAAAACAAGATCAGTGACGTAACGGACATTCTCTATCCCCTCCCTCACATTAACTAAAAAATACACTTTTTTTTTTACTTATAAATTTTATGGAAAATAAATGACGACAAAAGGGGACCCTCTTGTTTTAGGGGCACCACGGCCTTACAATGGTTGCAGGGGTTATCAGTACGCTATGGGTGGAGGGCGCCTTCTCGGGGAGAGCTGATCGACAGAATTCTACGGTAAATAAATTGCAATTAAAAAAAAAAAATCTTTCACCTTTTGTGCTGTATGAAATTTGGCGCCCTGGGCAAGTGCCCAACGTGCCCATTTATAAATCCGGCACTGCCTAATAGATAACGTTAAACAAAAAACTAATGCCGAAAATTTTAGCATTATAAAACTTATAGTGAGTAATTAGGTAAATATGATTAAATACAATACCATAATTAGGTAAATATGGTGAATAACTGGGTAAGTTCTGGTGAACAATCATGTAACTAGAGGAAAATCGTAAAAGGGTTTCGGCAAATTAGTTATTCTTCAAACCATTAAATTTAGAAAGTTATTTAAGTCACATTGATGTCAAGCAAATATACTTTCTTCAAAAACTGTATTTACAGGGTAAATTTAAAAGTAAAAACGTACTTCCCTGAACAGTTGTGATTTTAGACTTATTCTTTGTGACCACAGATATGTTCACTTCTCTTATAAATCGCCAGGGGGTCGTGGACCTTTTACAAAAGAGCTCCATTTGTTTTCCTCCTTTGTTTTACAACACTCTTAACTTCCTTCCGTGTGTTTTCTCTTCTTACTTAAGTTCGTTTCTTATAGTTCTTCCCTGTATTTCTTGGTATACCTCTTCTTTCCGTTCCTTGGGGATTCCAGTTTGATGCTTGTCCACCAACATTTAGCTTCCCCCTAAGTGTGGATCGTAGGAGACTTAGTAATTGGGGCTAAACAGCATAGACGTAAATTGAGTGTTAAATGCAGCGTAAACTGGGGGCCGGGTATGCAAAATAGGGTGGAAAAAATACTATTTTGCCTCTGTTCTAAAAAAACTGAGGGATGAGGGGAACATACCCTCTTTCCACCGCCAGGTTACGCCTATACTAAACCGGATTACAAAAAATGCAAAAAGTATTACAAAATTCATACAGGGGAAACATTAGCCCGTGTATAGATATATTCAACTAAAAAATGCGTAGATGCGACTAAACCGAGAATATTAAATTAAAAGATGCGTATATGTAAATAAAAAATGCGTATATGTAAAGAAAAATGCGTATATGTACATAAAAATGCGTATGTTCAACTAAAATATGCATATATTCAATAAAATCCTTCAACCATACTATATCCTCATTTAGTTCCTTGAAATTGCTCAGCAATCCTTGCATCACGTTTTGTTCACAAACTGCAAAACTTAAAATTCGGTGCATCAGATGTAATGCAAAAAATTGGGTCTTTATAAATTTTACGGCACAAGGACAGCAAGGATCATGCTGCCAAGGAACCTATAATTTCTCGAGGAATCCGAACCTCCGATGGCGTAGGGAATCAAGCCAATGAGCTATTGGTCGGTGAGGCCTTTTTGTTAGTACAATTGGGGACTAAACCCGGGAAAACTACGAGGTAGGCGAATATGTTATCCCTGTACCACCACAAAGCCAGAGCCGTAGTCAGTCGAGGGCTAGTGGGGGCTGAGCTCCCCTTGAAAATATAGTCAGTCCCCCCCCGAAAAATATTTTTCTCAAAATAAACTTTTGTGGAATTTTATTTAAATTTTTTTTTTCTTGCATGAAATTGTATACACATGACAAAGCAAATGACCCTTTGACATTGGAAATGTGTTTAAAATAGCTTTATACGGTAGATTTTGTATACATAATGTTTTTATAGAGGTTTGAGTCTGCATCTACTTTATGCTAGGATAAAGGAAGTTATTGAAAAGTATACTAAAATTTATAAGTTTGCAATGCAAAATTTACTTCAAGAAATTTATTTGTTAACGTTAAATATATCCCAGCAAACATAGAATTGATGGTTTCTTTATGGCCATATTCTGGCATTTATGGCAAAGTGATGGCAAATGGCATGCAGCATATGGGCCAAAAATGGCAATTTAATGGCACTTATGGCTACGGCGAATGGTGTTTCGCCACTTGCGGTCCTATTACGGGAGCCTGAAAAATTCAAAATATCAGTATCTTTTGCGGCTGCCAGATATGGGCCTTCAGCAAGTGCCACAAAATATCATGAATATTTAAAATTTGGCTTTGCACACGGCCGCGCTTGATATAATTATATTTTATTTCATTTAAAACATATAAAATGTTGCAGTTGACAAAAATTCAAACGTTTAAAATTTAAGAACGTCTATAAGTTACTATATATATTTAGTTCTAAACGAACCACGAAAAACATACATTTACACGAACTTCATTCAATTATTTTATCTGGTAATGTACTTATTAATTTCTTGTTAAACTGAAATATAAAAAGAATGCGCAAAATTTGGCAGCTAAAAATATGAATGCTTCAGTTATCTTTATTTGGAAATCCACTTAGTAGGTAATTTAACTTAGCAATAAATATTTATATCCATCTATCAAAAAAGGCAAATAAAGATCTTTATCTGTCCTTTATTTTATCTTATTTTAAAGGCATTCTTTGCAACCAATTTTAAATACATACAAATAGTATGTAGATAGTCATCGAGGAACTGGATTCTGCTCTCACCGAGGCTCCAATATGTCCATTGCCATAATCAGGGGGTGTTGATGGGGGTTGGAACCCCCATTACGATGAAATTTTGTATATTTGACATAGAAATATGTCAGTTGCATCTCTGTAACCTCCATCGAGCCTATAACCCCCCCTTACGAACTTTTTGCTTACGCCTATGAATGTGTCTACGAGGAGAACGGGTACGTTAAATATGTAAGTCCGAAAATCATGGCTTCAGGATTAACGGAAGAGAAGAGGGCTGTGTTCATTGGAGGGGGGAGTCGTCCTCCTCCAGTGAATGGTCAAAATTGTCGTGATAGCTATCCGTGAATACGGTTAAGTGCTCTAAATCTGCTTTAAAGAAGGTAAGCTGCGGGCATATATGTATTCAAACCAATATTGGCTTCAATTAATTAGATACATGTGTAGCGACCGCCATAGTCGCCATAGTTCAGGTAGGAGATGCACACCTCTTACAAGGTAAAGGACCATTTACAAGGTAAAGGTCCTGGAGGAAACAGAACGGAGAAGGGATCAGGGGTCGAGAACTGTAGCTGGTCACTTCGAGCGTGATCGTCAGACTGTAAACATGTTAAAGGGAACGCTGGTGCTGTAGTTTATTAATCGTGTAAATATATTTTAATAATTAATATTATAAGTAAATGTGTTAAGGATTAATTAGTGTTATTCGGTGTGATCAATGGATCAATGTATATCTCCGTAAATATTCAGTGACAGGCACACACCACCACCAAACATGTTCAGCTCTCTATGTTCCTCGAGTAACACTCATAGGAATGTACATTATGTGCCATCAGCGTAGAATTTTCAAATTTATTTGGTGGGGGAATATTTTTTAGATTTCTACAATACAGCATATGTAAAATTTCCATTTATTTAAAATTATTGAGGAGTGGCTCGGGCTCCACGGGCCCATTTAACTCTACTCCTATGTTATGTATTTATTAATATAGAAGCATTTCATTTATGAAATATTACAATTTTCGAAAGTATACTCACAATTATTAAAATTTTAATAATTCGCAGAATTCCGGAAATGGCTGAATTTTTTTATTAGAAACAAATCATTTACGCAAGTGGTCTGTCATCTTGTTGAGTTTATTGCTGCAAACAAATTTTCGCGTAAAAGTGACAAGGGGTAAGTTATTTTAATTCTTAATACGAATTTGAGTATGTAATTTTATTGTAAATATTAATCACTTATAAGTTATGATTATAACTTTTACTGTAATCTATCGCTACGAAAATAAATTGTTTTGACTACTCTGCAAAAATATTTCTAAAAGGATGCATTTATTTTTAGATTTTTCAACACCGGAATCGTCCTATGTTGATTCGAAACCGGGTGGCTCTTGTTGTTGGTTGCATGTGATGCTGACCGTGAAAATTCTTTAGATTCGAACGCATATATGATTCAGTACTGGCAATCTGATGTTACTTATGGCGTGACATAACAGGCCCATAACATAGCCATACTTGTGGCCCATTAGTATACTAGAAAATAAGGACCACTTATGGCAATCGTGTGGAAAGTTTATGACTCTTTCATGGCAGCCACTCATTTAACATAACACGTATGCTTCAGTACTGGCAATCTGATGGTACTTATGGCATGCCATAACAGGCCCATAACATAGCAAGGCTTGTGTTCCATTAGTATACCAGAAACTAAGGGCCACTTATGACAATCATGTGGGAACTTTATGGCTTTTCTATGGCAGCCACTCATTTAACATAGCATGTGTGGTTCAGTACTGGCAATTTGATGGTACTTATCGCATGCCATAAGAGGCCCATAACATATCCATGCTTGTGGCCCATTATTATACCGAGGGAACGTAAAAGTGGTGACGCCGTTACTTCATCCGGTTAACTTCCATAACTAGCAAATATGGCTAGCCCTCATATTCCCATTATTGGACTACAAGTTGTGTGTTCGCTGGGATTAGTCTGCTGCTACGTATATTTAGTATTATTAAATATATTAATAAAATACATCAAAATACTTTAAAATTTTGAGACCCTGAGCTTTCTGAGCGCCTACGTAACTTTCAAAACCCCCTCTATAATAAGAGTTTAGCTACTGGCTTGTGCAGAGACTAAAATTATGGGTTTTGAGATTTTACTTCTACAATAGTCTAAAAAAATACGATTTTCTGATACCGCCCCATTCTTAAAAAAATTACATCAATTAACTCAAATGGATAGTGTAAAAAAGACCTCTAGATACAGATGCACAGGTTGGTCTAAAAGGAACTACCACAGCTAGGCTGTTCTGGCATTGCAATTCGTGAAAGACCAAGATGAAAATAAAAGTTCAGAATTTAGAAAAAAAAAGATGTATGACATCCAAATGTACACAGGTAGAAAGTACTTATGATCCTACTGATAGAGCGCACGAATTTCAGAAATTGCCAATGATAATATTAGTTTTGGTTGAGCTCATTTTCACCAGCTCGTGAAAACACCATAAAAAATATTGCGCCAGAGTTTAAAACTTTGGCATTCTAGACTGTATTTTTTAGGCCTAATGAACCAAACTGTTGACTACGGTGTGCAAAAAAAAAAAAAAGAAAGTGTTTTAAAAAGTCCCAATTGGGAGTGCGCAGAAAATTCATAAGAAGTGGGTTACATGTTTACAATGGGGTAACTGTGCAGCTATTCCATACACATTCATACGTATAAGTATGCAAAATTTCATGGCAATGGGGGTTACAAAATCCATCAACCCCCCAGAGTACGTCAGAGTGTTAAAGGTCTATTTAAAACTTTCCATTATTTCATTTATTGTGTTAATTCTTGTCGAATTTTAAAATTTAATTTCTCACAATAATTTTTCAACTTAAAAAGTATAGCTTAATAGTGCTCCTAGTGTCAGCACGTATCAAAGTATAATAGCGTTGACATAGAAAATTCCCGAAATTCGTATGCTTTGACCATGACTACGAGAGCGCATGTATTTTTATCTATATAAGTCAGTATAAATTTATTAAAGATCTACCCCCAAATTTCCTTTTTGGACTTTAAATCAAAAATTACGGCCTCTGAGGTCTGGTGTGCAGTGAAGTTGTATTTTGGACCACCCTGTATCTATTTTTCATATGCTGATGGATGTCATACAAAGGATTAATATAAATTTACTGGAAGAATGATGTTAAAAATCCGCTTCGCACACTCCCATGTATGTACTACGAATCACTATATCGAATTTATTTACTGTGGCAGAAAAGAAATATTATAAGTTATCTATTAATTTGAATATGTATATTATATAAATATATTACTTCATACAAATATATTTGTTTTATTCCTCTATACAGAAACTGTTTTATATTCAATTTTTTTGTAAATTGCAATGTTTTTAAATTCTGTATATGTCATCGAATTATTATTTTTATCGCTTCGATTTTCAATGTTCCTTTTGCTTGAACTGCTGGATATTTGAACGAAAAAAATAAGCATTTTATCGATATTTTTAGGTCTGATAGGTTATACATTCCTTCCTGCTGTTCTTTGTGTCTAAAGGATTGAAAACCGATACAACGTTCTATGTTTTATTGCGAAAAAAGGCCGATAATTGCTGCAAAGGAAAAACAAAAATTGGGGCACGTTTTTTTGTTTTAGTTTCTTCTAAAGCACCGCGATTTAACTTGGAGCACATTGGCATTTTAGCAGCTGTGAATGGCAGAAACTGCTTTCGCATATTTCAATCGAATGGGCTATCTCAATTTATGGGATCGCTCAATATCTTTCGGCTTCCTATAAATAAATATTATATGTCAAGTTTCGGCGATTTCCTTTAATTTGGTAAAACAAAAATATTACAGTCAATGTGACTGGAAGAAAATCGAATGGCGATTTTATTCAAGCGTTGTCCAATCAATCCCAATCGCTCACTGCAAATTGCACCGCATGGCATTTTTCGTTAAAGCCTATAATTTACGCAAAACAATCCCGTAATTTAATTTGATCATATTTTAACAAGAATGGTCCCACACTAGTCTCAGGGCGAATATGTAAATATATACTTGAGGAAAATTTCTATAGTGAAAGTCGTAATATTCTGATTTTTTTAGGATTTGTCTTACGGCTATTATTATTTGTCTGATTTCAATCTGTTCCCACAAATTTTTTTAATTAATAATTAATTAATTTTGTCCGGGGTCGGGGGCTGTGCAAGCAAAGCATAAAAATTGGTAATAATTCCGACACATACTTTTTTAAGTCAAGCTTTGGAGAAAAAGAGGCATCGACCTAGATTCGAACTAAGGTCTCTCTGTTGAGCCCGGAGCGCCTTGGAACGCTAGGCCATCGGGGACAACAACGAAACTCCCTTTCTCTGTATTTAAAGTTTGCAAGGTATTCTTACCTCCCCCACCCTCAGGGCTAACACAATTGCCAAATTATAGTAAAACACAAAGCCTGCGGTGCCGGATATTTGTGTTTTCGTTAAGAATTTATAATAGATAATAATTTTCACTCACTAAAAAGCTTTAGATAGAGCTCAAAATGTGGGTGTCGGAGTAACTATCTCTGGAGAAGTCCTTTTATTTTTAGAAATATGACTTCGGACATCTTATTTTTTATTCATTTACTTTATTTTAATTATTATCTTAAATGAACGTAGTTAAAATACAAAAGATTAGAGAAGTAAGGTAAGGATAAATTAAAAGTTAAATTTTTAGAATAAAGGTGCAAAGAAATTGAACCATTATTCCAAAAACCACATTTGACATATTACTCAATAAATATAGTAAAGAACGGCACAAAGTATGTCTATATATGCATCAAGATATTAACTGTTGTGCAAGTATTCCGATAATTTGATATATGCGCGATATCTATTAAAAACATACACGTATTTCTTAATATATCCAATATCTATCATTTGTATTAGTTTCCTCTCTTAAGGCCGGAGTTCATTAGAAAGCCAATATATACATTCTTACAGGAAGCATTGAATACAACCATCCATCAAGAAAAATAATAAGTACAGTTGGATATTTTGGTTAAACGAAGTTCGAATAAACAGGTTCTGATACCATCCAGTCCAACCTCCAAATGCTTTCCACACAAGTCTATCCTGGGCCATTCGTTTCCACGTCACCCCAACCTCTTTTCTTATTTCATCCACCCATCTAGTTTGAGGACGTTTTCTAGGTCTTCGGTGGTCTCTTGGAATCCAGTTCAGAATTTCTGTTGTCCATCGTTGATCAGTTCTTCTTGCAATATGCCCAGCCCATCGCCATTTCAGTCCTTTTACTTTAACAATGATGTCCTCTACTCTAGTTTGCTCTCTCACCCAAGTGTTTCTTTTTCGATCTCTCCTAGTTATTCCAAGCATGCACCTCTCCATGCTCCTTTGCGTTGTCTGTAACTTTCGTATTGCTCCAACTGTTAGACTCCATGTCTCTGATCCATAAGAGAGGACTGGCAATACACACTGGTTGAAGACTTTTCTTTTTAGACATAAAGGCAATTTCCCCTTCAGGATAAAACTGTTTCTTCCAAATGCACTCCAGCCAAGTTTAATACGTCTGTTGAGTTCTTTCATAATGTTGCCATCCATTGAAATCAGCTGGCCAAGGTAAATATATGAATCAGCAATTTCTAGCTCAGTGTTGTCAACTTGTATTTTTGTTTCCTCTACAAAATTATTGAACATGATCTTAGTTTTTTGTAGGTTCATCTTGAGTCCAACTTCTTCACTTCTAGTTGAAAGCTCCTGTACCATGTCTTGGAGTTCTGATGGGTTCGTTGAAAAATGAAATTGAAAATAACTGAAATTGAAAAATAATTTAAAAAGGTAAATGCTCGACTGGAATAATTCAAACTTATAGGCTGGAATTTTCCCAAGCAAATTAATAAATGGAATTATATTAAAGGTAGAATTTGTTAAAACATAGTGGTTGATGACGATATGTACATTTCAAAAATGAATATTATGTATAAATATCGATTTCGGAATTGTGAAATCGCCAACATCGCAAGATGTTTCAAAAAGTCTAGTGAATCTTAACTGTTTAATATCTGTATAATTACATTGGAACCAAGAATATTATATCTCTGGACGATGTGACTGCAATTGAAACTGATTGTAAACTAAGGATTGCATTTTTATAACTGTAATTCGCTTTGTAATATGTATGTCTATTTCTCCAATTGTGATCCCATTTATAATATGCTTAAAAATATTTTATAATTGCCTAAAAAAGTAATTATCTAACGGTTGAATAAACGAAGTTGTGTTGCTAGGTATTTGTAACTTTATGGGACTTACTGGGATTTGTGTGCCCTGTCCATAAATCTGGTAATAATATTCAAAGCTAATTTAAACTTTCAAGTATATAATTGTCAATACACTTTCATTTATTTTAAATTTATACATTTTTCCTGATCTTGAACAAATTATTTATGATTTCGAGGACTGAAATAAATTTTTTTGATAAATGGAAAAACATTTCCATTCTTCTCTTCGTAAAATCATCTTATAGTTTAGTTCGCCATTCATTGCTAAAATGGGAATTAGTGTATAGCGATGTAGGCATTACACAAATGCCTACAGCTATGGCATTAGTGTATAGCGGTAGGCATTAATGTATAGCTGGAAAACGCGCAGCTTATGATAAAGTAGTTTTCTCACCTTTATTTGTAAGTATCCTGTCATTTGATATTAAATAATTAAGTCCACTTTAATCAATATTTAAGATTTGACCTGTGTCGTAACCCGTTGATATTAAATCGCATGTACGCAAATAAACTCAATAGAACTATTTAAAAACGAAATACACACGGACGCAATTTATTGTGAGTTGGAGACTGTGTGTCTGTGTACATTTTGTTTTTAAATATTATTTTGCGCAGCGCATCGCTCACCTTTTCACATCAATAGCACTATTTTTAGTATTTTCATCAGTTTTGGTATATTTGTAGGGCCATATTGGAGAAAATATTCGAAACTTTTTAACTTAATGACTGTATATAATTTTATGAACATTGAAATTTATAAAGCCCCTGTTCTTTTGATTTCATAATAGCCCATCTTCTTATATCGATGTCATGAACTGGCAGATACCATTTTTTTACGCGTACGAATTTTAAATACAAATTGCGCAATCGTAATATATTTTGTTTTATTTGTACCACTGTCAGACAAATATTTTTCAAATCCTGGTATGCAATTTTTATCGTTAACTATGTGGTATCTGGTTTTGGGTCCGAGAATTTTTTTCCACGAATCGTAAAATTTAACAACTTCGATGGAGACTGATTTGTTTGGTTTATCCTCATCTAAACTTTCTTCGAATTCCGTATCAGAAAAATTGTCCACTGCAACATCTTCCCCAAGAATAATGTAATTTACATAACTATCAGTGATGTTAAGACTGTCCTGAAAATCCAAACTAAATTCTCCATACATATTATCTTTAAAAGGCAAGTTTTTAACTACAAAACCATTTTCTTTGCTCATTATAAATTCTACTTCAGTGATTATCAAAAGCTCTGTGCCATATTTGGTTATTGCTAAATTTAATATTGGAGAAATAATGTTAACAGCATTAATCTCACTTTAAAAATACATCTACGTTTTAACTGATCGTAAACGAAACATAAAGTACTAGCATAATGAATGATTCAAAATCGGTTCCTGCAATAGCAGAAAATACCACCAAACCTTTAAAACACACCAAGTTTGGCATAAAACTCAAAGTTTCAATTTTATTTGAAAATTTGAAAAAACTTAATTTGTAACTGCGTTAACTTCAGCAATTTATTCACCTTTATATTTATTTTTATATTAAACATATCCTACTCCTTATTTCTGAAATTTTTTGGTTTGACATTACACAAAAACAACACCCTGCAAAATTACAATTATGGTTCAAATTATAATATTTTAAAATTTTGAGTGTTTATAAAAAATAAAATTATGAATTAAGCAGAAATGTGATTTCATATTCGTGATAAGGTAGCCATGACTTTTAAAATGTACTAAGTCTCGACTCGAAGTATAGGGTACACCAAAAATGGCTTCCTTTTTAGTAACCCAATCCTCCCATCCTTTGCGGATAATAAGAATTACTCTTAATATGAAGAGATTTTTCCTTCCCTTTGTTGTCGTCTTAACAAAGTTCAACTCTATCAACACTGCAGAAGTTCTCCAAAGCGTCTGTTCATAATGGTTGGTTGATTAAGCATGTTATTTTATTCCAAATTATTGCTCATATTAATATAATAACGCACATTAACCAAGAGCATGATGTCGTTGACAATATTCTACACACGTCATGCTTTCCATTTGCTCTGACAATTGTTGATTGGTTAATGATAATACCATTAGGCTGGCCTAACAACGATCAATGCCATTGCCTAGTTTCCACGTTTGAATCCAATAAAATCAACTAAGTACGCACTGGCATGTCAGTTAATTCCTAGTTAACTAACTAGTTTGCAAATGTTGAGTAAAGTAAACTGCGAGCGAGGGCACATTTACACGCGACCGAATTTCCTGGAACTCAAATTCAGCCACACGAACCCCAAAGACGCAAATAGAATTGTTAACTCCCAGAAGAGCCAAATAACACTTGTGTATTAAAGCAAATATCGTATAATTGTTAATATACTGTGGCAAGTATCTTTTTATTTATATTTCTACCCTGTATAATAATATCAATAATAACGTAACACTGACAATAACGTCATCATTGACAGGTTATATCAGGCTGTAAAATAATAACACAAAAAAGAGCTACATGCGTATCCATGGCCAGGTGGCAAAAACAATGCAATAAAATCTAGCCATCAAAGCTGGTTTAGTGACATTAAGACTTCCCTATTGCAAATACGAATTAGAAAATATTTTAGAGAATGAAACACATAAGCTTTACTGGGATAGGGTAACAATAACTGAGAAGATAACAGCACAGAACTGGCCAGACGTAATTCTAATTAACAAACCACAAGCATCATCAATATAATAGTTTCTAACATAAACAACATACAGACCACGTAAATAACAAAAATCACCGAATACGAAGACCACGGATAAAAGATCAAAGACGTGTGGCATATAGAAAGGGCCGCCATTGCACCTATAATTTTATCAGCCACAGGCCTAACACTAATAACACTAACCACACCCATAATAATAAACCCTATACTACACTGGATAGAAAAAACGAGTCCTTTTTCAATCTACGTCTCATTTTTCTATGATCCCATTGGTATTGAAACCAGGTAAAAGTCACAATAAACTACGCTTTCTTCTTAGCCTCCACACAGCGGGACAAGAATCGGAAAACGTGGCCCAAACCACAATTTTCAAAGTAGTCACAAAGTATTTTTTTTTCCATCTGTACTAATTACATCCCAAAACTCTATGAAATATTTACCACAGGTATACGTCTCATTCTGAATCCACTCCGTTTAACATTAATTCGAATAATGTAAGAAACATGTACGATTGCAGCCGTATTAAGCTCCAGCTTATTTACATTCGAATGCTATCGGAAGCAGTTTCTTTTCAGACGTTCAGTTCATCCATTGACATGTTAGCTACAGGGTAAGGTTAATTATCTTAAAGCATATTTTACTTTTTTTTTTTTTTTTTGTTAATTTAGCGTGCCGAAAATTCAAAATGAATCAAACTTTCTTTGTTTTAGAGGTTTTCAAAAAATACCATGGGGTAATATCTAGATTTTCTTTAAAATTTAAAGTATGATTAAAAGAGCTTAAAATTATGAAAAATAGCTGAACTTAACAGCGCCGTTAGTGGTTATTTGCCATTGAAAATTGTATATACTTTCCGTTTCTTAACACACGAATAACAGTATTTTTGTTAATTACAGAACCCAAAATTCTGGTTTGCGCCAATCGAAAAACTAAATTGTCTATGCAAAAATATTCGTGGTAGCTCAGTCTATCAAGTGCATACAAACTATTGTTTCAGAGAACTAAAATAATGTACTCCTTCGACTTGCCAACTGGTCTTCTTTCCAAAGAGGTCCCTTGAAGCAAAGAACAAAAAAAAATTTTCCAAGTCTCTCAATATAAAGAAACGCTTCAGAAGGGTAACAAATCAAGGCCTTCTCAAAAAGCTGCTCATCCCGTCAAACCAACTGATTTTTGCGATCAGGAAATATTTTCTGTTTGAAGTGTTTTATTTTTTTATCAGGCTCACTTATCCATCTTATCTCCATTAATGATCATAAATGCCGAAGATGCTGTTCAAAGTAATTCAAAAAGTGTTGATAATTTTTAATTTCCAGCTAGAACATTCAAACACATGTAAAAAGATATATTGTATATGGATATATTTATTTTTATGTACATAAATAAAATTAAAGGAGGAGCTCCATCGATCTCCGAAATTTTTTTCTTCAAAATCCACGAAAACTACGGTTCTGTCCTCATTTCGGCTTTCTGTTCTCTGCGCACATTGCGAGGTAATACGGTTTATATACGAGTTTATTACCATGTTTGGCGCAGTATAGCCCAGATGCTCTTGCGCCATAAAAAAGCCAAACAATCAATCAATCAATATGCGAGAATCATATTTATATGCCACTCGTATATACACTATAAGTACCAGAGCATACACTATATGTACACTCGTATATATTATATGTACACTCGTATATACACTATATGTACACTCGTATATACACTATATGTACACTTGTGATATACACTATATACACTCGTATATACACTATGTGTACACTCATATAGTATTATACGAGTTACTATATGACTTATGACTTATTATTATATGACTTATGACTTATTATTATATGACATGATTCTTTATTATATGACTTTATGACTTACGCTATGACTTATGACATTATTATACACTTATTACTTCTATTATATGACTTATGACTTATTATTATATGACTTATGACTCATTATATGACTTATGACTTATTATATGACTTATGACTTATTATTATATGACTTATGACTTATTATATGACTTATGACTTATTATTATATGACTTATGACTTATTATTATATGACTTATGACTTATTATTTTATTTATGACTTATTATATTACTCCTTTACATTTTAGTTTTTAATTTTGGTGGTAATATTAGGTCACTGAAGTTCCGACGTTTATTTCTATCCTATATTTAAACGTTATGTCGAAAAGAAAGAAATTACTGTAATCGACAAAACTCTAACAGTAAAAACTAATCCTAGTTTTTATCGTCTAAATATGACACAAGGCCTCAGTACTAGTATAAAATACGATGTGACCGGAGACTAAAGAAAACATGGTGGTGTAAACCGGCCGTAAGGCGGGTGTCGGAGCTACATATGGCCTAAGTAGCCTGGTTGTTGGGCTCCAGTATTTTAAGACATGGTATTATTAAGGTTTAAGCATTATTTTAATCTTGTTGATTTTTAAACGTACGAGAAAATTTTATTAATGATGACCGACCTGAATACTGAAGATAATGAATTTCGAGATAAATCTCATATAATTTATTGACCGGTTATTCCGAATTTTACAATCTTTAGGAGTCTGTTCCATGCTTTTAGCCCATGGTCCATAGAAACTTTAACCCAGCACTGCTTAAGGTCGTTTCAAGAGAGCAAAGTACTGATCCGCATATCTTCAGTTCCCTTTCAGTCACTAGTTGTTTTCCTTTTGAACCAGTAGGTGGTTTCCTTTGAGCCACTAATTGGTTTCCTTTTGAGCCAGTAGGTGGTTTCCATTTGAACTACTAGTTGGTTTCCCCTTTGAGCCACTAGTTTGTTTCCCTTTGAGCCACTAGTTGGTTTCCGTTTGAGCCACTAATTGATTTCCCTTTGAGCCACTAGTTGGTTTCCTTTTGAGCCAGTACGTGGTTTCCATTTGAACTACTAGTTGGTTTCCCCTTTAAGTCACTAGTTTGTTTCCCTTTGAGCCACTAGTTGTTTTCCTTTTTCTCCAATCTAGGCATGTTGTGTCTCTCAGCAAACCTTTGTCTGAATTCGAGCAGTTTATTTTTCAAATTTATTTAATAAAATCCAGTTCAACCATCTTCGAGTTTTACTAACCGGTGTAAAACGATCTCAACGTTTCAAGCACACTCAAATTCACAATTTTCGCTTTACTTAAACAATGTCATTGAATGTATGTTATATTATTTAGCAATCGTAATGGTTTTCTTCACATGACAAAGCACACCCTCACGCTTCTGTTTTTGTGAATCAGTCCCTCACTAATCGTCAAGTTGTTAAATTATGCCATCCTCCGTATTCTCTTGATCTTGCCTAAACAGACTTTTTTCTCTTTCCAAAGCTGAAATCTGGGCTGAAAAGGGCATTGATTTCAGACGTTTCACACATCCAATCTACTGTATGAAAATAAATGCATTACGAAAAATGACTTTCCAGAAGTTTCCAGCAGTTATATGAACATTGTCAGAAGTTCATCATATGAGAGTGGGGGAGACTACCTTGATAGCCCATAAGGAATATCTTTTCAAATATTTCACACTGCTATATTTCTCTGATCACCCACCAGATATTTTGGTCTCATTGTATATGAGTGTATGTGTAAGGTAGGGGGAACCTTAAATATCGTCCATGTTCATAATATCGCTTACCGTAGCCTAGCTCCGGATATTACTGCAGCTGCGCATCCAGTTTGCTCATTATATATTTCCTCACCATGACAGTCCACTGTGCACGTTTCAAGTGATTGAGTCGTTTCGTTGTTATTTCGTGAATTTTCAAATTCACGTTCAAAAAAAACGTCACACAAATTCGTGAATTTTCAAATTTCAGTCTGGTGAGTTAAAAACCTACTCATACTCCTACTAACATATTATGTAAGTTTTGTGATGAATTGCGATCGCCATAATATAGTTAATAGTGTAAGAAATAAGTATTCTCTTGGTACTTAAGTTATCGAGTTCGTCTAGCCGGTTTTTCCTGTAGCATCCCCTATATTGTAAGGTTTGGGGGTTCCTAATACCGCCCATTAAGATGTTCCTAGTATCGCCTATTATGCGATATTTGGAATATTGTTTTGAAATAGGTTTGCTATTACTACAAATGTCAAAGAGGAAAGAATGGGAGAAGGTAAAGATGAAAGAAGTAGTGATAGCTGTAAAAAACAAAAGATGGGCCTTTTGAAAGTATCCCAAGCATATAATGTACCGCGGTCAGCATTAAAAGATCATGCAAATAATCTTTGGGAAACATTGAAAGATTATTGTACGTGCTCCTAAGATGCAAGCCAATTTTGAACACAGAGTTGGAGGACGAGTTATTGGAGTATTGTTACGAGATTGAGCGTTCATACTACGGTCTCACTGCAAGGGATATGAAAAGAATGGCTTTCCAGCTGGTAATTAGAAACACTATTACCAATTGATGTTTTAAAGATAAAAGGAGTGCAGGGAGAAAATAGTTGCATGTCTTTTTGAAGAGACACCCTGCTTTAAACTTAAGAAAACCACAACCTTTATCTCTGGCAAGAATTCAAGGTTTTTCAAAAGACAATGTGGACAAGTTTTTCAATATACTGAAACCAGAGCTGGAGAAAGTAAAATTTTCAGCGGCTAGAGTATTTAATGTTGATGAAACAGGTGTTACAACTGTCCAACATAAAAGTCTTAAAGTTGTAACCGTGAAAGGTAAGAAAGAGTTACACTAGCTTTCATCAGCCGAAAGAGGGCGGTTTGTGGACGTCATAACTTGCATGTCCGCTTCCGGTATTTTTGTGCCTCCGATGCTAATTTTCCCAAGGCAGAGAATGAAACGAGAGTTGTTAGATGGCGCTCCACTGGGAAGCATAGCAGGTTGCCACATCTCGGGCTGGATACAAACTAATCTATTTGCTTAGTGGATGGCTCATTTTATTAAGTGCGTTGGAGCAACCAAAGATGATCCCGTCGTTTTGATTTTGGACGGACACACAACCCACACCTGAAACTTGGATTCTATCGACCTGTAACATGAAAATGGAGTGTGTCTTCAGGTCGCATACAGCTCTTGGGTAAAACGTTTATGAAACCTTTCAAGACATGTTACGTTCAGGAAATTGAAAAATGGTTATTTGCACATCCCTATCGAGCTGTCAAAATTTTTCAAGTGGGCCAATTTGTTGGCAAAGCTTACGTAAGTGCAGCCAATATGAACGTGGCAATACAAGGGTTAAAGCAACAGGCCTTTTGCCCTACAACCCACAGCTATTTAATGATGCTGACTTTTTTGCAACAGCAACACCTTTTGATCGCAGAAGAAAGGGAAGTATTGCCTCAACAATCTTCGTCTTTGACAAGTTAACAACCACCATCATCCGCAATGACCAGTCAGCAAGCATCACCATCGACAAGTCAATCTTCTCCAACGACAGATCAGCAATCATCGTTATCGACAAGCTTAGTAGCTTTGCCTGCTCTAGTAAAATCACCAAATCACATCATTCCAGTACCGAAACTTCTCCCTAAACAGCCAAATAGAAGGTGTAGATCGGCCTCACTGGTTAGTAGATCTCCCTTCAGAGAGGCCCTTGTGCAGTCATTAAACAAAAAGAAAGTAATAAATACCTTTTGTGTGGAAACATCAAGCAAACGAAAGCAAACAAAATCTAAAGAAATAGTATCAAAAAATACGAAAACGAAGAAATATTAAGGAAGAAACGACTAGGTCTTCCTTCAGAGATCAGAATCGGAAGTAGAAGAGGAAGAAGAAGAGGCAACTTACGTCTCAACCGATGACAACGACAGTAGCTGTTCCGATAGTGACGACACCGAATGTCCAATCTGTAATGGCTTCTATTCTAATGATAAGCATGGAGATCAGTGCATAAAATGTGTAGAGCATTTCAAGTGGTCACACGAAGCTTGTCATACCAGAAAGAACAAATTACTGAAAATTTGTTACGCGTGCGTTTTTTGCAGCTAAGCTCGAATTCTCTATTCTATTCGTCTTTTGGCCTGCAAAATCTCACTTTATTTCTAAACATCATTCTGGTTTATAATAAACATATTTTTCTCTGAGTTTTCATGTTTCATTTTCTTTTAAATGTGAATTTTTCTTTTAGTTTAGAACAATTTTTGTTTTTTGAAAATGTAAAACCTCGTTTATTTTGCAACGTCTTTGCAACGTTATTTTGCTCACTTTTCATATTTGTAATATAGTAAGAAATACGAAACAATTTTTACAATATTTTTTGGTACTTCTTTTTTTTTCTAGACGATATTTGAACATCATATGATGTAGTAGGCGATATTTGGAACAACTCTTTCAAATTTAAAAAAATATATAGTTTTTTCTTTTTAAAAAGGTTAAAATCCTCAATAATTAAGTAATTGTAATGCGATATATTACCTGATTGTGTAATAGAAAATTGGTGCTAGTTGCAGGATAATGTAATGAGGATTAAGTATATTTATGCAAAAATTTTCTTGGATGGGCGATATTTGGGCCCCTACCTTATATATGTAAATAAAACTGGATTTCTAAACATGCTTAAAACAGTATGTAAAATAAGATGTAAAATATAAGCACAGGGAAATAAAATTTCATAAAAAGAAGTTAAACTGACTTGCGTGAAGAAATATTTGGTTAAAGATGAAAAATGTGAGATTGTCAACTTTAGATAAAGCAGATAAACAAAGCTCTTGCGGAAAACATTCAATTAAAGTCATGGCGGATTAAGCGGTTAGCGGACCTGGTGGCCGCCAGGGGCCCTGAGCTCGAGAGATTCCCAGTTAAAAGCTACCACAACACAAAAGGCGAAAGATGCAGCACCTAATATTATTTACGTATTTTACGTATATAAGTACAAAACGTTCTTTTTTTAAATTAAAGTTAATTAAAAATCATATTAGTTCAAACATGCTCTGGCGCACCTACCTTGGGGGCCCGCGCACCCCTTGGGCTAACAAAGCGGAAAATTATTACGCCATAAGAAATTCTTGTTTTTTTTAAGTAATAAAATTTAAAGTATTGACGATACCAAGGACATTTCCCTGATCTCTGCGATATTGATGAGGCTGCTGTTGAGGTAAGCAACCACAGTGGCTATGGCTGTCTTCAAACGCTTTCCAGGAGGTAAAGGTAGACCAAAACAATTAAATTGGAAATTCTGAGTGCAGATATTTCTAATTATGTCAAGAAATCTAACCTCACCGATGAAAATAGGATAACAATGTTTAAAAGTCTTTGGGAACCATATGAAAATTGCAATTTTCCCACGACCGTCACTAGTGCTGTATAAAGTCAAGGAAAATCTCACCACAGTCGGAAGTTCTGCCCATCTGAACTGAGTAAGCATAACTTACCTAAAGGCAGAAGACAGTGTCTATAGCAAATTTTTTGTGTTCTCTTTTCACCCCATGATGTCATGATGTCATGATGTCCATGTTGTCCCATGAGGTTTTAGATCTACACAAGCCACAAGTCAACTTGTTTCAAAAGAGTTTAATAATTAGAAGAAGACCTTGGAGAAGTTCAGTCAACATTAAGACAGAACTTTATTCTATCATAAGAATTCAGTTCACAAAGCCGATGAGTTTTTAAAGGTCGCAAAAGGAAAAAAGGCTTCTGTAGATCAAGTAGTGGACAGAGGGCAAGCAAAAGCAAGTTTTGCACAATAGGATTACTTTTAAACCTATTACTAAAACAGTGATCTTTTGTGGAAAACAAAAGCTGGCCATTGTAAAATTGTACAAAAAAATCCACCATTTTTAATCATTTAAGTATATTGCACTGTCAAATTAGTAGTAATTTAATAATGACAAATGAGCACAAAAAAACAACCGTAGTTGATATGATCCCTGGCCTCTTTTTTTCATCAAAAATTCCTTGCACTACTGGGCCCCCTCATTGGGAATATTTTGGGTGCGCCACTGCAAATATGAGTGCAGAATGATTAACACCTACTGTCATAACTAGAGCCCGCATTATATGCAATCGCATACATGTTCATATGCAATTTCACATTTTAGCTGTTTTTAGTGTTTTTGAATATAAATGCACAAAAACCATGAATTTCCAGAATAAATGCATATTTTAAGGGTTTTAGTAATTTTAAGAATTTTATTATTTCCTCATCCGAAAAATTTTAGCACAACTCTGAAGTTAACCTTTCCTCTTACTTCTTATCTGAGCGGAAAGGCAATGGAATTTGCAAAGGTACGCTTTTAATTACGTCCTAGGACGCCAAAATGTTGTCGTAGCTGAATTATAGCCACCATCCATGTTAGGAAAACCAAAGCTGAGTTTTACTGTGTTTGACTGGAAATTGATTGAAAGTCAAATTAAAACAAACACTTATTCTAAAATTCCACACCATTTTCCTTCAGTGATAGACATGGTTCTATCATCGATAAACTATTCGTAATAGACAACCCGCAAAAACATATGTGCTGTTCAATACCTCTTGTAGCTCTGAAAAGGTTCCTTTTGGGCCATAAAAATGCTATTACATGATAGAAGATAAAGCGTAACTGTTTAGAACAACGAGAGACACATTGTGATATGCAGTCATAGAATTTACTATGTATAAAACATATGATTTAATGTATATCGAATTTTTCTACTTGGCGGTTAATAATAAATTTATTTATTTTAAAATACGGGAAAGAAGATTTTGAAGCATTAAAAAAATTTTAAGTACATACTTATTTATTTGAAGTGCATGTTTTTTTTCATTTTAAGTGGATATTTTGAGACTTATTAGTGTAGATTTCCTAGTTTTTTGGTGCATATAATCCGGGCTCTAGTCATAACTGTAGTTTCACCATGTATTATGTGCGCCCATATGAGTACTTCTGGGGGTGGGGGATTGAGAAAAATTATTACTTTCTTCTCAAGACTGTCAAAAATTTTAGTGAATGTACAAGATACTAAAATGCTACAAAAATAATTGATACTGCTTGGCAATTAGTAATGAGCTAAAAAGTACCTTACTTTAAAATGTGCTTGTAAAACTTTTGAAAGTAAATGCAAAGCAAAATCATGGTTTTGAACGGTTAGGTGGGCTCGAGCCCCCTCCCTGCTCCCATATGGGCGCCCATGCCATGCCATGTATAATTAAGTAAATGAAATTAGAATTAAATGAAATAAAATCGTAATGGCGGAAACCCTGTTCTCAACAACGCCATTTTTCTTATAAAAAGCTGAGAAGAACAACTTTGATTTAACTTCCATGCACACACTTTAATACTTACCCTCTGTGTGTACACACTTGAGCGCGACAATGCTGAAAACTAATTGGACGTTATTGAGTCGTTGTTTAAACAATATTTCCGCGCGAAAATCGGATCTTCTGAATAAGTCTTCGAGGACGAGAGGACGTTTATGTCCTGCTCCGACTGTATTAATTTTTCTAAAACTCCCGTCGAACTATTATTAATATCATTATTTTAAAGAGATAATCCTTATTGTAGAATAAATAAAACTTAGAAATAAAAAAAAAGGGGGAAAGAGAGTATTTGTCTATTATGGGGTGAATGATCAATGCGATTATTGGTGAATTAATATGATTAATGATTATTATTATTGTATACATACCTATGCATATATGATATACATACCAGGACCTAAAGAGTCTAATCGAATTGTAAGTACCGTTTATTCTATTTCATCAGAAGTTATGAAAAATAATAATTATATAGATGAATGATGGTAAAAAATTTATGTTTGGAAGCCCGATATAATATCTCAAGTGATATTAAAAAGTTATAAATGATAAAGGAAGTTTGCAAGAACATTTGCAAAGAATATTAATATATGTTATTAAAACATGAGAAATAATAAGAACGTAAGAAACTGATAAATAAATAATCAGAAGTGTTGATAAATAAATAGCCAGAAGTGCTATTGAATAATAGTTCGAAGCAGTGGCGCCGACTTCATGGGTTCGAGACACTTTTTGAACCCTCAATAATTTTGTTGTGGGTTCCTCGAACCCCTAACATTTTTACGCCTGTCGAAAATATGCATACGGAAATATATGCATAAAGTTTTTAATCATAAATTCTTCATGGTCCTCATTATTTATACACTGTTCCCTGGATTTTTTATAAAAGAAAATACTTTTTTTTGTCTGTGTTCACAGAAAATACAGAAGTCCAGTTGAGGGGCGGACTGTGTTCTCTCAAAGGGATTTGAGATCTTGGATTTTCTGAGGGTGCGACTCCTTGTCCATTCGAAGGCTCGAGTCCTATCGCCTACGAGGGCGCACCGGCCGGCTGGCTGGTGGACGGGCGGCCCAGTCCGTCCTTGGTCTAATCTCTAGTAGATATGAGTTGGACTCCGCCCGACACCAGGCACGAGATTTGATTTTCTATAACATTTTTAGTATTAGTGCCGATTTAAGGAATCTGATTGACTGAGAAGGTGATGTTTTGCCAGGCTCCAATATCGAAATAATTCTAGTCAAAAAGAATTGACGCTTCCTTTGGCGAAATCAGGGTTGTATATGAGCCAAAAGAATCGTTAATAATTACAGTTCACCGGGATGTCGTTGTCAAAATCTGCTGCTTCCTACGGATGCTCCAATATAAGAAATGTAATTGAGCAAACGTCTTTAAAAGTAATGTATTTTCCAGCTATTCAAATCATTTAATGAGTTATTAAATAATGGATGCATATAGACTTAACTTGGATGCAGGGCAAACATTGTTGGAAAATAACCCACTCAAAAAACTTACATTTTTTAAAATTCATGAAGATAATTGAGTTAGGTATTTAGCAGTATCTCTATGTTGTATATAAAATTGTTCCGCCTACAAAAGCAAAATATAGGTAAGTAATTACCTAGAAAAAAACATTTTTGTATAGTTAACTATAATTTACTTCATTTATACATTTCAAGTATCCTATTGCGCCAAAAAATCTGACAATGGCATTTAAATTACACTTAAATCCTTTGAAAAATGTGCGGGCCATTCGATTTAAAATTTTCGGAACCCACAATAATTTTCAAGTCGGCACATAAGTTTCGAAATGCATAAAGGGCGTGAAACTTTTCCTAATGATTAATTTAATAATAATTTATTAATAATTTAATGATGAAGAGATTATTTCGAAAATATTTTTAACAATGCCAATATCAAATGCAACAGGTGAAAGATCTTTTTCAGTTTTTAAACGCGTTAAAATCTATTTAAGGAGTACGATAGGAGAAGACAGATTGAACAACATGGTCATATTATACCTAGAACAAAAAATTTTGGACGAAATAGATATTGCAAAAAGTAATTGATGACTTTGTCAAAGAAAAGAAAAATCAAGACACAAATTTATATACAAAACATTTTTTAAGCACTGAGGTAATTTATTACTATTAAATTTTTTGAATAAATATCTGATTTTTCTTGAAACGTTGAGTTTATTATTAGCTACATATTGCCGGTTTAAGCAACGCACTAAAAATTTACTACTGAAATCTTCCCGAAAAAATCCTCAGTTCCTTACAGAATTTTTTGTTTTGGGGTTTGGGTCTCAGGTCCTTGAAATTTTTACCGCCAGGGGCCCCCAATAGGCTTGATCCGCCTCTGATTAAGGTAAAGCAAAAAGTGAGCAATATTATTACAGAATTGTGTTTCTTCCAAATAATGGTGTCAATTCAAAGGGATTGGAAATAACCCGTCAATTTTTTTTATCCTATTTTTCGAAAATTTTTTTCTTTGAAGAGTAATACGGACTGCCTGTCACAACTCGTAAAGACACCCATTTCCAACTTGAAAATTTTCCCACACCGTTGGGTTGAACCCGTTTAGTTTTGGAGTTTTAAAATGTCACGAGTTCAAATGAAATTTCTAACGTCAGGCTGAAATGTCCTATTTTGTTTAGCTATGCCACGACAAGTAGGATTTAGTTTATTCAAGAAACTCTGCTCGGGCGACAAGCATCAACAAACTCTGAAATTCTCTACAGACATCTGGCAACCTAGTCACTTTTGCCAGCATTTTCTCTACAGCTGAATTTATACGAATGAAAGAATCGTGCTTTTAAAAACATAAAATTTAAGTTCAAATTAACATCTAAAATGTAGGCTCTTATTTATATAAATTAAATTTTCAAATTTGAGAGCTTTCGAAACAAAATATATTGAATTTTAGAGTGTTTGACTGTAGCTTATTTACCGAAGAAAAATGTACACGCAGTTTCCAATCTAACGTAAATATAGCCATACAAGATGAATTGTAATTCCATAAAAGACGAAAAATTTAAAACGAAATTCTACAAAAATTTGTTCTGAGAAAAGTATTTTCCAGGGGGGGCACAGCCCCCCCTCTAACCCCATCCTGGCTACGGCTATTGGTAGCACAGTAGCAGCGTGTTGTTAATTAAGCTTTGAGTTCCAACTATGCAAAACAAAACCTATTATCGACTAACTGCCCACTCTAATCCTAGGGTTTGTTTCCTACGTCCATAAGTGGTTCTGATTGTTTATAAAAATGTAGACCAACTGGTGACCGAGTCGTAATGCGTTCGTCTGGTATCATTTACCCTAGCTTGATCTTCAGCGGCATCGTAAATTGTATGCAGCTTTTCTGCACATCGTAGTTCTGGTAATTCTTTTGATTCAGCTGGTTCACTACTTCAGCTCCCTTGAAAAACTGCAGGTCTCAAAGCAGCACGACCATTACTGTTCCCGCAAAATCACAAACAGTTCTGTGATATACAACCGAACACGCAGACAGCCACAAGTGTAATTCTAGGGATTGAAATTCATTAAAGTATTTTAAGCACCTAAGTATACAAGGAGCTGTAAAGCACGTTGTCTGAGCTGGATTTACTTTAAAGAAACGTGAACTCGTTTTCACTTAAACGGAATTTAGAAATAAATATAGGAGTATAAAACAAAATAAAAAGTTTAAAATTGGTTTACAAGCTAACATGTTTTCTATATCAATCTCGCACAATTTCTCTTCCTTCCCCTAAGATTGGAAGGAAACTTTAATAGAGAAAATATATATACGCAACAAATTTGGTCAGAAGGTCTCAGGAGATCTTGGGGGCGTTCTACAGCAGAGAGAGAAGGCGGGAAATCTACGCAGGGAAGGGAGCTTAATTTATCCCATAAACCGAGATAAAATTGCCTCAAAACGACTTTTTCGGCGTCGCAAATAGAAAAAGGAAGTATGTCCTAAGGGTAACCGCATAGTGCACGGTGGGTAAGTCCTATTTATTTTCGAGAATTTTCCCCGAGGGTTTTAAGGGAATTGAAGGAAGGATTTTGCAATGGAAACACCGAGAACGCCAGGAATATTTCATTTTAATGGTATTTTTTATTTAGAGTTTCCGTTAAATGTAAAGATCATCACACACACTATTGCATTTTTTTTAATAGTTTGTTACTTTGAATTGTATTTCCAATATCGGTAAATTCTTCAATAAAAATTTATTTCAAGCAACCTTTCACATCTTTTATTTCAATATCATATCTATCACGTATAATTTTATTAAAACTTAGCAAACAATATGCGTGATGTATATACAATAGACCCTCTCTTATTCGGTCCCTGTTTACCTGGTCACTTCCTTTCGCCGAAAAAAAGCAATGTTCCGAAAAGCAAGCTTCAAAAAACCATGGTTGTTAACAAACAAACGAAAATCAATGATGTTCTCAAATTAATATACTCCCTAACAGGTACAGGCCTGCACAAAAGTTTAGACACAACACAAATTTGAGTATAACAAAATACTATTAAAACTGAAGAAGTAGGAACTTTAATATTACGAAGTATGAACACATGTAATATGCAAATTAAAAATTTGAGAACAGAAATCACATCAGTAGCGAACTTGCTGCAATATATAACTTAAAATAAGTAAAATATGTGGCACAAAAGTTTAGGCACAAACATAAATTTTAGCACTTGCATAAGGAAATGAACAATTTTAATAATCAATGTAGCCACCATTACTTCGTATTAGATTAAATACGCGGTCGTTCATTGAAAGCACAAGATTTTGAAAGGTTTCTGGTTCAAAATTAAACCACGCTTCTTCTATAGCCTTTTTAAGTTCTAAAACGGACGGATATTGCTTTCCATTGGCATACACAACATTCGTTAGTATGCCCCATACATTTTCGATGGGATTACAGTCAGGACTAAGAGCAGGCCAATCGAGAACTGTAATATTTTTAGCGCTCATCCATTCTTTTGTTGACCTGGATGTGTGGATGGACGCATTATCTTGTTGGAAAACCCAGTTTCGTCCACATAAAAGTTCGCCAAAAGGTAATAGGTGACTTTCAAGAGTTGCCTGGTATGCCTTGGAATCTTGTTTTCCATTCAAAAACGCCAAAGAAGTCTGTCCATTGAAGCTAAAGGCTCCCCAAACCATGACTGAACCTCCTCCTTGACGTCTGCTGAACCGACTTAAGGGGCGTTTTCGAAGATCGTGCCAGTAGTGCGAAAGGCCATCGGGACCATCTAAGTTCCACTTTTTTTCATCACTAAATAACACCTGCAGCCATTCGTCACTGTATGATATGTGCTGCCTTGCCCATTGTAGTCGTGCTTGTTTATGATGTAATTGCAAGCAGGGCTTGCGGCGCATTTTTGCATATCTCAAATGCCTGCATTCTACAATCCTTCTACGTATGGTTTCTCTTGACACTCGCATTGCTAACGTGTTTTTTATTTGATTTGCAGACAGGCTTTCATTTGAAGCCAATCTTCGTATTTGTCTATCATCCCGAATGCTGGTCACTCGAGGCCTCCCAGATCGTGATTTTGGTTGATACTGATCACCCCGGGATAACACTCGATAAATGCCTCGCTTTGAACGGTTCAATGCAACAGAAATTTGAGTAACAGATTTACCTTTAGTTTTCAGCCTCCAAATCTTCAAAATCTCGTCATTCGTAAATTGCTTTGACTTCGGCATCGTTCTAAGCATTCTAAATTATTTCAGGCCTTATATAACAACTCTGGGAAACGCCCCTTCGATCACTTGGGAACTTCGCGCCGTTAATTTGCATAAATCTGACATATGTGCCTAAACATTTGTGGCATGCAGATTCCAATATTACGGTGTTGGGATATTTTGTTTCAGTACTTTTGGTAATCTTTTAAGTTGCACAATTTATTATTGGTTCTAGGATTATTTAGATACAATATCGGCGAAGTTCAATGCAAATTCTCGCTTTTATTTATAATTTGCCTCTGTGTCTAAACTTTTGTGCAGGCCTGTACCTCCCTAATAGAGCGAGGTACCTACACTCGAATTTTAATCGGTATGTAATTGTTTATTTGTTCTCTTTTGTTTTTTCAATTTTCGTTATAGTTTTAAAAACAATGCTAAAACATTTTGCTGCCGCATCTTTATTCTGGTTTAAATACTTATTATATCATTTTATAAATGTACGTTTTGTTTTGTAATACCTGAATTTTACTATTTTTTGTAGGATGTCCCCAATTTTTGGTTTAACCTACCGAGGTCCCTGTCCCATGATGTCCGGTTAAGAGATATCTTACTTTATTACGTAAGACTATATAATTATAAAATATATGGTCTTTTCCATAACGATCATGCGCAATCTAACAACGTAAGATTGTGACGGGAATTAAGAAGTAAAAAATTAAAAAAATATATTACTCTTTATTTTAAAAAGTATTCTCATTACGAATAAGCAGCACCATAATTTTGTCCTTCATTGATATATTTTATTATAATTACAGCTTTGTTTCAAAGACTGACCAGGAAATATTTACTCATTATTATTAAATATTCTGGGAATTTGCATAAAATTCCAAGTTATTTTATTCCCTTTCCTCATGAATATTTATTGCCATTTATTGAATACTCTCATTTTAAGGCCATATGTATAAATAAAATATGTAATTTGCATGAGTTAATGAAATAATTAATTCATATAGAATGAATTGAGGCATAATAAAGTGTGACAGATCAGAATAGGAATTAATATAGAAATCATATCATTATAAATCGTGTTTTCGAAAAAATTCTTTATTGAAGTTAATTATCTGAAATATTTTTATTCAAAATCATGTGCGAACTGTGAATAGGAAACCCTGTATTGTGTTTTTATTATGTTCTAATATATTTTTAAAATATATTGTTCTTCTAACAATTATAAGACTCACTCGTAATTAGGTTTGAAACGAAACTTTTTCTGATCATTTTTACATAGTCGTTTTGAAGACATACTTTTTGGAAGAATTTGTGAGATAAAAGCCATTAAAATGTGTCGCTTGGAAACGTGAAAAGAACACAACTTTATTTGCAAAGAAACGAGTCGTCATAACTACGTAAAGAACGCTTTCATACTTAACACATTCAGAAGTAGTTACTAGAATACATGAACTAAACTCTGTCAATATCACCTTCTAATTAAGAATTAAATGAGACTAATGGCGGTATTTTTTAGTCCGGGCAAATATTTTATGGAATTACACACACATTTCGGTAAACGCGTCTTTTTCTGTTTAAGAACGGTTTTCTTTATTCCTTGAAACTTGTGAATGGGAAAAGTAACAACTTTCAAGTTACAAAGAAAAGACGTTGAAATTTGTTATTTGGAGAATTTAATAGCTTTCAAGCAAAAGACGTTGAAATTTGTTATTTGGAGAATTTAATAGCTTTCAAGCAAAAGACGTTGAAATTTGTTAATGGAAGAATTTAACAGGTTTCAAAAAACGAAGGAAAGACATTGAATGCTGTTACTGAAGGAGCCAACAACTTTCAAGGAAAAAGGAAAGACGTTAAAAATCGTTAATTCGAGAGCTTAACAACTTTCAATGAACGAATAAAAGAAGTTGAAAGTTGTTAATGGGAGAACTTAAAACTTTCAAAGAACAAAGAAAAGACAGTGAAAGTCGTTAATTCAGAATTTAACATTTTGCGAAAAACGAAGAAAAGACATTGAATGTTGTTACTGAAAAAGCCAACAACTTTCAAGAAAAAAGGACAGACGTTAAAAATCGTTAATTCGAGAGGTCAACAACTTTCAATGAACGAATAAAAGAAGTTGAAAGTTGTTAATGGGAGAGTTTAAAACTTTCAAGAAATAAGGGAAACACATTGAAAGTTGTTAATGGGAGAAAATAAAACTTTCAAGAAACAAAGGAAAGACGTTAAAAGTTGGGAAGGTTAGTTGGGGAAAATTACTGTATATTACAAGTGAACACATATGATTTCCGTCTTTATAACACGAGATTTTCCTTTAAAAGTGAAGAAATAATAATACAGTTAGGGTTTTCTTGACTTTCTTACAGTATACTAGTAACTCCACTGACAAATTGTACAAAACTCGCAGTTTCTAGTGACAAACAAAATTTAACCAGATGGCTAAAACATCGGATTAGTTAGTGCCTTAATCATCCGTTTGCATTGATTCATAAATATTTACTTCAGGGAATTCAACACTATCGGAATTCAGACACACATTTCAGCAGGTTCTAACTTTCTTTATGGCAAAAGTAATAAAGGAGAAAAAGAGGTAAGGCGGAAATATAATTGTGACTTTATAATATATATATGGATCAGAGACATGGAGTGTAACAGTTGGAGCAATACGGAAGTTACAGACAACCCAAAGGAGCATGGAGAGGTGCATGCTTGGAATAACTAGGAGAGATCGAAAAAGAAACACTTGGGTGAGAGAGCAAACTAGAGTAGAGGACATCATTGTTAAAGTAAAAGGGCTGAAATGGCGATGGGCTGGGCATATTGCAAGAAGAACTGATCAACGATGGACAACAGAAATTCTGAACTGGATTCCAAGAGACCACCGAAGACCTAGAAAACGTCCTCAAACTAAATGGGTGGATGAAATAAGAAAACTGGTTGGGGTGACGTGGAAACGAATGGCCCAGGATAGACTTGTGTGGAAAGCATTTGGAGAGACCTTCATCCAGCAGTGGATAGATAATGGTTGAATATGATGATGATGATATAAATATTAATCACTATATGTTAGAGGAAGGAATTTAATCGACATAGCCAACTTCGGGCCAATTAGGATCACGGAACCGTCAATGTAAAGGTCTATAACTAGGGACCGTATAACATAGTGTACTGCTCTCTCATAACCTCTTTATTATATTTTTAATACAGATTTCTGTACTAATATTACAGATTTCTGTACGACCTTATCTTTACTATGAAATAAATATACCTCTCTTGTTTACATTTGTTGCGGAATAGACTGCAAGCAAGTATGTACAGCATACAAATCGCGAATTTGTAAGGACGTGCCATGGAGCATTACTGGTTCACTTCTCTGGATGATGCTCCAATAAACGTTCGAGACACAGCCAACTGGCCTTATTCGTGACACTAAATGGCAAAATGTAGTTTATTTAGGTTCCAGGAATAGACGCTGTTATCGAGATTTTCGGTGTAGAATATGGTTTTGTCCACCATTTTAAGACGAACAATAAACATAAAAGGGATTCAGTGGATCCCGACAAGACACAAATAGTACTGAAAAACCCTCTTTAAACAACGATCTAATCTTCCAAGAATATGATTTAAAAACACAATCTTTTGACCATCGTGAACTTTAATATTCAGATTAATATTTGGATGTAGATATTCAGATTAATATTCAGAGCTTTAATAATCAGATGTAGCTCAAAATGAATATCAAAGAGTTGAATGAAAATTATTTCAAAAACACTATGTTCTTTTACATCTTTCTTTTTTCGATGGAGTACTTAACTTATATCTATTCGCACATACAAACGCATAATAGATAGAGATTTAACATTATCTTTTGAAGATGCATTAAGCAACTTGTATTCATTTTTATCCAAAGCATGCCCCCAACTGTTTTAAGCTGATGTAAAGATGCAAATAACGAACATTTGATAAAAACACATTAACACAATCGTCGAAGTTACAATAAATGTATTTCATTCAGCTTTAAATGAACCTTTAATTTATTGTTAGTAGAGGCATACACAACAGTACTATTTAAGATATCCTTAAATATGTAAATATAGGTCTGAGTGAATCCTTATAGCGTATTGCGTGCATTGAGCGTTCTACTCTCTTCTATCCAACCCACTTACCGAACGTTACATATTTTTGATTAAAATATTTAATTGTAAAAACAAATTAATAGTTCTTCAACATATACATTGAGATGTGAGAACATAGGGATGGAAATGAAAAGAGAAACGTAAAACAATGAAGGGATAATAAATAACCTGGTGGTTTCTGGATCCATATCTTTGGAATTGGATTATATATTTTAATATTATTTTAAGATTAATATAAAATTAAGATATTTTAAAATTAATTTTTATAATATTTTAAGATTAATATAAGATGAATATTTTAAAGATTAATATAAGATTAAGATATTTTAGATTAATATCAAAGATTAAGATATTTTAAGATTAATTAAGATATTTTAAGATTAGATAGATTCAGATATTTTAAGATTGAATGTTTTGAATTGAATGCAAGATTAAGATATTTTAAAATTAATATGAATTAAATTTTGAATTATATAAGATTAAGATATTTTAAAGATATATAAGATTAAATGTACCCCAAGATTAAGATATTTAAAGATTAAGATATTTTAAGATTGTATGAATTAGATATTTTAAGATTAATATAAGATTAAGATATTTTAAAATTAATTTTTATAATATTTTAAGGTCCCAGGTGTCTTATATCCTCACGGATATTTTCTTAGGACCTTTAGAGTCTAATATTGTGTACTTTTAATATATATATATATATATATGTATTTGTCTATATTATTATTTATTATTATGCGGTATATTGTTATTATGACTTTAGAAATGAAGAATAAATTAAGCATGATTTCAAATATTGAAAAAAAAATGTTTGCACAAAATTTATTGGTACGGTTAATTGATTTTAAAACCTTAAATAAAAGAAATAAACGTTGATGATAGCTATTTTGTTACAAGTGGCTATCCTTATCAAAGTACATCCACTATTTTCTACAATCGTGATGTGGATCTGAGTTATAACAATGGAAACTTATTAGTCTAAAGACAGATACATTTGAGGTACCGTCTCAGGACGTAGATGACACAAAAGATATTTCCAAATGGATGAAATACTATTATTTAGTTGATCATGGACTTTCATATTGATGTTAGATAAAATGTAAACTGCTTGAAACAAATTGAGATCACGTGTTAAGTGAACTTTTTTTTTATGATGTGTGCGTTGAAGAATGAAAACTTGCGTCCGAATTTCCAGAAAAGTATTTTTCAGAAATCGATTTGTGAAATTCTTGTTTTCTGACATGTGTACATGTTCTGAAGAACATAAAGTTCTTTAAGGTAACTGTATTTTTGCATGTAATTACATTTGCTTGTTCATTTTATATTGAATTAATTGTAAGAATAAATAATTGAATCATTTCATTTAACAAAAGATTGCCGATACGGGATTCTGAAATCCAATGCACAAAAGGTTATCATTCTATTACTAGCCAGTTACCGCATTTATATACATAAGCTCGCTGGATTAAATTCAGAACTTCCATTAAAACAAAATTTATCAAGTAACAAATAAAGAATTACAAAAAAAAGAACAAACGGACCAAATTTCCTTTGGATGGATTTGAAAGTTAGATCTAAAGCTAAAGCATTAGGTTTAGCTTTAAAAATAAATATGTTGAAACTTTCAGGTGCTTCTGACACAATTTTCACATCACATATCGATTTTCTTTCTATAAATATACGGATAAAAACTGCCAGCACATAAATAATTTTGCACTTTTTTTTCAAGACGGAAATCAATACCTCATAATTTGAAGAGCAAACTTTTAAAAATACACAGGACTTGAAATTATTTTCACCATTTCTGCACAACTTTTGGAAATTAAATGAATAAGAAGAATTTTTATTCATGAACTCAAATTAGCTATGTTATTTAACCGACCACACAAAAATGTTTGTTTAATGCCAAAAGAGAATTTGTGTATTTTATTTTAATACAATATTGTTACTTCCTCTTGAGTATAGTTTGCATCAGAGGCGTATCCAGTGGGGGCTGAAAAGGGCCACATATATATCCCCAGAATTATTTCGTCTAGTATTAAAAATTGACACCAATTTGCGGGGATGTCATTTTGCTCACCGCTACATTTTGTAAACTTTTAAAAGATAATTTTTTATACTACAGATACAGTAACGTCATACATAAATTTTCATGGACATAATTTAAACTAGATGCAATTTATAATAGACTCAATTGCAAAAGGCGCAAGTTACAATAGAAATAAACTTCTATCATACACAAAAATATTATGCTTCAAGATTACGAACTGGTTTATTATATTACTGGTTTCGCTCATGAACCAGTTATGAAAGACGCCTTACCCTCTACTGGAATGAAATAATCCGTCTGTGATGTCAGCTCCATATGAATTGTAACTGGACTACCCGGCAATTTTCCGCGAACAGACTATATATACATAACTATGGCTCTCTGAAACATGGATTTTTTTTTTTAATTTTATATATGCTATTAGGAACATATTTTAGGAAAAGTCAAGAATTTTCAGCTTTAAAACACGAAAGGTTTAAAAGATATTTGAGTTTAAACTTCACAAGTGGTCAATTTGACAGCAGCCGCAGTTCTAGTATTAAAGAAGGGATAGGACCGTATTTAGGTTCTCTCTGTGTTAATGCATATATGTTATAGTAATTTGAACATTATTAAAAATGTATTTATTTTATATAAATCGAACACTACGCAGATTAAATCAAACAACAATGTCAATTAGTCAACGTTTATTGGCGTAGTGATACCAACGCCGATGGTATGGCGTGATTAGATGGTGAAACGTTCGAAAGAAGGTGCATTTCGATCAATTTAATACCAGTCTCTTTGCAATTTGGTTTAAATAGTAGTCCATGTACTACACCATTCTGCGAAATAACTGGCAACAATATATATACGTTCGTAAAGAGATTATATATTGTCCTTCGTAGCTCAGTGGGTAGAGCCTCCGCCCGGCAAGTGGAAGGTCGTGGGTTCAGGTCCCACCGAAGGCAGAAATATTTATTTTCTTTCGAACGTTTCACCATCTAATCACGCCATACCATCGGCGTTGGTATCACTACGCCAATAAACGTTGATTGATTGACATTGTTGTTTGATTATTACAAATGTTTAATATTACTGAAATTTAAATATTATTAACCCTTTATGCTCCTGGAATTTAAATACTTTAAACGTATCTCACTACATATTACCCAACAAATTATTAAACTGATTTCTTTGGAAACAGTCTTTCTACGTAAGTGTTTAGAATATAAGAAAGGCAGTGGAATACCTTTCTATCGGTTATTTTACATTAACTTCGGATAAACACATATATATTAAAAACTATAGGTGATACATTCAGCGCCTGGTTAAGGTTTTCAGTCGAAAACCTTAGTCAGCATTAGAAAACATTAGCCTGGCCTAATGAAAATTTTATGGCCTTTATTTATACTTTTTTTCAAAACACAGTGAATGGTAACATCCGTATCTGGTGTTGACTTCTAAAATTAGTCTTAATCTTATTTCTATGTACTCTTGAAGAAGAGTATCCAATTATCAATTTTTAATATTTGTTATCTATGAACCACAAATTTATATTATATTAAGGGCAACAAAACCTTGTTTCCGCATTTGAAATGTAACAGTAAAATATACAAGTGTACAAGATTTTAATTTGTTTCTATGATTATTTTAATATTTTTAAATAAAAGTTATTAAGGTTTGATACTTGTATAATGAAATTCGCTAAACTCTACGCTCTGTACTGTGTATACCAGGGGTGGCTTACCACAGATACACAGACCACATATCTAGCTTTTTCATGATAGAATTAATGTTATTCTCTGCAAAGGGAATGCCTGGGCGGTACCAGATCTATGAGGGTTGGTGACAAAGCTGGCTATGGGGCACGATGTCCAGGCTAAAATTAGGCCTGGATCAGACACTGGCCTGGGTCCTCCCCTAAATCCTCACCTTATATATAATGAATATTATATGTAATATATTAGATTATCGAGTAGTACATTAAATTTGTGGGCTCTCGTTTAATTTAATGTAGTTATTGTCAATTTTTCAAATAGTTTTATTCTGTAATAAGTAGTTAATCCAAGAGTAAGTTAAATGCAAAATCCCACTATTAGTTTGTAAGCTTTTCTCTTTTATTATGTTTTAAGATTTCCCAAAAAGGCAGAAGAGCGAAAAGCATGGACAGAAGCAGTCGGACGAAAGGACTGGGAGCCATCTGCTTCTCGCATTTTATGTTCAGAGCATTTTGCGGAAGACAGAATTGATAGAACATCAATACCTTGTATTCGCGTAAGAGAGAGTGCTGTCCCCAAAGTCTGTAATGACTTTTCGCTGTATTTGCAAAAGGTAAGTACTGATTTAAATTATTTTATTGAGAACAAAATGGTTGTAAACTTATCTTAATATAATGAACTTATAATTAAGTGGGGGATTGATGCACAACAATATAAAGATATGCTTCAAATGTTTAATGAAAATAAATAATAAAGAACTATCACCCTTTGTATTTAAAGCAGATATATTTCTTATATTCTATTAAGCATAGTAATTATTATACCATTCTTTTATGTATTGTGCACTTTGTAAAATTAAAATAAAAAATAAATAAATGAAACGTGCGTCGTAATAAAAAAAACAAATATTATAGGGAATAAAACACATTAAATAGTCAAATTTTTATTTTTGGATCTAAGCAAAGAGCATAAAGAAGCCACCCGTTGATAGGTGGCTACCTGCACAGTCTCGCCGTCAGAAGGTTGGGTCTCTGTCTCTAATATCCAAAATGAGACATTGTCTGAAACAAAGGATATCGAAGGGTTCAGCGTTTCTTCATCATATATATAGAGGATAATTAATTAAATTAATAAATTAATTTTGCTTTTGCGTCTTAGATTTCATTTATTTTGAATATTCCACTTTAATATTTACAGTTAATGATGTTATAAAGAGGGATAGTTTTATGGGAGGAGGCCTGTTGTAACAAATAGACTGTTTACTTCACAAAACCGATATTTACTCCGTTTTCAAATTGGGTATTAAAAGGAGAAAAAGACTGGGTAATTTCAAATTTCGTACTCGCCCCCCTCCCCCTCCTCAATATAAGCAGACTTGCGTGGCTCCTGCATACAAAAGATTCCTATGAGTTCATTGTTAAAAAAAATTTTAACTTGAACTTCGAATAAATCCGAGTATATAATGAACATTAATTTCTTTTCGAAAGATCGGAAAAAGAATAAATAAATAAGAGTATTTTAATCAAAACAAAACATCGCAAAGAACCATAAAAATACAGCCAATCCCACGTGAAGTGGTAGCAAGATGTGGGTTGACCAACATGGAGGAAAACCTCTCCTTCCCCTGGCTGCGCCGACTTCACCCCCTCCTCTTAAGGTTTACCCGCTAACGGCTGGCGTATGCTCCCTCCTGTTGATTCTATGCTCAAAGTCCATGCCAGGCTTCCCGGGTGGTTCAAAATCAACTTCCAGCCGCTCCTGGTGTACACGAAGGCTATATGTAGGTAGATATCCTATAGTACAACAAATATTAGAAATGAATACTTAAAACCAAAGTTCGCAAGTAATTCTAGCGTTTGCGTTTTACAGTCTTTAAAATGTCT
>QLNU02014802.1:13129519-13149710 GCA_006491805.2 Dysdera silvatica
AGTGGCTCAAAGAGAAACAAACTAGTGGCTCAAAGGGGAAACCAACTAGTAGTTCAAATGGAAACCACCTACTGGCTCAAAAGGAAACCAATTAGTGGCTCAAAGGAAACCACCTACTGGTTCAAAAGGAAAACAACTAGTGACTGAAAGGGAACTGAAGATATGCGGATCAGTACTTTGCTCTCTTGGAACGACCTTAAGCAGTGCTGGGTTAAAGTTTCTATGGACCATGGGCTAAAAGCATGGAACAGACTCCTAAAGATTGTAAAATTCGGAATAACCGGTCAATAAATTATATGAGATTTATCTCGAAATTCATTATCTTCAGTATTCAGGTCGGTCATCATTAATAAAATTTTCTCGTACGTTTAAAAATCAACAAGATTAAAATAATGCTTAAACCTTAATAATACCATGTCTTAAAATACTGGAGCCCAACAACCAGGCTACTTAGGCCATATGTAGCTCCGACACCCGCCTTACGGCCGGTTTACACCACCATGTTTTCTTTAGTCTCCGGTCACATCGTATTTTATACTAGTACTGAGGCCTTGTGTCATATTTAGACGATAAAAACTAGGATTAGTTTTTACTGTTAGAGTTTTGTCGATTACAGTAATTTCTTTCTTTTCGACATAACGTTTAAATATAGGATAGAAATAAACGTCGGAACTTCAGTGACCTAATATTACCACCAAAATTAAAAACTAAAATGTAAAGGAGTAATATAATAAGTCATAAATAAAATAATAAGTCATAAGTCATATAATAATAAGTCATAAGTCATATAATAATAAGTCATAAGTCATATAATCATAAGTCATAAGTCATATAATCATAAGTCATAAGTCATAATCATAAGTCATAAGTCATATAATCATAAGTCATATAATAATAAGTCATAAGTCATATAATAATAAGTCATAAGTCATATAATCATGTCATATAATCATGTCATATAATAATAAGTCATAAGTCATATAATAATAAGTCATATAATAATAAGTCATATAAATAATAAGTCATAAATAAAATAATAAGTCATAAGTCATATAATAATAAGTCATAAGTCATATAATAATAAGTCATAAGTCATATAATAATAAGTCATAAGTCATATAATAATAAGTCATAAGTCATATAATAAGTCATAAATATTGGTCCTAAATATTGGAATATATTGCCAGTAGAATTTGAAAAATTGAACAGTAAAAACAATTAAAACAGATTAAGAAAAGTGTTTATTGCAGGATAATGGGGAATAAGTAACTCGACAATAAATTTACGAATTACTGGGATCCCGTAAAAGATGAGAGAACCTTTGTCGTTTTCATGTTATTATCATGATGCTTGTGCAAAGAAATATTTCATTTACTGTAACTGATTAGCTAATAATTATGGAAAAATGTTTTAGAAAATAAATTGGAAAGTTTGGAATGGGATACAGAAAAAAAAAGGGTCGTAAAAATATCCTGGTGGTCTTTTCGGGAATCTAGTTTTATTTAGTGTCTCGAGCATGCTATGTCCATGCTGATATTTTCTTGCGACCTTCAGGGATGGACTGGGTCGCCGGCCATCCGGCCCCCCGGGCCGATACACATTCATGGGCGATAATATTTGCGCCGTCGTGTGCTATAGAACTCGTGCCCTCCATTAATCCAAGTTATGCGCCCTTTGAGAGGTCCAGGTCCGCCCCTGGCGACCTTTCTTTATATAGTCGAATGTGATGTACAGGTAATATATACTTCGTCTTATGTAATACTAATCGTCATAGTGTACAAACTTAATGTGATTGTATAAATGAAGAATAAATAAAAGGAGTTAAAGGTACATGGGTAGATGATGGGCTTGGCTTGAGTTTTTTATTGCGTTTCAAACCATGACAGCTCCCCCATTTACAATGTATGCTGGAACGAACCGAAGTATGAATTGAGTCTTTAACAGAAATAAAAAGTAATCGCGTAAAAGCCTTTATACAGGTACCAGTTACAAGCGCGTGCTAGTCAATACATGATTAGAGAACATCGTGTGACATCATATACATGAACACAAATATGACGTCATCAAATGTTAATACCAATAATAATAATCACTAATTTTAAGCAATCAATAATATTCCATATTAAATAGTTTAAAACGCGTACTTGTATTAATTATTATTAAATAATTGTATTAAATTATTATTAAATAAGTGTATTAAATGATTATTAAATAATTGTATTAAATTATTATTAAACAATTGTATTAAATTATTATTAAATAATTGTATTAAATTATTATTAAACAATTGTATTAAATTATTATTAAATAATTGCATTAAATTATTATTAAATAATTGTATTAAATCATTATTTATTAAATTATTATTTGTTAAATTATTACTTGTATTAAATTATTATTTGTTAAATTATTACTTGTATTAAATTATTATTTGTTAAATTTTTACTTGTATTAAATTATTATTTGTTAAATTATTACTTGTATTAAATTATCACTTGTATTAAATTATTATTTGTTAAATTATTACTTGTATTAAATTATTAGAAAATTCAAGGTATTTATGTTGCAGGTTTATCTCTATTTGCGTGCATACATCCCTAGATCATTTATACCTTTAATAGCATGCCCTGTTTCAGTATCCCAAGAAAAATATGAACTAATTTTATTACTTTAATAGTTTACCAAAACATGTTTTGAAAAATGTACTTCACAATAATTAATTTTATGTGCGGTAATTTGAATAATGGATTTTGTAAATTTCTTTTAATTTAAAACTTACGCGTAATTGGGTGGTCCTGGCGCCTTATAGGCGCATAACTTCTTGATGTCTACATATTTTTTTTCTAAGATTTGGATTCCTCTTACTTGAACGACGCTTTATTGAAATTCTTCCCAAACTGCCGTTAGAAGTGCCTCCGATTTTTAATTGGAGAGTTTTTAGGTTGTTCGCTTAGCGCTCAGCAATTAGCTCTCTATCTTTAAGTCCTGTTTGGAGAGCAGAATTGCTTTCCAAAAAGGCTTATATTTTTCACTATAATGACCATGTAGACACGAAGCCTTCTCTCCTTCACCAGTTTTAAATAGCTCCAATGTTGTTCAAATGAAACAAGTTCATTTTGAGAAAAAAAAAGTGGATTAAAGGTACTGGTTAACGTTTAAGGATATCTCAGCGCCTGCTTCTAGAAGAACTTGCTGTTTCAATCCTCTTTCGATGTATTTCATAAAATTTATTTTACGGATTTTTTATTCTTTCAAACGTATTTTTCTGTTGTAAACAACTGTGTCGTTTTTAAGTGATCTGCAGTTCAAATAACTGGTTAATAACCAAATGTGATAGAATTAGTTTCATATTATGACCCTTTTAATTTGACCCCTTACTACTGACTATATAAATTGACCGCTCTTTATGACCCTTTGTATGAGAGTGGGGTTAAATTCGACTTCAGGACAACATCGCGTTTTCCTTTGAGGACTGAAACTTGGCACAGAGTTACGACTGTTTAGTTTTTTTACCTTGGGAGTTGTCCTGCTCAAGGACAGCCAGGGAGATTCTACGCCAAATCTGACATACCTTTGAGGAATGCGAACCTCTTGTGACCTAAGAAAGCAACCCCGGATTACAATGAGCAGTTAATTGATAATTTTCTTTAATTGATAATCGTTCTTTTTTGTTGGCATCATTGGGAATTTCACCCCGGATAACTACGAACTAGGCGAACCACCGCCATTAAACAGTGACCACGTCAACGACATAAAAATATATACGCATTTAACTTCCTCTTAGTGCTTGTTGTATTATTTTTTAATTATCCATATCACTAAGTTAAAATACTCAAATTCAGCATATAAAAAGAAAATCTAGTACATGTACAGGGGTGAATAACTAAATGCAGAGGGTGTTTATACATTTTTAGAACTATTTTTAAGCCGTTCGATTAATGTTCAAAATGTAAAAATATTAACTTTTTATATATTCGATCTGAAAGTTCTTTTGCTGGACATCTGCACCTTATTTTCACATTGGTTTTGCATTTCAAGTAAGAAACTGTTACCAGATGTTTTTTTTTAAGTGAAATTAAAAATTATCCTTCATCGAATTCGTTTTAAAAATGTGTGAGCACTCACTATAACAGTGGTCCCTAATATTTTTCAAGCCGCGACCCATTTTTATAGTAGCCAAGTAATCCGCGACCCCCACTTGTCCGCCGTCGCCACATTTGCCTAATAATAGCATTTTTAACAAAGTAAAGAAACATAAATACAAAATTACATTTTATTTATCTATAGTAATTATATAAATTAATTAGATATATTAAAGCATATTATAATAGAGAATATAACAGTTATTAATGTATGTGATAAAAAAGTTAACAACCATTACTATAACATTGCAGTATGTGTAGCCATGCTGAATTATAAAACGTTGGAAACATTTGCTGTGAACTTCCTATTTAAAATAATATCAACTAAACATAATTGCGCCGACACCCAGAAATCTGTTTGCAAACCCCTTGACCGTCGCCACTCCCTGGTTGAGATCCACTGCTCTATAACTGGAAAAACGAAGCAACTTCCAGAGATGATGAAGGGGAGGCAAAATGTTCCTCGTCAACACATTGCAAATAAAATAATCGAAATTATATGCTTTGCAGTAAATGCTCTTACATTTTTAGCCATATCAACAGCGTTCTGCAATTTTATCATCCGTACCACCAAGTTCTTAGGTATAGACATATATATATTACACTCTCCTTCAAAACGCATTTGTATCATACGTGCACAATGTTTTGAGTGTTAGGTTGCATTCGTTGAAGTATGATTACTATGTTAAAGGAAAATTTTTAAAAAGAGATAGCTTTCGGAAATTCGACAACATAGCTAGATTACAGCTCTATTTTTTCTGACCCTTAAGGTCCTCAGAAAATAAGAAAACTGACCGTCCACTTAAATTCTATTCAGACCATCAATCTTCGAGATTTCGTCCCCATGGTGATTAAGTATATATATGTATACATTTCCATTCCTAATTTTGTTTTACAAGGCAAATACGCTTGAGGTTGATCCAGTTCATGGTACCAAAGGTACCCGATTCGACATCGTTTAGTATGATTGCATGGACTTTGATGCCATAAAATCCAAACACGACTCAACCAAGCATTCCTTTTACTGCAAACTACTTAACTTGTTTTTCTTAGGGAGTGGAGTTTCCTTGCATCCTTTTCTTATTTTTGCTTCAAATGAGCCTATTTCTCCCTTTAAGTTTTCCTTTGCTTTAGGTCTATGGGCCGGAACAGCCAATTTCCGATAGCTTTCCTATCCCTTTGAGTGATCCGACCTTGATAAGCCCTAAGAAATCGAAGAAAGGGGATTCCTAGAATCCAAACTACACAACGGAAGCATGCTATCTGGCCAGGCCGGAAGTATTTTGATACTATTTTCTCTCAAATCTTTTCCAAAGAAGGTACAACTAAATCTTCCACAGATTCAATTTAATTGGTTTGTACAACTGTATTATGAAAATGAAACTTTGTGATAAGATATTTTCTACATCGTTGGCTGTTTCTACAGTCGCCCCAACCAAAACTCCTTACTAAATTATTTCAATGATATCCCCATGCTGGCTTTATTATTATAAAATATATTTCCATATTCTACAAATAATATTATTCTTTGTCATTCGTTTTTAAGTTTACATTGTATGTTTTATAGGAAATATCGAGTTGCAGCTTTGCAGAAATTGGAAACCTAATCAATCCTACTACCACCATTAATAATTAAACTTTAGACCGTGTTTTTTATAATAGTTCATTCGCATTTTTTTTAATAACAAAGAACTACTGTTCATTCAGAAAAAGAATGGGTAATAGAAAAAGCCACGAACCTCACATCTACGAGCCAAAAATACATGGAATACTACTATGATCACTCTCGCTGGCTGAAGCATTGTGTGGTTGATGGGATCAGTCATAACCCCACAGCTTGAGATATATATGAATATGCGTGGAGTTGTATCTCTGTAATCATTTAATTATGTAATAATGTAAATAGTAATATAATGTAATGTAAAAATACAATGTAATGTAAAAATACAATGTAATATAAAAATGTAATGTAAAAATGTCATGTAAAAATGTCATGTAAAAATGTCATGTAAAAATGTCATGTAAAAATGTAGTGTAAAATATAATGTAAAAATGTCATGTAAACATGAAACAATTTGTATCCTTGCTTTGTATCTCTATCCTCACAAGCCAATATTCACTCCCCTTTTTAATGATAAATTTGGATAATGCTTTAACTTCTGTGAACGCACGACAATCGATGTTTTGAGTATGCTGCAGCTTACTGATGATTAATTGTAAAACAATTTGAAACTTATATCAATAATAATAATTTATAGTTTCAATTTAAGTAATATAAACATATATGCATTAGGAAACTACTTCTTTATAATAGGTATATTTCCAGAAGTATTTTTGACGAATATATTTATATTCTCGAATATAGACCAAGTATTTAAATGCAACACATCATAAACCCAACTGTTTATAAAAGCGCTCATCTTGTTTCATGCCTAATTAATAGTCCATCCAAAGGACTTGTTTATAGGTATTCAAATCTCAGGGATGCTACATCATGGTTGGAAACTTTTTACATCACTTACCTTTTGTAAGTTTTCGACACATGGTCAGAAAAGTTTAATCTGCACCAGAACCTACAGTTTGCCAAGGAATCCTAACGATTGCTGCAAAAGTAACTAAATTCCAAACAGCGGTTGGCAATAAAACAAGCATTCCATAATACAATTGGCAGTTGGACACGGATTAATGTCACAATAGGCGAATGTGTTACAAGGCCGCCATTTAGCTTACATTTCGCTATTTTGTGAATTTTAAGGCGCAAAAACAGCAGGAGTTATGCCAGGCAGCGACCTATATTTCCCTGATGAATCCGAACCTTTTTAAGGCCTATGGAACCAATACCAGAACGATAGTAAGCAATAAGACGGTAAGTTTTTTGGCACCGTTATGGGTTAAACGTGGACTAATGGGGCATCAAGTGAACACGTTACCTCTGCACCACCGCAAGAACCTTACATTTCCCCAATGAATCTGAACCTCTTAATACCTAGAAAACCAATCCCCGTACGACAACAAGGAATTAGATGGTAACTTCTTTTTTGACACAGTTAGGTGTTTAACCCGGATTGCTGACACGCCAAGCGAATGCATTACCTCAGCAGAACCGTTAGGAACCTATATTTCCCCGATGAATTCTAACCTTCTTAGGGCCTATGGAACTAATACCAGAACGATAGTAAGCAATAAGATGGTAAGTTTTTTGGCACTGTTATGGGTTAAACGTGGACTAATGGGGCATCAAGTGAACAGGTTACCACTGCACCACCGCACGAACCTTACATTTCCCCAATGAACCTGAACCTGTTAATACCTAGGAAACCAATCCCCATACGACAGTAAGTAATTAGATGGTAGATTCTTGTTGGCATCGTTAGGGGTTGAACCAGGATTACCGATACGCTAAATGCATGCGTTACCACTGCCCCACCACTTTGCCTTAAATATTTACATGTTATGCACAAGTGCACACTACAGATGTGCAAAATCGGCCGCTAACCAAATCAGCAAGGCGATTCTGCCTTTCTTTTAGTGATGGGCAAAATTGGACATTGATTCGTCTAATGAACGATATTGCCCTTCTCTTGTACCCACCTTATTTTCTTCGCCAGTTTAACGTGTGCGGTTTCATTCAACGCACACCTATATTAATCTTGTTATATAAAAAGAGAGTGTAATGGGATTTCTCTAGATTCGAAGGAAATTGAAAAATATTGATGTCTTTTTAAGTTCGCGGGACTTTACATAAATAAACATTTAGTCAGATATATTTAAGTATATATTTAAATGTAAAAATATAAAATTGTCTAGTTATATATCGGACATGTATTGTGTTTTATCTATTGGTTATGCCGAGTATGTATCATATACGCTTTATGGAACTTAGCAATGGTAGATAATATTACGTTTGCTCTGATCTTATAAATATGAATTATTATTATTAATATTCAATTTTATCTTTCATTTATTAAATACAGTGTTATTAAATAAAGAATGCGGTATACTTTTATTTATGATTTATATATAAAATACGCTCCCACTAAGTGCTGATCGAGTCGATCTCGTAACTACATTATTTTGCATGCAATAAGATTTGTTTACATTTAAACAAATTTCTCAATTACCTTTATTTGTCTAAAAATTAAATAATTTGAAAAGCAAAAAAATGCATTTTATTCCATTGCTTTCTGGTGGCATGCACATTTCTTTCTGTACTTCCTAAAGCATAATGAAGAGTTCTCCTTTTCAAAGATTACCCATTCAAAGCCCTGCTTGTTCCTAAAGTGCATAGCAGATTTTCCACAGGAAACGATGGATCTGACAACATCGAAATCCTAATCACAAAATTTCAAACAATGTCTACGACATGTCAAAGTATACGATCCAATCAATAGCTTGGTGGGCGCTTCGGTTTAGGTGAAGCGCTTTTGACTTTGAGCAATTTGGAAGCCAGTCAACCGACTTAACGCGAATTGCAAGACACGGTGTGACACGTGTTAGCCTGAACAGGAACGGACATTCTCTGAACACTACGCATTTAGAATAATAGCAATCTCTGCTTCTAAATGCGATTTTAACGCTTGTTAAGGCAACGTTCATTAAGCATGTTGGGGCCAGCGATATTTGCAATCAATTTGGGTCAGAGAGGGTGCGCTCCAGCTGCGTTATGTCTGAAGTTTATATGCAAGGAGCTCAGCCGTCTTACACGGTTCGTCTAATTAGATGGTTCATGTACTAAGATGGCCATAAATTTGGAAAACTTGGATGAAGGAGGTAGCAGGGTTTTGCTCTGCAGCTTCAAAAATAAGAGCATCAAATGAGACAGTAAACAGACACGTATTTTAATCGAGATGCAAGAGATAAACGAGGGGTGAAGGATTCATAATTCTATATATATGTTGTATTTGCGACATTTCAATGTTCTGGTCATAAATAAGGGTTCGCAACTCCTGACCACATCTGAGAACCGCGCCTTGGACGCTGAATCTAAACACTGTCAGGGCCTTGCGTAGAAAGGTTGAGAGGTGGGCGGCCGCTCAAGCTCACTAAAAAATGCAGTAAAAGCTACAAGAGATAAGCTTTTAGCTGCCCTTATATACTTCCCCCAGCGTATTTGGGAAATTGATCTTGTGTGCGCGTGTGATAATATATTTCCCATAATGCTCATGGAGATTCTAAATGGTGGTTAAAATAAATATAAACGTCATTAGTCAAATGCTTCAGCATTTGTAGGCTATACACATCACCATGTTGATCGTGGTGGCCGTCCAGCCATCACAGAGACCCCCGATTTCCGACAAAAAAGAACTTATCGCAAAGTTCTGAGAAGCAGAAAATCAAAACTACGATTTACTTGTTTTTCTTTGTGTTTATGATGCAACAGTTAACCTATATAAAACCCTTTCATTTATCCACAAAATCGGAAGTTAAGCAAGAATTGCCAAGCGATTGATATATCCCTAGATAACTTTGTTTAAAAACGCATATTTTTAATTTAACTTCATTATATTCTCTTTATCGTTTATACTAGTAAAAAACTTTATTTTGTAATGCTAAACCCCGGTCAGTTTTTTATCGTTGTGTTACGTTAAGACGAGGGCCGCCGCTTTCTGAGGGCCCCTAAAATTTGTTTCACCTGAGCCGTTAACGCAGATATCACCCTCCTGAGCACTGTAACAGGATAAGAAGAGGGGTGCAGATTGCAGTAACATAGGTATATACTTCTTATTATATTTTTAAGACGTACTAACATATGCAAATTTGCAGTTTTCCAAATGCCTTAAATCAACAATATAATATATATATTGGTATCTATATATTTTATTAATAACATATAATATACATAAATAATACAAAATAATGGAAGAAGGTTAATAATAATAAAACAAAAGGTTAAACACTGGTAAAATAGCAATGAAAAAGATCACTCAAGCTTTCGGACGCATCAGCAGCAGTCCTTCATCAGGAGTAATGACGATGTTATGTTTCTGTCTCTTTTTTATACTTGAAATTTCTGGAAAACCCTTCATCAGAGTAGTCCCGCAGAATGGAAAAACCCAATGAGAACCAATGGGAGGCCTCCAATAGAATCATGGAAGAACCCCAATAGGGACCAATGAGAAACCTACACTGCGGGTTACCTAATGTTGTGGAAGTCCCATACATTTCAGAGTAAGAGTTGTTTGTAAGTTTCTGGAAGTGATTGACGTTTAGCTTGAGTGATCTTTTTCATTGCTATTTTACCAGTGTTTAACCTTTTGTATGTAATTTCCTCCCTGGTACCCTGTATTTTATTTCTAATATAATACTAAAACATTTTATTTATCAGATCATCAAATACTGTTTCTAAGTTATATAATTATTATACATATCCAGTATAATTAATACGCATGAAGGTTATATAAGACATAATCATTCATATTTAATACATATCCTGCATATATTGTTTATTACAAGTATATATATATATACCCAATGTGTGTAACCATGTACTTGTTATATATTATGCTAGTTAGTGTCCATATTATAGAAAAATTAAGGGTACTTATGGGTTTCAAATTTTCCAAAAATTGATTTTTTTATTATTTTATCGGAAAGCTCAGTTTTTCCTGGAAATTTCTATACCAAAATTATTGGTTTCCGTGAAATAAAATGTGAGATACTCTAAACCTTCTAACAGTAGAAAAAGGTAAGTGTGTGCAATATTGCCCTAAATTTTTCGTTCCGTAATCTTCGAAACGCTTTTTGTCAAAACTTGAAATTTCCATGTTTCGCGTATGATAAGTTTGAAACCATCTAACATATTCTGATAAAATTTGGTAGGAGCATTCGAACTACTACTTAGCATAAAATGACATAGAATTGTGTTAATCGAATAAAAATTTAATTAGTTTTGTCTGTGTATATCATAAAAATGCCTTCTTTATTCAATTCGCTGAATTTAAAAATTAATGAAAAAATATTTTACTTTACGACATACTTGTTTGAGGTTCATATTAAAGTACAAGTCCTTCTCTGTAGAATTTTACCAATATTATTATGTTACAATCAAAAGTAACCATAATATCATGCACGCAAGGAACATATATGTTTTTGTACAAAGTAAAAAAAGGTGTATGAAGTTGTTTACTTAAAAAAACATATTTTTGTTTCGTTTTTTTAACATATAATTAAACATTAATATATCTATTATCTTCATATTGAAAATGTAGTTCGTATCTTAGATATTTAATTCACAGTTTGCATTTTCGAAAGTTGAATATATTTATGGTTTTTCATATTTTGAAACCCGTAAGTCCCCTTAAAGAAAAAAACGGAAAGGGGAAAAAATTAAAGAAAAGAGGCCATAAAAGGTTTTCAGAATCTTTCATGGATTCTTTTCATATACATAGTTTATTATATATAATAATAATAATAATTAGTATTATTATTCTCATCGTTACACATGCAGAATTTACTTTACATATATATAATGCCTTTTTATTTAAAATGAACAAAAGTGCTACGCATAATTGCCATGAGTGTAAATTTAAGAATTGATAGGTAAGAGTGGCATTTTACTAAAATATAAAAGTATCTATTAATATTTCTACATGGATGTTTCCAATTAGACAATTCTCGATGCAAAAAACACAACAACAAAAAACTGTCACACCCCGCATAACAACCGTACACTCCAATATCAAAAAAGTTGCCCGAATTACAAATCTGAAAAACAACATCTGACAAAGACGAAGGAAAAGTTAAATGTAGGGGAGGGAAAAAGAGCCGAAGGCGTGTAAACACAAATAGAACTAAATAAAGTGGGGTAACAAGGCATAAACCAATTAGTAAGAAGGCCCAAGCAGAAGAAATCTACTTGGTGGTAGGACTAAGGCTGTCATAGTGGAGTTCAGTTGAGCATCAGTGCGCCTTAAAATGTCTTTACGTAGTATGATAGGATATTTTTCCAGTGACGTAATGCAATATTTAATGTAAAACTTGGTAAATAAACATGGAGCTACTGTGATTCTCCAAAGTGAGTTTTTTTTTAAAATACGGGGGACTTTTGAGGCGTTGTTTTAGAAAATGCTTCCCATAATAGACTAGAATCAAAAAAAGAACATAAAGGGTACATAAAGATCAAAAATATATATTGTCAATTATAAAAGTACATAAAGCTATATAAAGATCAAAAATATATATTGTCAATTATAAAAGTACATAAAGCTATATAAAGATCAAAAATATATTGTCAAGTATAAGCAAATGGCTAGCGATAAGTTTCAGATATTAACTGGACTGAAACATTCGCACTGAGGTAAGAAATAATGAGTGGAAACGATGGGATAAGTTGTCTAACATCTTATAACTTTCTAAGTGCTATAGGTTTGTGAAGCTTTTTATTTAGGAAGAACATTTTCATTTTAACCTTATATTGAAAAATAAAAGGTAGGCGAAATAACTCACCTATCTATTCAACCACCATAATGTATATTGCTAATTTTCTAACATTTTAAGATGATTTATATTCGAAACCACGATTAAATATCATCTCTGGGCTCTGGAATTCTCAAGTGAAGGTCGTCACAAAGGTAACGTGAAAGCAGAGAATCGCTGGAAATGTCAAAGTTGCCGTTCTTTAATGATCTTAGCTACGTATAATGGAAGTTCACTTGCTTTTAAAGTAAGACTTTAGGAATTGAAAAGACTGCAGAAGATTAAATGAAATACAAGATCATCGAAGTCCCATCGAAAAATAAATGTCTTGTGGAACACAAACGTTAGCTTTCTAATCATGGAAGGTTAACGATTAGGTTTTGGAAGTTAAGAACATATCAGATCGAGTTTCATGATTGGCAATTCAACATCACTCAAGTAACATGGTGATACTAACGGTAAGTATATGCACCAATCATATCCCTGCGAGTAGAGTTGAAGACTTTTCAGAATATGGAGGGACTTTTAATATAAATGAAGAACATCAGCAAAGTGGCTTGCCAAAAGGTAAAGGTGGACAAGGTAAGAGAAAGGAATGACGTTGCGTTCAAATTATGGAATTTTCAGAGGCATTTTTTAATTGTAAAATGATCCCTTATGAAGAAACCGAATATTGACACACTTTAATGGAAACACAAATGAAGGCTTTAATAAATCGTGATAAATGACTATTTATCTACAGGGCTACCAATTGCGGTTTCTACATTTATAGATTTGGTTATCGTTCTATGACGGATTGCAGAACGATGGAGCGGTGATAGGCTCCATAATATCACCGATAGATTATAAGTTATATCAGAAGGGTTTTAGCACGTGCGTCAACTCACGTGGATTGTTACCCTGGAACCTTATCGAAATTGAGTCAGAAATACCAAGATACAGATGAACCATGTAGACAGCATGTCTCTACGTTACACAAATTATTTACAATCACATAGCAAAATAACTTAAATTGTTACGATTAAGAATTGACATTATTATTGTAAGACATTATGAATGTCCATCATGGGCAGCGTGACCATCTCGCTAAGAGTCCTACCGAAAGAATGTCTTTTATTGGTGTTCGCCTCATCGTCTCTACACTCGCAATCACTCTTATTGGCTGTTCACCCTTTTCATACGCAAATGTTCATTGGTTACCCCTTTAACACTAATTGATGATTTGCTGTTCCACTCAAGGGTTCGTGGTGTCACACTCGGAGGGTCGTAATCATCATGTCCAGTAGGGGTACTTTTAAGAAGGAAATGCCTGTCTATATCTGAGTACAGAATTGAAAATTCAGGATCTTATCAAAAAAAAAACAACGCAAAACCAGAAGATATCGAAATAAAAATTCATGCGTGGAAAAGTTTTCTAGGCTTGAGGACACCACTGTTCAAATAAATAAACCAGACATATTAATAAGAAAAAAATAAACTAGACATATAACAAGAAAGAACCAACAGCTGATAAACTAGGTTCTAAAATAAACAAAAAATCAAAGATAGAGGAATTACCCTCAGATAGAAGAAAAGAAATATTAAAATAGATTAGCATAGTATAAGAACAAATTGCTCTGAATGGTTGCGTAAATCGAAGAGATTTGAAACTATTTCCATTTGATATTTGAATTGGATGTGATATGTTTTAAATATTTATTACAAAATGACAGGGGTTTGTAAGTAGCTTTGTAAATAGTTTGTTTTTCCATTGATAAGAAACTTGAAATGTAACAGAACTACAGTATTGCTTTGGAGCCATCTGAGGAATTCTTTAGAAGCCCAAGAGATATCGTTTTCTTGTCTAAAATAAAATATTTTTCCCCGCGTATATAGGAGAATATTTTATATTAAGTATTTTCAACCGCCCAGAATGATAAACTTTAGTATAAACAAAATAAAAGTTCATAAATTTCATTGAAATCAAATTAAAAAAAATACTGACATTTCGGTATCAAATAAGCTTAAATGTTTAATTATAATGTTATCCATCCATCCATCCATCCATCCTTCCTTCCTTCCTTCCTTCCTTCCTTCCTACCTACCCTCCCTCCCTCACACACACACAGAAATAGCATAACTACCGAAGACAGTGGTTTACACGAGAGGCCTCTAGAAGAGTGTTTTTGTAAATTTTTGAAGGAGTGATTAATGAACTTTTTTAAGTTTTGTGCTTTGAAACATTAAGCAACAAAGATTTCAATGGGCTTAAATTTTGACTCTAAAAGGATATTAATCGTGGAGAAACTTTTTCGATGGGATAAAAGCAAAAACAATTCGTCGGTTAAAAAAAGTCGTGTAACTGACATAAGGCGAAACTTTATCTTTTACGGATGTAAAATATTATTACCCTTCTCAGGGATAACACAATTGCCAAATAATGGTCAACACACAAAGCCACCGGAGCAAGTTTTTGTTGGGGAAAATGAGAGTAAAAATATCTTATATCCTTATACACGGAGAAAGAGCGCATTTTTCCTGTCCTCGTTTGTCAAGCGCACTCCGGGCTCAATGGAGGGGCCTTAGTTCGACTCTAGGACGGAGACGATGTCTCTTTTTCTTCTATAAAAAAGCTATATTATGAGCTTAAACGTGGGTGTCAAAGCTCATACAGAGATTTTTTATAGGAGAAAAAGGGACATCGTCTCCGTCTTAAAGTCGAACTGAGGTCCTCCCATTGAGCCCGGAGTGCGCTTGACAAATGTGCACAAGAACAATGCACTCTTTCTCCGTCTATAAGGATGTGAGATAATTTTACCCTTATCTTTTATGATATAATATCTTTATTTAAGCGCTTTATGATTATAATAAATATAATCAGTATAATAATAAATAGTTTTAAAATTTTGTTTCTTTTGTCTTTTTGGTTTTACGGCTCAAAGACTACAGTGGTCATGCTGCGCCGGGACCTACTGTTTTCCGAGGAATCCGAACCTCTTAAGGCCTAGGGAACCAAACCCCGGACTACAGTGAGCAGTGCGATCTTTATGAGATCTCTGAGTAAGCGTTCTTTTTGCACTGCTGGGAGTCGAACCCGGATTAGCGGCGCACTAGGAGAACGCGTTACCACACTGCGCCACCGCAGGGCCAAATTTTGTTTATAAGAAATATTTATAATGCTTTTCAAATTGGTTATAAAAACTTATTTATGGAGCTGAAGGCATAAAGGTATAACGACATATAATAATATATATGCTACATACTTTAATTCTATTTATTCATATTATATGTCTCTCTACTTCGCTTTGTTACTACATAGTTTACTTCTATGCTCTGTTACAAGTGTCGGCAACCTTTCCCATCTTTCTCCTGACGCAATACTGCAATCCGATTCAGTTGTCCAGTGTTCACACCCCAAATTTTTGGAGTTTATTTTGCCATCCAATTATTAATAAAAATTATGTGAACATTTTGTTGTGCTCTTCGTACATTAAATTTGTTTTCTTAAGAAATATCTTGGTGCACTTTACGTGTAATTTTCAACCAGATAATAATACTATTATAAAAATATAAAATTCTAGTGGAAATAGCCCGTTTCCTTAGTTTTGTTTATTTACTAAAATAAGACATGATCGTGAGCTCTTCGTATTTCAGACTTTCTAGAATGTTGTCATTGGGAAAAATTGCAGCGCAAATTTTGTAATTAGTTTTATTAATTGAAACTGTAGCAATTTCCTTTCTTGTTCATTATTTAATTTTTAATATTTGGCAACACTTTTTATTTCTATTACGAATCCTGATAAACAACCAATCTGCTTTTTGCAGGAGGGTATTCGCTACGAGCTTCGTGCGATTGCGTTATTTTTATTATTGTTTTCGCTTTGTGAGATATACTGGAGGTTGAAATTGAAGAAAGATTGGTTGGGTGTGATGGAATTGTTCGAACATGTAAATAAATATTTTGTATTGCTCATGGAATCTTCTTATTTATTTATTCCGTGAACTTTTCTTAATTAATGCTTCTTTGCTAATAAATTATGGGCAAAAGCTATTCCCCTTCTCTTAGCCTTAAAGATAAAGCACTTTTTCTGCACCATGTGGATGTTTAAATGGAATTTTCAGGAGAAAGAAAGCTGAAGAAACTGAGCAAACAGGCATTTCGAATTGAGATTTTAAATCTATTTCCCCCCATAAAAATTTCTGTTGCAGACCTTATTCCCTTACGTCACTTGAAAACGTTAAAGCAGATTTTTCTACAGCTTATACATCCATAACAATTCCTCATAAGCCAATGATTAATTGCTTATTCAGCTTTTTAAGAAATCTTCAAATATAAATTCGGAAACGCAGGTCCTGAGTTCTAGTCATCGTTTACTCTTAAGCCACTTTTTATATTTTTTTAAATTTCACCATTGTCATTTCAGATGTCAGAGAAGAAAGTTGCAAAAAGTGGATCGTACTTTCCTGAAAGTGTTGCATCTTTTTTCGCGTTTTGATTGATAGTTTGTTTGCTTGTTTGGATTTTTTATGGCGCAAGAGCATCTGGGCTATACTGCGCCAAACATGGTAAAAATCGCCAAATTTTGAAAAAAAAAAATATCATTTTTAAAACTTTGTTCAAATGTGACTAAAATTCACGCTTTGTCCACTAATTTTTTCCCAATAACATAAAGAAAACTGTTGTTAACGTAAATTTAGGCAAGTTTTAAACACCCAAAAATATTTAACTCTAATTTTAAAATGAAGGAAATTTATTCTGAACAAAAGAAGTCCCTCATTAATAACGTTTCAAATCAATTTCTCCCTCATAAGAAATTTTATCTCAAACCTTGTTGTTTTATTTCACCTGTTTAAATTAAAGCGCCTTTTCATACAATATACACACCTATAACCATTCCTCTTAAGATAATTGTTCATTTCTCACTCACCTTCCTATGAAATATCGTTCTTTACGGCGATTTCTAGTTCCATTCAGATCAAAAAGTCTCTGGTTCCAATCCCCATTTACTCATAAACTATTTTTTTTCAAAATTCATGATTTTAAAAGGTTAACTTTTTAAAAGTAGATCTTATTTGTCATAATGCAATGTATATTTTTTCGGCTTTTTAAGAAGATTATTCCATTTTTAAATCCGTTTGAAATTGCAGCTGGGACTAATGATCTATCTAATATTTCTCCGCTTACAGAAAAAGTTTTGCTTCTTCTCCGAGCCTTGAACTCAAAGCATTTAATCTGCACCACATGGAATTTTAAGTGGAATATTCAGCAGAAGAAAAGCTACTCGCACACTTCGGAAAAAGCCCTTCGTAATAAGATTTCATATCAATCCTCACTCCTAAAAATTTAATCTGCAAACCTTTGTTCTTTATGTCATTTGCATAAATTAAATCACATTTTTCTAATACTTGCATACTCATAAAAATGCCACCTAAACCAATCGTTCATTTCTCTCTTTATATTATTATATAATCAAATCAGGATCAGCGATCTTTAACCCCATTCTGACCGCAAAATATTAGTTTCCAATCGTTGGTTACGCACAAATCACTTTTTTCTCGTTTCTCAAAATGCAAATGACCTTACAGCCGTAAATTGCATAAAGTAGCTATTATATCTCAGAAAGGGACTCCATATTTTTCACAATTTTTACAAGGATATATCATTTTTAAATCCATTCGTAAGTGTGATTGAAATTTAGGATGTGAATGAAATTCATTCATCTACGTAAGAATACATAGTAAAGAAGAGATATCCTATTACTGTGTGAATCCTTTTTCAGCAAAATAATGTTTTGAAAAGAACAAAGATTATATTTTTGCTTTTTTATATATCAAACGTGTTGAAAGTGCTGATTATTAAGCCAAAATTCACTAATACCAGAATGCACGAATACCAGAATTCAGGAATACAACATACATACGAAAAAACATTCATTAAAATTGTTTCCAATTTACATACGAAGTGTTGGAAAATTCTGCTATTTGTGTTCTGTATTTGTATATGATACAACTTAAGACTGTGCTGTAGGTTAGTTGGGACGCAAGTGACGTCATAAGGTTACATCCAAACCTCGATGCATCTACACATAATAAAATTCACTAGGATTCGAACATGGCCTACCTTCCCACTGCTTCGAGTCAAAGGTATTTTTATTTAGAACGATTAGAGAGATGTTTCCCGAAAAATGTTTCTTCCGCTTTACGTTCGAAGACAGCAGGAACCCAGATACTCTTGCGCTATAAAATAACAGATGCCTTTAGTTATTTTCCAAAACTTTTAATTCCACTTTGTCATTATAGGAAGGAAGGCGGGATTACAGAGCATTTCCTTTCGGCAGATTGGTGATTCTCAACTTCTGAACTTCCACGGGCATTAGTGTAGGAGAGGGGACTTAAGCTCTATCTATTGATTATCAAAACGTCCTATTTTCTCACACGCCGCTACAGATCTTCTTTAAAGTTCCTTGAGCCGCTCCCCCATAATTTGTGAATCGCTACACCACTGCTCACGGGCAACCTGAAACATCCCTTTTTCATTGAGGACCACCAGTAAGGTGGGTGGGTGAGTCTGAAGAGTTTTATGGGAGGAAAAACTGGCAAATATATAAACTGGCTTTAGAATAGATATAAACTGGCTTTAGACTAAATATAAACTAGATATAAACTAGCTTTAGACTAGATATAAACTAGATATAAACTGGCTTTAAACAAAGCTAGTCAACTCTGGTGAGCGACATCAGCCAATATTGAGAACACCATCAGTTTTATGATAAGTAATTTGTTTCTATGTAATCTTACTGAAATATTGGAAGCATTCGATATCAAATACCTACATTCCAAAAGGAAATTCTTAAACCACTTACATTTTTGCGAGAATGTAAGGTTTTTATGTTTTATCAGCAATAAATAGGCGTAGATTTATATTGGCCTGAGCATTCGCCCCAATAATTTGAATTAAATTGCAATTTTGCATATACCGTACTGTACAAATATACATCATATGCGGTATTTAAAAAGTTCTTGGGATCTCCAGTAATTTTGAAATTTCTACGTTGACGCACACACATACACCGAAATTTAACTAGCTGCAGATGGGATTTTTTCGAGCTGTGACGTCAAACGAATTACTGCATTTTTTTCCTCCTGAAATTTCTCAATGGCCCTGTGAATCGCTTAGTAAGCCGCCACGGACCAATAGTGGTCCGAGGAGCCTCACTTTAAGAAACTGTCTCAAAGCAATGAGCTATCTTTACATTCAATGGGTTTGAGCTTTACTCGAACTTCCCGGAAAGCTGACCATCCCGTCTCCACTGACTAATCAATCTCCGTCGAGAATTTTAAAACAGACAGTTGGGTTTTCAACATCATCAAAATGTGATATTAAATTGCAAATAATTTCCATCTGCAGAGGCTGATGATTGCAGACTTACCATTAAAATGCCCAATTATATCTGATTTTTAACTCCAAACAGAAGACACAATTACATTTCTAAACATGGGATTTCAAACAAGTTACTATACATTTTATTTCAGTAATTTAATTAAAAAGGCTTTTCTTGGTCTTACGGGAAAAGTACCGAAAGGGACACACTGCGCCTGAACCCGCAATTTTCCGAGGAATCCGAATCCTTGTTTTCTAGGGAACCGAACCCCTT
>QLNU02014802.1:13159745-13187262 GCA_006491805.2 Dysdera silvatica
ATTTCACCATAACGTAAGAGAATAATGACAAGATATAGCTTGAGAATCATCCCTAATGGGTTTAAATAATATCAAGCAGAGTTCATGCAGAATATTTTTAATAAATATTGTCGTTAAATGTAATTAAAAAAGCGGATCCTTCAAGGTCTATAATCATGTTACCACCTTTTACTACTTTGCCTTTAGAAAGTCATTTTTGACTAAATTTTCATCACTTTTCAACCTTACAAATCATTGGGAATAATTCTTTAATATGATGAATAAGGCTAGAAAGCAATAAAGGAGTAATGGAATAAAACATTTGAAAGTAACTGAGTGATACACAGTGACATTTTTATTAATCATAGGAGGCTTATTGATATATTCTCATCTTGAATTAAATATTACGAATTTAAAAAAAAAAATATTTTTCACGATAATTTAGCTCTTGTGTTGCTTGGACTCGTCTTCGTGCAATTCAGAATAATATTTTTGAATGTCTGCCTTGGACAAATACATTTCATTTGTTATTTCAATTCTACCTGGCGTTTGGAAATGTTGCTTAATATTTCAAAATTTCAATTAGTTGATACAATGACGTATTGCATTTGACACTGAGACTTGCAATTATTTTTCTGTGGTGAAGATGTTGAGTAGAAGAATGAATTTAGGCTTATTCAGATTTTAGTGCAGTGTAGGTTCATAAATATATTTGTATTTAAAAATAAAGAGATTCTTTGATTTTCCAATGGTCTATGTTGATTAGTTGCCAGTATTCTCATGTCTGCATGATTTGTGATAATACACTATGAAATATCCAAATAATAATGCGAGAATTTGTTCTCTCCTTCGAAGGTGCGTGTTATCGATGGAGTCAGTATGATAAGAAAATCAAAGGAAAGAAATGTGTTCACATATATATAAACTTACCGCTACAAATTCTCTGGTAATTTCAGACGTCACACATAACATGGGCATATCTTTTCATCAAAACATATACAAACATTTGGTATTAATATTTATCAAACATAGTTTCTTACAAATTTTAACGCGGATTTACACAAAAGGTTCTTTTTCACTTTGTTCTGTTCTTCTGCTGATGACAGGTGGTCATAAACTGCGGTAATTCGGCCTGGGAATTCTTTCCTTTCAGAATTCATGACCACACTAACTCTTCCTTGAAGGACGACGATATATTAAAAAAAGCAAGCAAAATCATACCATTAGAAAGTCGACTTTCGCAAGTTATTGGAACTGTATGTAAGCTGATATATTTTGAATGCCTGGGCACAAAATTGAGGAATGCTTGAAAATTTCAATTTTGCTTGAAATCTCCCTTTCTTGAAATACCACTTGGTACCCGTAACTGGCTTGGTCCTCGCTTTCTATTAACAGTATCAAGTAAAGTACATATTCTATTATAATAGTGTCAGAGAAAAGTATGTATTCTATAAAAAAAACCATTGTAAAAAGTATTTAGTCTATTATCAGTATCAAGTAATCTGTTATATTGACATCAAGTGGTATATTCTGCTTACAGAATAAGTTCGTATGTCCATATTACATTTACAACATCGCAAACATATCTATATTCCATTGAAAGTATCATATAAGGTATCTATATTTAATTAACAGCATTAAGTGAAGTATCTAATGTTCTATTAATGGTATCAAATAATGTAATATCAGATATATAAAAGTCGAAATGAATAATTCTGTTTACATAAAGTTATCTAAATTATTGAGATGTGTTTATTTCACATTTTGGGAGTAACAGCAAATATACTTGTAAAAGTGTACTATATTAAACAAATCATATAAAATAGAATACATAATTAGAGTACAGGGCTACACTGCCCAATAAAATTAACAAAATAATTCGAAAACTTAGTTCACCTCTTGGCTGTATCTAATGGAAGTAATAAAATTTTAGCATGGTGGTATATCTTACAATTATCATGAAATTTCGAAACAGAGAAAATCACATGATCATTTATTAATATGGTGTAAAATATTTCATTGGAGCAACGAGATGCGTGATATCATCAAATATTCAGCACTGTTCATGAGCAACATTCTATTTTTTTAATATTTTTTTACCACTATTACATTCTCTGCATTTTAGAGCTTTAAGAAAATGCTTTGTTTTTGTATGTGTTTTTTGTCCCAAGACTTCATGACAGCCAAAATTGAGACCAAGACTGATCAGAAAGGATATAATATGACTATATGATACTCTTACGTAAAACCAAGTTTAGGAGTAATTAAATCCTTGCGAATTAGCTTAAAAGAAGTCGTCTATTGAGTCATTGAAAACTATTAGAATCCATTAAGCCTTTAGAACAGAAATGTAAACCAGTGAGGCATCGAAATCCACTGGAATATACAAACCATTAAAATTTATTAAATCATTGGAACCAACTGCAAACATTAATATATTGGAGTCCATTGGAAACGATTGGGCCACTGAGAACCATTAGAATACACTGGTATATTGGGATCGAACTAAAACCATTGGGGCATTGAAATCTATTGGAAATCCTTGAATCACTGGGAATCATTTAATTCCATTCAGCAATTGACACTGAACTGGAACTTATGTGTCACTGGGAACAACTGCACACATGCCAATGAGCCATTGTAATCGAATTGAAACCATTGGGGTATCGGAACTTATTGGGGACCAAGAGACCACTGGGGAGAAAATCTAATATTAAATTAATGACAAAGAAAAATTTCCATATACATTTTTTTGCAACAAGAAACTACCACTAAGAAATTAATCCGATCACCTCATAATTACGCATGAAAATTCCTTTAAACCAAGTATGCAAATGATTAAATTTTCAAAGCCAATGAGTGTTAACTTCGATCATAGCGCGCATTTCTACTGCGCAACTATCATCGTATAAGAGGTAAAATTTGCGAACGGTTTATTTTTTCTCGTTTTCGGCGTTGCAGTTCCCTGGAGACGCAACCAGTAATGCTGTTATGACGTTATCAAAGACCTTATTATATCCAACTGGACGACTTCGGACGTGGTCGCATTGTCGTCATGGGTGAAATTAGCTTGTTCCACCGAGCGATAGATCACTACCTGCACCATACGGACACTGTTGTACAAAGTCTTTAGCAGAAATGGTTTCAGTGAGGAACCCATCGGCGTAATGAAAGCTCTGGAAGGCCAAGGTGCACGAATTCGAGGCAAGGTCGGTTGGTTGTGCTATAGGCCAGAGTTGGCCCGACAGCATCATTATACGCCATCCCATGTGCTACAGTCTATTCCATACCACCCGTGGCACCTTTCATAATCTCACGACGCGACGCTTGGCTGAGGTGGGGGTTACGCTCACAGACTTTAAAACGTCTGCCGACAGCATCGGAAGTGTTGTCTGGAGTGGTGTCGTAGCCGATCATCATGGCTGCCAGCAGATTGGTATCACATAGTGTTCAGCGATGAATCCCGCTTCAGTCTTGGAGCAGATGACCATCGGATCCGTGTGTGTAGGCGCCAGGGCCAGCGGTCCCAACCACCGTTTTTTTTTACAGAGGCACATAGCCATAACCTCTTGTGTGAGGTGCTATCTCATACGAGAGCAGAACGCCCTTAATAGTCCTGCGTGCAACTTTAACAGCTTAACGATATGTTGATGATATCCTGCGGCCGTTTTCGTTACCCTTCATGACACGACAGTTTGGAGTCATTTTCCAACAAGATAATGCCAGGCCCCATACGGCTCGAGTACTTTTCGCATGTCTCCGTGCTGTTGATACCCTTCCTTGACCAGCAAGGTCACCAGACCTTTCGCCAATCGAACATGTATGGGACATGGTAGGCTGCTGGATTTGGGCACCGCAAAATGTCGCAGAGCTGGTGCAACAAGTAAGGACTGCCTGGCAGAATGCGTCGCAGGATGACATTAGGAACCTTTATCACTTTCCTAGACCAATAGAAGTATGCGTGACCGTCTGGGGGTGGGGGGAGTTCACCAACTATTTATTTCAACATTCAGTATGCAATTTCTAGCCATTGATATGTACTACGACCTTGAATTGTTTACCATATCCTTACCCGTGTATGTGCTGGATGTACATTTAATTTCAACGGAAACAGATAAAGAAGCACCATGAATAAATTATCAGATAACTAATTAACAGATAAATTAATAGAAATTAATCAATTATGTAATTTAAAAATCAACAGATAATTTATCCACAGTGCTTCTTTTCTTTTCTTTTTTTTTCAAAAATGCCGTGGCGCTTTTATTTCCCAGGTATAACCCAGTATAAGCTATGGCACTTCTATATATTATAATATTTAATTGCGAAGTGTCAAATATGATGCAAATGATGACAATTGTTAAAAAGCAATATACAGCAAGTTGTGACGTCATATTCGTGAACTCGTATACGTTACGACACTTATTACTGTACATTCTTCGATGTATGAGGACACATTGTCTAAATATTTCCTATATGTAAGATGTTATGGCATAATGTCAGGATATTTAAAAACTGTAATTTTATACATCGTAGAATGTGATGTCGTATGTATCCTTTTAGATATTAGTTATAAATAACAGTGAGCTGAATCCGGTACGTGGGAAGAGGTTATTAAATCATTATTTAGAATAAAAACCAGTTGTTAACTTTTGTCCAAATGCAGATGAAAGAATCCTGATATTCAACCTGTCATTAAAGTATTTATCAGGTTAACCATGAGCTTATTAAAGTTTAGGCAGCACACTGCTGATTATGATTGCTGAAAAATGCTCTAGGTCAGAGTTTTTTAAACTATTTTGGTCACGGAGCCCTTTTAAATCCAAAACTATATGACGGAGCCCCAAATTCTATCACGTAAACCTTAAAAATTTAGCAATTCATTATGTATAAAGGGGGCATTAAACTATTACGTAAGCATCTTAGGAGGGATGGGGAGGTTTGAACTTTGCTTATTTTTTGTTTCTGGGAGAACATGGGGGGTGGCTGAACTATGTTTAAGTAAGTTGCGTAAGCATAGTTCGGTTGTATTATTTCTGATGTCTTACGTCGTAAGACATCGAAAATTATACAACGAGCACAATGCGCCTTCTTATCAAGTGATAACTGCAATAACTAATTCTTAACTAAAACTTAAATCAATTTATAAATTGCTTTAAAAAGTTGTAGTTACAGCAGAAAATAAAAGATCATAGAATTAAAACCTTACGTAAGCATGGGATAGGTCATCTGTTTGCATTTTTTTGCTCATATGTAGGAGGGTATAAAACAGAAGAGAATATATGCTTAAATTTAAATAATACTTAAATGGCCCTTAAATAGCGGTAGGAGAAAGTACGTTAATAAAATGCCTACCCTAATAAATAGCCATTTTTGGCGCTAAAAACTAATTTAATAAATTTAATTAAGAAGCCAGGATTTTTCCAATTAGTGAGTATTTTAATACCAATATCCTTCGTAGAGCCTCAAAACTCGGGGAGTCCGAGGGCTCCAGTGAGCCCAGTTTAAGAACAACTGCTCTGAGTACATAAAACTAAGAAACAAAAAAAGGTAGAATGAATGATGACTGGTGCAATCATGGCGTAGCTTACCTTTTACAGAAGTGTTGTGTTTTCAGCAGGTTGACACATCCATTGTCATCCGATATGCTTTTTGCCTTGAGGAGACAGATAGATTCCATTTGCTCCAGCCAAGGTTGGTTCATGATACACACAATCGTGGTCTGTTCGGAAATGAAATGCAGATGAACTATCACACGAAAACCTTTTCTATCATTGCATGAATTATGTGGCTTATATAACATCTTTCTCATTTAAAAACAATGAATGCTCATTTTGCTAGCTTTGAGGAAAATGCCCTAGATGGGGCAAAGTCCCATACTATCATACTAAGCTCCAGTATTTATCAAGGTATCATAAACGCGTATTTATGGCTTTGTGAAAGAACAGGGTTTGAAACGAAATTTAGTTATGCATTTAAGTAGCAGTGATTCCTGCCATACGGGGTAACATACAAAGCTTCTATTATCACGGTTGATAGATGCAGATGGAATAAAGATTGCCTATATTCAATATATTAGCCATCTATGAGGAGAGAATGTGGGATGTTAATTATAGAGAAATTTATATTTTTATCTTATATTTAACAAGCTAATTGTGGTCTAATTATCAAGCTAATTGTTGTCTGATTTTCAAGCTAATCGCATACGACCCAAGTTGTTAAGCATTTATAAAATTGAAAAAACTCGGACTTGATTAGACATAAATGGAAAAACGAATTACCAAACGTAACAATTTCCGTAAAGAAGAATTAGTTTTGCTTTTTCATTTACAGTAGTTGATAAAATTGAAATTAATATTAGTTTGAAATCTCTCTACTGAGTGTTTGATATCATTTTCCTGGAATAAGAATTTTGAAATATAATCTCGAATTTAAATGTCTTTTCCATTAAGCTTGATTGAGAGAACTCCTCATGATATTTCTACCACGTAATATAGGGCTTCGCTACGTCAATTAATTTTTATTTCCACATATTTACTTTCAAATATCACTATATATATATATATACATATATGTATACTGATATAATGGAAATTGCAACATCAAGGAAAATTTAACAGAAATATCACGACGCAGGAAACGAATTGTTTGGTAGGGTCCAAATATTCTTCCTTCTTCAAAATGCGCTAACTGCTCATAACCTTGTAAATACATAATGAACTACGGTAATAAACTGAGTTTACACGCATAAGACAAAACAAACACAATTATATTCTTAATTGTATTTTCTGTATTTCGTTTAAAGTCACTTACATACAATGTTGTCTCGTTTTGTGGCGGGGAATATTGACATACTAGCAATGCGTTATTTGTCGAAGTCGCTGACAGCACATTTATAATTTTGTTTTCTATGGCTTTGCGTGAACTTTATGCCACCGTTGCGTGCGAATATCGTTTGCATATACATTGAGGGTGTATAAATATTTACATCTCTCACATTGACATATTCATCTTGAAAATTTCCAATGAATCCGCCCTCTCTCTTAAGTTTTTGAAATTTCCACAAACAACACTTTATATTGCATTATGTTAAATTTTTTTGTCTTTCTTGTCGGAAATAAAAAATACTTTTATTTAAATATGTATATGTGTGTGTGCGCTCGTGTGTGTGTATTTACAAAACAAATTTGTTTCTAAGTATTAAAGTTTAGTTTCATTTGTAATTAGACAAGAGTAAAAGTTATACAAGAAACAGAAGTGTTAAGAGAAAATAATTTTTGGAATTGTTAAATTATTTGTATAAATTATGGCAGATGTAGTAGTATCATTTAATAAAATCTCATAATCCTTGTTATATGTGGTAGAAGATCCAAATATCCAACTTCCGCATATCAAAGATATTTATATTTATATATATATTGAAGTTTTTATCAATCTCAATTGATATTACATAAAGAACTTTTTCCATATGCCGATTTCTTTAAGATAAATCCTGATTTCACATCCGTTTTAATCAACGGTAAACAAGACGTGGACAGTAGAATAAGTCAAAGAGATAAAGCCCTTGAATTTACTTTTTTAAAGTGTGTCGGTAATTATAAAAAAGTCAGGATTTCATTATGAAAACTTTTGAAAATGTGGCACCAGAGAGGAGACGCTCTAAAATGGCGTGATTTTCAATTCGCCAAAACGTTTCTGAAGATGTATTTTAGCTATTGAATAATTATCAAAAATTTTTGTGTCAAATTTTTATCGAATTTTGTTGTGCAGCAATACCTTAATGGTTTAGTATATGAGAATAAATTATACATAAATACGCTATACTTCAAGATACATATGGTGAATTTTTTCTCATTCATTCTTGATTTTAATCACCTACAGGAATACAGCTTTTACATAACATAATCCGTATTCACCTATTAGAGAAGTATAGCGAATTGGTTATAAAATATGCCTTTATGTTCAATATACTTTAAAATATATACGTGTACAAAATCATTTCTCTATATCGAAGTTTCTATATTTTGAAGTGTATTTTGTTTTTCACGAAATAGTTGACTTCGACATATGGAGATTCTACTGTAATTATTTCGTAGTATGAAATAGAGAGAGAGAGCACAATTTTTACATAATGTAAATTAAATAGCTTTTATTGTACTGCGGAGGTGAGTATTTAATGGCAGTAAACTAACCGGTTCGCTTTTTTCGTAGCAAAGGGCTGTCATCTTGTCTATGACCGGATAGAAGTGGCGATGCGCCTATAGGTGTGCAATCTGTCGCTCTGTCAGGAAGCTCTGAGCTAAAAGTAATGTTAGGCTATGATATCCAATCTCTCATAAAGCAGACACACATGGAAAATGCTACAGGACTATAGGTTTCGTGATTACTATTTCATACAGAATTTTCTTATACTTACATATTTGCTTCTCGTAGTACCTCCTTGCTATTTGCTAAAAAGATAAACAAGGAAAAAATAAACTAAGCACCATGTAAGAAGTAACAAACATATATTGAGTAATCCATTTATTGATTATATATTTTATTACGCATATATTTTATTACATCATAAAACCCGCGCAAATTGCAGTTGAGATTGATAAGTACATACGTACATGCATTTATACAGAGTAAGCTCTTCAAATACGTAGTTCTAATAAATGATGGTTTCCGTTTAACGTTAATATTTTACAGTTTCATCAACTGCTTCATGGAGTTCGTTCTGATTAATGTTTTTTCAGTTTAACTGCATTTTTCCCTTTTCCTTGAAAGCCGTTAATGGAAAAAATTACTGTGTATGCATAAAGCGTATAATTCTCTTAAATTATATTTTTCTATGCCCAGCACACTCTTACTTTCAAAGGAATTAAAACTGTAATGAAGTATATTTTGGTAAGTTCATGCTTATTAATAAATTATGATCTAAGTTTTAGAAGAAATTTATTTATATTGTTATTTATTTAAACCTATATTCAAACACAAAAACATAAGTGTCTTTCATTACTTAAGAATCAAAACTATAGTAACATAATAATCGTGTATATAAATTATTTTTAGGTCTCTATTATATCTAAACCTAGATAAAATTGTATAAGTCTTCACGTACATTTGGATTAGATAATTTTGATAAATTCTAATATTATATCTCCATTTTTGCTGGAGATCCCATATATTGGATGCATTTCGCCATCTTTCAAGGCACGCGATGTCATATTCAGATCACGTTTTCTATTTTTTTAGAAATTAGATAGCAAATAATATTGCCTATAATATATAATATAGCAAATAATATTAGATAGCACACAATATATAGAACCTCTCCAATCCGAATCAATAGCGACCGAGTTTACGTTGGTAAATTGCAACTTCCGGATAATGGAAAATGCGTCGATTGCGAGACCTGGCGCCAGTTATAGAACTGGTCAGTAGTAGGCATTTTGCAAATGGATACATGTAAATGGAAAGAGAATTTTCTTATTTTCAAACTAAATGCCGTTTCCTGATTTTGCCTTAAAATTACTTGAAACCTCTCACAACAGCAGCTTTAAATGAATTTTTTGTTTGACGCATTTTGCAATGTCGTTGCCTTGTAACCCTCTCACGGAGTTTTTCTGTAATGAACTTTTTCTGCAGCTCCAGTTATCCCAAGCTCTAGAAAATTAACCACTATGGAAACGAACTTTTGGTAACAGCAAGTTGAAGACAAGAGAGATTCAGATGATAGATGTTCTACTTCATTAAGCAAACCATATGGTTATGCGAATAGTGTGGTGCATCAATTGTTGCTACTTTTCAAAAATTTCTTTTAGATTCCTCACCTTTCAACCTCTTACGTAGGATGACAGCAGTTGCAGTAGCTAACAATACGATTACGAGGAAACCAATAGCACCAGCCACACCGGCCACTATCAGCAAATTTTCTTCTTGTAAAAGCAGCTGCACCCATCCAGCTGGTGCTGTTAAAAGATTAAGTACAATTACCCATATAATTACTCATTTTAAGATTTACAGTAGAAATCATTTATTACGAGCCCCGAAGAACCGCGCAACTTCAGTCGTTATTACCAATAGTCGTCACAAGCGATATTTATTTTAAATTATATCATATTATTACATGTTTAGGCTTATTTGTTTCAAACGTAGTCATGTGAATAAATTTTTGGCCCGGTGAACCAAACCTTGGCTGAAAACAGGTACCTGCTTGGTTCTGCTAAGCTGTCAAGTTGCTGTAGTCAATGACTGAAACCTTTATACAGATAAAAATGTTCATTGTCAAATGTGTTAGTGTTATATACATTATATGGAATTGCTGTAAGTGATATATTTAACATATAAAAGTATTAGAAATATCAAACTACCTGTAAAAAGTACATTAATATATGCAGTCGTCGTTATAATCGGCGTCGTCATGAATGATTTCTATTGCAATTAATTTTAATTCAGTATTTTATGTAAGCGCGACTTAAACTTTGGACAACTTGAAGAAGATTGAGAAAAGGAGTGAAATGTGCAATGTACCTGGCAGTATTGTCAAATCTAAATAGCAGGGTTCAGAAGGACCAATTTCATTCGTAGCAATGCAAGAATATCTTCCATAGACGTTTGGGTTTTCTGCAGAAATCGCAATAATACTTTCTTCTATTCCCCTAGCCCGAGTTTCACTAAAAATAGTCAGGTTCTCTTGAAACCAGGTAAAATTGAAAGCAGGAGGGTTGGAGTTCGATCTGCAATTCAAAACTACTCCACCTTCAGTATATTCTTTCCAAATGGTGCACACAGGCCGATCTATAAAAAACACATGTCTAAAGTTAGTAGTTTATGTAAAATACTACATACGAAAATCATGAATTCGAAATATTTCTGCACAGTAAACAGTTTAGTCTTTTTGAAATATATTTAGAACTTTTTTTACGTTTGGTGTGTGACTTGGTTACGACAGATAAGATTTTGTAGTATGTTCATATTTTGAAGACATATAAATGTTTCTAGTATCACTTAATGTATTTAAATATGTGCATTACTCGAATTTTACGGTTAATTTTGCCACTGAATTAACTTAGAGTTCCTACCAAAAAAACAACAACCAAATCTGATGTTTCGTGAAGAATTATTCCGTAAACAGTAAGTATGAACTCTCGAGTTACGAGAAAAATAACTATAAATCTGTTATTTCCTAAACAATAACTATAATTTTTCTGGTTTCATAAACCATAACTATACATTCTGTTATATATTTCGTAAACAATAATTATAAACCATGGTATTTGGTAAATAACGTAATATAAACACTATTATTTGGTAAATTACATATTATAAACACTATTATTCAGTAAAAAATAACTGTAAACTTCGTTATTTGATAAAGCTGATTGCAAAAATATTATTTGGGAAAAAACGGCCGTACTAATAGCAATTATCTGTTAAAAATAACTATATTAATAAGTGTTAAGTATTAAACAGTTTGCATTTAATAACTGTGATGAATTTTTGTGAAGGTGAATTTTCACACAATCGCGTTACAGAAAACTTTCAATAAAATATTGCGTGACGATTTTTTCGGGTAAACCTCAGCAAAAATATTTTGAACAATAAGAGCGACAAAATAAGTTGAATAATAAAATGAGATTCAGGAAATAAGCGAAATATAAATTAAACATGGATAATGTTACGAATGAACAAAGAAATAGTCTGCGGAAATTTTACAGCATAAAATTAGGGTATCTTTAAAACTTCTTATAACGATAGTATGACACATTTTAATAAAAAAATTTATGCTTATATTCGTATATAGCGTTGTATCTTTGACACCAATCGGTACGTAAAAACAACGAATAAGCTGACATCATATTAACTAACAAATATATTATAAATCCTTTATATAGTTTGAAAAAAGATTTATCTTTAAAGACTTCAACCGGAAGCACTGCCGAATGAGAAAATTAAGATACTGCAACGAGTAAAAATTCAACAGCAACTTTATGACCCAAGGCGTAAGAGTGCCCTACTTTTTCCAGTAAACAATGCTGCAGTACTCCTTCACGACTTCTAATTTAATTTGCTCCCAAGACGGTTCTTTGGACATGCATTTGCAAAGAGAGAGTTTTCTGCTTCTCTCCATAGAATATGAGATTTAAGTCACAATTTACGTAGAATTAATTTATTCAGGCATTCCTGCGAGAGCCAGCTTTCCAGAATACGGATTTACTTACAACTACTGCTTTATTGTAATGACCTCTCGTCATTTGTATTAAGTCCTAGAAACTATTCAAGATTAAATTGTAAAGTTTCGTTGGATAAATTATTGGAAGCCCATTAGCTGTGTGCTAGCATCGCCGCGAAGATCTATGAAGATGTACAATCATGAAGTACCAGACAGATGACGTCAGAAGCATACCTAAACTACTCAATGATAATTGGCATTTGTTTACATTTGTCCAGCATAAGACGCCAATATCTCATTCAAAATATACATTGTGAAAGGATTTTTCAATATAAAATAATTAAAGATAATAATTAATTTTTACCTTCGTTAATTCACTCCACAAGTACATTCTCACTAAGTTACTCGTTAATTCCTGGGTCTGATTTATATAAATTACTCATCTGCTCAAATCACTCAATAATAAAACTTTATTTTCAACAATTTAAAATTGTAGCAAATAGTTTAGCAAACATTTCAATCTTCATGAATAAAATAAACTATCAAATATTCTTATAGTCTATATCATAGTGACAAATATATTTTTTAGAGAAGAGAATAATTTTGATATTAGCAAGATATTTACATTTGGAATTTACTACAAAATAATTTTATTATTTTAGGTGTTATTATAAGGCATACGTTATATTTTCCTCATAAGCATAGTCATGTGAACGAAAAGTAACTGTGATATATGTAGATTGGTCAGTTGATAGTATTGAAAAAAAAAAGGTTAAATATACGTATATAAATTATTTGAAAATGATACGAAAAGGAGAAAATTATTGTTGTTAGACATAAAAAATGAAAAGCACATTAATCACAGCAAGAATATTATTTGATATTTTTCGATATCTTAAGGTATTTATGGAACTTATTATATGTATATTAAAGTTCTTGAGAAAAAGGAAGATAATCAAATGTTCATATTTTATTGCATCATGGAACAGACACAGGCCATATATATATATATATTTTTTTCTTTTTAATAAAATAAAAATAATTCTTTTATATACATATATATATTTTTAAATAAAATAAAAATTATTTTTATATATATATATATATATATATATCATCATCATCATATTCAACCATTATCTATCCACTGCTGGATGAAGGTCTCTCCAAATGCTTTCCACACAAGTCTATCCTGGGCCATTCGTTTCCACGTCACCCCAACCTGTTTTCTTATTTCATCCACCCATCTAGTTTGAGGACGTTTTCTAGGTCTTCGGTGGTCTCTTGGAATCCAGTTCAGAATTTCTGTTGTCCATCGTTGATCAGTTCTTCTTGCAATATGCCCAGCCCATCGCCATTTCAGCCCTTTTACTTTAACAATGATGTCCTCTACTCTAGTTTGCTCTCTCACCCAAGTGTTTCTTTTTCGATCTCTCCTAGTTATTCCAAGCATGCACCTCTCCATGCTCCTTTGCGTTGTCTGTAACTTTCGTATTGCTCCAACTGTTAGACTCCATGTCTCTGATCCATAAGAGAGGACTGGCAATACACACTGGTTGAAGACCTTTCTTTTTAGACACAAAGGCAATTTCCCCTTCAGGATAAAACTGTTTCTTCCAAATGCACTCCAGCCAAGTTTAATACGTCTGTTGAGTTCTTTCATAATGTTGCCATCCATTGAAATCAGCTGGCCAAGGTAAATATATGAATCAGCAATTTCTAGCTCAATGTTGTCAACTTGTATTTTTGTTTCCTCTACAAAATTATTGAACATGATCTTAGTTTTTTGTAGGTTCATCTTGAGTCCAACTTCTTTACTTCTAGTTGAGAGCTCCTGTACCATGTCTTGGAGTTCTGATGGGTTCGTTGAAAAAATAACAATGTCATCAGCAAACCGCAAATGATTTAAATATTCACCATTTATTTTTATTCCCTTGTTATTCCAATTTATCAGCTGAAAAATCATCTGTAAAGCTGAAGTAAAAAGTTTTGGAGAAATGGTATCTCCCTGCCTCACCCCTTTGCCAAGTTTGATAGTTTTGGTATCTTTATGTAACCGAAATTTTGCACTTGCATTTTTATACACACGTTTCACCATGTCAATGTACACATCCTCAATGTCTGTTGATCTTAAAGAGTTGATGACTGCTGATGTTTTAATAGAGTCAAAGGCCTTCTCATAGTCAATAAATGCAACACACAATGGAAGTTCATATTCATGTGTTCTTTCAATTAATTCTCTTAATACTTGAATATGGTCCACTGTACTGAATCCACTTCGAAATCCAGCTTGTTCTCTTGGTTGAGCTGCATCTAATTTTTTCTGCAGGCGATGTGTTAGCACTTTTGTGAAGATTTTATAAATAGCAGGTAACAAGCTAATTGGTCGGTAATTTTTCAAATCCTCTTTATCACCTTTTTTATGCAAAAGAATTACTGTTGCAGAATCCCATTGGTTTGGTATGTTACCGCTGTTAAGACATTTGGTAAAGAATTTTGCAAGTATGTCTTCTACATATTCTCCAGCTTCTTTTAGGATATCTAATGTAATACCATCATCACCAGGGGCTCTTCCTTTCTTCATATTTTTTATTGCAAATGAAACTTCTTCTTTTAAGATTTTAGGAGCTGTTCCTTCGACTATTTCAGTGTCTTCGTTTAATCCACTGTTACTTTCATATAGTTTTTTGTAGAATTCTTCAACTCTTCTAAGTATTTCTTCCCTATTTCTTGTTACGGTGCCATCCTCTCCTTTTAATGCAATGATGTGTTTCTTCCCAACAGATAAACTTCCTTTAACAACCCTAAGGCTCTTGTTATTTTCAATGGCTTTCCTTACTAGCTCACAGTTGAATTTTCTTATGTCTTCTTTCATGCTTTTGCGCAGAGTTTTACAAAGTTCTATGTACTCAATCCTGGAACTGGTATTTCGATTGTCCACCTTCATATCTCTTCGCCTTTTCATGAGCTGTTTCGTCTTCTCAGATAATTTGCTATTGTGCTTTTTACAGGTTACACCACCAATTTCCCCAGCAGTTTCAACTATTGTCTTAACAATGTTTTCATTTGCTTCTGAGATATCACTTTCATCAATAAGTCCTTCCAGTGCAGAAAAGCGATTTTTTAATTCCAACTTGAATGCCTCGGTATTTTCTTTTAATTTCTTTAAATCCACCCTCTTACTTACTTGTTTCCTAATGAGCTTCTGTCGTTCTAATTTAGTATTTAAGTGCACTTTACATCTCACCATTCGATGATCACTTCCAGTATTAAATCTGTTCAGTACACTGCAATCTTCAATAATTGATTTCTTGTTTGCCAGGATATAGTCAATTTCACTAGTTCCCCCATTTGGGTGTTTCCATGTCCATTTTCTTTGCGGTTTCTTCTTAAAAAATGAATTCATGATGCTAAGGTTTTCAGCTTCTGCAAATTCGATGAGTTGATCGCCACGTTCATTCCTTTCCCCATATCCGTATTTACCAACCGATGTCTCTCCTTGTTCCTGTTGTCCAATTCTTGCATTGAAATCCCCCATGATGAGCTTGATATGTTGTTTCCCTTTGGTGTGTAACTCTTTGATTTCTTCATAAAATTCTTCAACCTCTTCGTCGGTATGGCTTGATGTTGGTGCATATACCTGTACTATTTGAAGTTGGTATCGCTGGGTTAGTTGAACAACGAGCCTCGCTGCTCGATCTGATGTACTTTCAACTTCCAGAAGACAGTCTTTAATTCTTTTGTTGATTAAGAAGCCAACACCACTTGTTCTTCCAGTTTCCGTTCCTCTATAATAAAACAAATGTCCACTTTTAAGTTCCACCAACTCTTCACCTTTTCTTCTAACTTCACTGAGTCCTACAATGTCCCATTTGATCTTGTCTAGTTCCTCTTCCAATTCCTGAAGTTTTGCTTCAGAAGCAAGGGATCGTCCATTAAACGTAGCCAAGGTCAATAACAAACGGCAGCCTGGGCCATTCCAGTGATTCTTAGCACCCCCTGCTTTCATGCCACACTGACCGCTGCCTTGATCAGGAGCACTCCAGCACCTGGAGACTAGGGGCCATGGTTTCTGGTGTGTCAACATAATGGAGGAATTAGCCATAATTTCACCACGCTGGCTAGACGGGTTGGTGAATTAGCCCTCCCCTTCCGCCTTTCTATCCGTGCAGCAAATATTAATTTGCCACATAAATAGAAAGCTCAGCCTGCACCACTTGAAGGCGGGGTAGGACACTAGGTTACTGGCCTGGCCGGTTCCACACATCGTCACATACGTTCAGCGTGTGGGTCTCCTTCCAGTTAGATACCAGCAACCCTTTTGCAGGCCATATATATATATATATATATATATATATATGTAGTTGTTATATGAGATATTATTACCCTTTACAGGGATAACACAATTGCCAAATAATGATCAACATGCAAAGTCACTGGGGCAAGTTTTTGTGAGTTTTCATGGAGGAATTTATTTTTACTTAATAATTTTCGACACCCATGCAGAAAGAAGCTCAAACTAGAGCTGTTTTTGTTTAGGAGAAAAAAAAAAGACGAAACGCCCACGAACAATGGCCTTTTTTGTCCAAATATAAGGTTGTAAGATGTTATTACCCTTCACAGGGATAACACAATTGCCAAATAATGGTCAACACACAAAGCCACCGGGGCGAGTTTTTGTGAGTTTTCGTGGGGGAATTTATTTTTGCTCAATAATTTTCGACACCCACGTAGAAATAAACTCAAGCTAGAGCTGTATTTTTTAGGACTAAAAGAAGCGCCGTCCTCATCCTGGATTCGAACCAGGGTCCCTCCGTTTAGCCCGGAGTGTCTTGACCTACTAGACGAACGAGGACAATAGGATAGGCCTTTTTCTCTGTATATATGGTTGTAAGATACAATTACCCTTCAGAGGGATAACAAAATTGCCATATAATATATATATATGTTTGTTGTTTGGTTATTATTATATTATATATATATATATGTATATACGGATATTCAACATTGCTTAAAATGCAACATATTAAGAATAAAATATTCAAAATCATTGATCAGAGTATATAAGCGTATTTGATTATATAAAGACTGCTTCTTTTAGCATAACGTTAAGCAGAGTTATCTGGTTTACATAATTTATTATACGTACATTCCAACTTTCAGTTTTAATTCCTCTTCCTCCTATATCTCTGTCTCTTCAAGACACCAACATGAATTCCACATGCCTTTGCTTGATCTACATAAAATTAATCTTTCTGTGAACATGTCTTTAGAGGAGATTGTCTGGTAAAGCTTTCCAAACAGAATGCAGATTAGCGCTAAAGGGCAAAGGATACATATGTTGTCCAACTAATCGCCTCGCTTCCAATATCCATTCCGGTTGTGGGTAACGATAGTATGACGCGGATGGTAAATAAGCCAGCATCTGCATATGAAGGACACTTCTCTTAATCCTTCATTAGAACTGCCTATTGATAAATCTGGTATCTCTCCTCACTGATATCATAACGCACCATTAGCTGGTATATTTGCACCTGCCTTTCTCAAATCCATGAATCCTTCTTAACTGCCATATTCCTAATGGCATTTGAGGTTGCGTATAGTTCATGTGCAAACAGATTTAGACTTACCACTCCAGTTAATATCTTTCTGAAGTTCAGTCGATATGATAAGTTAAATAATAGATTTTCCCTTTGCCTGGTTTGTTTTCTGAACGTACAGGCTTCGGCAATTTTAGGTCGCCCACGGCACGACAAAAACTCAATGATGTATTTCGGAACTTCGATTTAATTTTTTGAGGAATTTAAGACATTTTTAAATGTTATGTTATGTGTAGGATGCGTGTCTTTATTAAGATAGAACACGTATGTTCATTCACAGAGGGCATAGAGAAAATATATATATTCATTCAGATAGAAAAAGTATAATCATACAGATAGAAAACGTATAATCATTCAGATAAAACGTGTATAATCAAATTGAATATGTAAATATATATCCGATTTAGTTCCTATTTTGGTTGATACCATGAACAGTGTTAAGACGTAATTTATGAATTCAACTTGAGAAATTCATATCTTACTTTCATAACATACACCGAATAGGTTGAAATTATAAATAAAGACAAACGATCCAGACGTTAGGCAACTATCAATAAATAGAGTTTGCAATTCTATTAAAAGAATCATTCGAACTCTGGTGTGTATATCTTCTATGCAACTTAACATTTAGAATATTACATCACATAATTTATTACACATATTAGAAATGAAATTCATTTCCCTTAACACACCAAACATTAATCTTTATATCACGAAATGCACTGCATTTTCCCCGAAAATTACGTCGATATGTTCAATATTTAAAAACAGTGATTGTAAATGCAAATACTTCTATTACTATGTGTTCATTTGCATGGTCTATTACATATATTGAGAAGCACTGACGCGTTCTTAATATAATATTTTTTGCTATTTCTTATTTGAATTTACGCATTTTATTTAAACCGATTTCAAATGGCCCTGGGTGAATTTTTTTATCTCATTTTAAATTTACCGAAATCAGTTACCGGTTTCATTGCTTTATATATAGAAAGCAACGTTTCAAATATTATTAAAGGTCCTGGGATATTGAGATAAACTGTTGAAAGTTTTGTTTATATAATTAATTTATTGTTATGCTTCGCTTTTCAGGTAATTAGAGACAGTGAAACCCTATTCTAAGGAGATTACCATCTAATATTCTACTAAACAGATCTACACATTAATTTATTAGGGCGATCTATATATATATTCATCTGTTAGGTCCATCCCTCTACCTATTCATCTGTTGTGTTTATCCATCCTTTGTATGCCACTGCGGGGAAATATACAACTGATATTTCCCAAATATCCTATTGTATACTCCGATTTCAAGGATATGCACTTCAAGAAAACTTTTTCGTCCTTCAAAAAGTAGATGAATTTGAAACCCTCATTCATGACTTCATTCTACAAATCAACATCATCTCTTTCGCTTTCCTTTCGTTTACGAAACGGCAAATATAAACATCAGAGAAAATATTTCAGAAAATTTTCCATATTATTAAGAATAGATTTGTTCGCTAGACCTTCGTCCATGAAATACACGCCAATATTCCACCATGCTGTACTACCAATCCGTTATGGAATCATTCAGTCCATATTTTTTCATTACGAACTAGTATTTATTTCTTAAATCAACAAAAATAAGAGAGAAACAAAAACAAGTCTAGTAGTAATGGTCCAATAATAGTTTTACCATTAAAATTAATAGTTATACTCAATAGATTCATTATACCCCTCGTTGAGAGTATACTTTGAGTTTAAAGCTGAGCTATCATTTAATACAGAAGTATTCAGCCACAATTTCCCGTATCCAATGGGTAAAGTGTTGATCGAAATGTGAGATTTCATGGCATTTTTGATCTCAAAGAGACTAATCTTTAATATTTTATATATCCAAAAAGGATTCAAAGTATGAAATAAATCAGCAAGGCAAATTTTCTATCAGACGCAAAATTTGAACTACGATATGTAAATAATTCAAGGAGACAAAGTTCAAAATTATTTATAAAGGTATATGAAGGGTTTTCTGAATTTTAAAATTTCGACTGAAAAGAAGCAAGAAAACTCCGTAACGAAGGATGCTTTCCGATAATGCGTATTCCATTTAAATCAGCGCGCTGTTTTCCCTCAAAGTTTTAAAAAGTTCCTGGGATAAATAAAGCCAAAAACACAAATGTATTCTGCATGCAAAAACTCGTTTGGCTTCCGAGAAATTTCCATGACCAAACTTCGGAGACTTTAAGGACTTAGTAACGAAGTTGATGGAAACAATATTACCAAAGAAAAATGAAAAAGCTCAAAGGAATGGAAGCTTTTTCCTGTCAAATCTAAAAATAAAAGTTCGGTTTGGAAACTCCATTTGAAATTTTAAGCAGATAGAGAGTCATTCCCAAAGCTGGACAACTTTTCTTTTCCAACGAATTATTTAACTGTATTTACCATATCTTTGTTTCTCGGTCCACAAAATTTTCGAATCGCAGAGTATCGAACGAATTATGTCCTAAAACTATAACTTTTGTATATTTCTCGGAATTTTACTCTTTAAATATATTAATTTCAGCTATTTTACAATTTTTTCCCAATAAAACACATGGGTTATTGAGTATTATCAAGTATTTTAGAGTAGATTCAGAGCATACAAAAACATATGATAAGAAAAAGCGCATAAGGAAAATCATATGTTCTGCCTAGTTTTCATTGATTTTGATACTAAAATATGTAATTTTTATATGTTACATTTGTACAAGGACAATGCGACACAAAGAAACATATCGACGCAACTTGGAACTATCATCCGAGCATAATAAAGGCTTAGGTAAATAATATGAATGTTAAGCTAATAATGATAATAAAAGCCAGGGCGCCCTGGAATTGTATTATCTGTAAATGTTTGAGCCTTGTTGTGATGCAGTGGAAACACGTCCACCTAGCGTTTGTTAATCCGGGTTCAGCTCCTAACTGCTAACTGCAGTCCAAGGACAGGTATCCTAAAATTTAGGAGGTACGCTTTCCTCGGAAAATATAGGTCCATTAGGGTATATAGGCCCAATATAGGAGCCCTATGGCAGCGTAGTTATAACGCGTCAACCTATCGTGCCGTTGATCCGGGTCCTATTCCCAGCAATATCGTAGAATGTTTGTCGGTTTCCTGGACAACCTAGTCCAGAATTGGGTTTCCTCGGTAGCAGAGGCTTGGGTTCCTCGAAAAAATGTAGGTTCAGCACAATATAACCGTAATCGTCCTGGAGCCATAGAAAAACCAACGAATAAATTGGGAACGTTCAAGCAGTTGCGAGCGACACATGTCCAGCTAAGAGGTATTTAAACATAAATTTACGCAGTTGTCAGAATCTATTTTCGAGTTGTGCTGGTTTTTTTTTGTCACAAAATATTAAGTATTGTAAAAAGCTAAAATTTCTCAATAATCTAATCAAGGGTTTTCGGTTGAGTGAGTTTCATTATGAATCTAACTATGTTTAGTAATTATATATTTGAATCTCAGTTAACGTCTAATTGCAGAAATATCTCCTATTAAGGTCTTTAATGAACCGAGAAAAAACGTTGTGCAACAGTAAAAGACGGTAACTTGAATATACGTAATTATGTGAAACCTTTTTCGGGAATAGAAGGTATTATCGAAATGAAAGTATTCTTTAATTAAAGCGGCGTTATTAGGATACCAGTTTTAGATACTTTATAAAATCTCTGGCAATAAAGATGAGTTTTTAAATAAAGAACTGACATATGAATATATCTCCCAATAGCGACGTTTAAACTAAAGGTTATTTCTGTTCAACGACGGCATTTTGGGGTTCCAAGAAATATGTCAAAAAATCACACACATACACAATTAATAATGTTTTTTCTCTATTTAGTAATATTTTCTCTCACCTCTGAAAGCAGCCAATGGGGGGATTTTAATGTATAATATCTTTTCAAGAGGAATAATGACATTGTTGATGAGAGATATCCATTTAAATTTTCAGCACTGCTGCGATTATATGGAATTGGACTTATTGTTTAATAAAACGCCTTATCAACAATTGAGTTTTATATTCTGAAATCAAATTCATTATTATGGCCAGGAAGTATATATATTTGGAATTTCCAGACTAGTGCACGCGTTGCCGTGGAGTATCGTTTAAAAATATAACATACACGCCGAATTTCCAAACATGCTCTGTTTCAAAATACGTCTAGTAATATTATTTACGAATATAATATAGAATAATTCGTGTGTAAGCTTATTTGTTTCGTGATAATAAGATGGTATTAGTGAATTGAAAGTGAGAATACTAAATATATGTATACATGTGCTAGAGACTCAATAATGTATCCGTAAGAGACAATGAAAGGAATAACTTTTAAATTTTTTATTTGTCCTAACGTGTTTGGAAGAAAATATGTTAAATAAATTTGAGACAGTTTATTTGCATGTTTTCAGTCAGTAAAATTTTAGTGAATCCAAAATATGTTTTGCATAGTAAATATTAGTAACACTAACAATAAGAAATATAATTTTGGCACAACTATCTAGATTGACCAATAAATAAAATATATTCTTAATTTTTATGCTTTTTAATTAAAATCTTAAATGGCTCATTTTCCATAATGGAGCCATTTCGTATTATAAATGAAACATATTACATATACAATGCTAATAGTTATCCTTTAAATAACTAAATAATATCTACTGTCATGTTTATAAAATTTGAAATATACTATTCGTATACAATTAAAAAAAATTAAACTCGAAAACCAAAAGAATTCAAAAATTTAAATTCATAGCTAATCAAGCATTTTAAAATGAAGTACATTATCACAAATAAATATTTAAATGGAGAATAATCTCACACACTGAACACTCTATTACTAAGATCTTTGTGAAGTGTATTTTTTATGTTATGTGAAAACTAGATTTCTAAACGTTATTGCCAACAATATTGAATTCTGCGTTATGGTACATTAATTTTTACTTTTATATAAACTCCAACAACTATAAAATAAATAATATGGCACAAGTTATATGAACTTACGTAGAACGGTAATGGATACAGTCGCTCTTGCTGTACCATGTCTATTAGATACCACGCACGTATAATTTCCACCCATACTTCGTGTAAGAGACGAATTGAAAGACAATACGGGCCCATTTGAAACTAAGATATCCCCTACTTTCCAAGCAAAATCTGGTTGAGGATGGGCGGAAGCACTGCAGATAAGATCATCTAGTATTTCGCCTTCCATGATCTCTAGCCTTACAGCAGATATTTGAATATTTTCTGGTGCATCTGCAAGAGAAAAAAGGGGCATTTTCCGTAGTCAGTTTTATTTGTGGGAAAACGTAAAGCATGTAGTGCATGATGTAACAGATTGCATAACAATAATGAAGAATATACAAAGATAACATTACAAAATTGTTGTATGAAATCATGCTCGAAATATTTGTGTTATGAATAAAGAGATTTTTGTTTCGGTATTTCTTTGCATGGAGAGTTTTGAAACCGGATATAATTTTAACGGATTTTCCGGAGATCAGTAGCTTCAAGCAAGAGAGATAATTCTTGAAAACTTACATTAACATATATATATATATATAAAATCATGAATACTATTATGATCTATCAGCAATTTTCTTCTGCAATGTGAAATTATATTTTAAAATTTTCTACTATTCTCGTGAAATTATTTTCTAAAGTTTTCTAATACTGTGTGAAATTATTCCTTAATGTTTTTTTACTATGCGAAATCAATTCTTAGAATTTTCTTCTACTATGTCAAATTATCTTTTAAAGCTTTCCATTACTATGTGAAATTATCTTTTAAAGCTTTCCATTACTATGTGAAATTATTCCTTAAAGCTTTCTATTAATATGCTAAATTATCTCTTAAAGCTTTCTATTAATATGCTAAATTAACTCTTAAAACTTTCTATTAATATACTAAATTATCTCTTAAAGCTTTCTATTAATATATTAAATTATCTCTTACAGCTTTCCATTACTTTGTGAAATTATTAAAGTATTTGTATGAATGTTTCTCAAAGCCGTATATTTCTTTTCATGTCATTTTGATTTCTTCGTTGTTTTACGACGCGCGCGTAATGATCATTTTGCTTTGCTTTTTTTAACCATGTTTTCGCATTCTCTTAAGAAGTTATGTTTTTTATTTGAAATTAATTCATACTTGTAATATTATGTATGTTTGGCTCATTGGTATTTATGTATTTATTATTCCCCTATCCTTTATTTTAAGAGACATTCAAAAGCTGATAGTTAGACAGTCACAACACAAATTAATATTGATTTTTCGTCGCTATCTAATAGTCATTTTGCAACTTTTTTTTTTTGAGTAGCGGTTTCCCTCACTTCTCATGAATTGTCGACGGCTTCCGAATATAAAAATGCATGTTAGAAATATTTTGACATAATATATAATGAAAAAAGTTAGTCAACAGCGCCAACGACCTTAACCGAAACTTGCGACGCACAACTTGGAAACCTCCGCTTAGTGGTATCGGCCAGTTTATATAAAAACCTATGGAAATTTCAAAAAGTAATTTAATAATATACTAAAAGAATAATTTCTCTGCACACCATAAAATACTTTTTCTCTTGGGGCCGGTGTGATCCTTTATATAACTGCAAAATTTTATTTTTGTTTATGAGATTTCATGCAATTACAACTTTCTTCATAAGCCCATGCGATTGCTATTTTTTACACTGGTATATGCAATTATTACTTTTTGCACGAGTCCATGTGATTACTTCTTTTTACACGAGTCCATTTGATTATCACTTTTTACAATAGTCTATGTAATTACTACTTTTTACACGAGTCCATGCGATTACTACTTTCTACACGAGCCCATGTGAGTACTGCTTTCTTTCTACGCGAGCCCAAGCGATTACTGCTTTTTACAGAAATCCATGCGATTACTACTTTTTAGACGAGTCCATGCGCTTACTACTTTTTAGACGAGTCCATGCTATTACTACTTTTTGTATGAGTCTATGCGATTTTAAGCCCAAGTTAATGCAAGTTTAAAATACAATGGTTGAAAGAAAAATTAATTGCCAATTGCATATTTATTATAGCCCGAAGTTGGTTCCATAGGTTCAAGATCCTACACAAACACACGTCCCTATGATGGTGTAGTGGCAACGTAGTTGTTTACCGTGCCATTATTGGGTTCTAATCCCAATGGCTCGCTGCGATCTTTCTTCGGCCCACTGAAGTTTGGGGTTTGGTTTTCATGTCAGAAAAGGTGAGAATTTCTCAGAAAATTGTTGTTGATGGCAGCACATAATCTTCATTGTCCTTGCGCCATAAATGAACAAAAAATAATAAACTTTTTTAGTTGGGTGTGATTCTCTTCAATTGTGTGAAAATGGACAACGATTTGAAGGTCCCTACAGATCGTCTACGTTATTTTGGGTAACGAGACATTCGATTCTGGAACAGAAAAGCAAAAAGAAACAGAACATTTCACTAAACTCCTAAAACTGGAATTTTTTAAAGATTTTATTTATTATAAATTCATTTAAACAAAATTTCCTGTTCCCAGTTTATGCGTGCAATGGTTCGCGAAAAGCGAAAACCAATGCATCTTAATGACGAAAATAGTGTTGGCTAAATCCGGTGAAAGAAACATATGGAAGAATAGAGGAAGACCATCAGAAATGCACCATGTGTTCTCCTTCCTTCCACAGAAATTTCACCGAATTACTCATGTATGAAAACCTTGCGGTTGTGTATTGTGCGCCACTATGAGTAATGGTTTCAAACAGTCACCAAATGACTAGCACCCTAATTGATATGCATAACATTGTGCCGACCGACACAGATTGTGTATTTGAATATCTGTGTTAGTGAATGTTCCACGGAACTCAGTTCCTGTTAACCAATTCACGTATTAGTTTATGTATTCTTTTGCTGGATATTTAAGCTTGTAACGTGTCAGCATATTAGCTTTCGTGATAGCGAAATGCAAAGAACTTTCTTCTATGCCAGAATGTACAGGGTGCAAAGTAAAGTCAGAAGTCAGGGGCATATCTGTGGAACTAAGATATGTAGAGATATGGCAGTTAATATGTAATAAATATGCGCCAGCAGATGAGATTGACTGCAGCGCATCTGGTGGCTAAATTTGAAAGTTAGGAAACGTGGATCGGGGAGTAAATGAGATATAGAAATAATGTCCATGACAAATTCATTCAGTATCATTTAGTTCGTATGATATTGCATCTGATATACGACCATGGGTTAATTGCAAGGCCGTACCCTCTTGGAGCTAAGAGGGTATAACCGCGTATATACTACTACTAAAAAAGAATCATGTCACTTTCTACTGAAATAAATCAACAACTATTTAATGAAATTCAATCTGCTCCCTTTTTTTAACAGCTCAAAATCTGCCAAAATGATGCTGCATTGGGATTTGGCAATTTCCGAGTAATCCGAACCTCCGTCTCCAAGGTAACCAAACATGATTACTGTGGGCAGAAACGACAGACGAAAACAATTATGGCTAAATATTACAAATAAATTTGACACCAACGTATTAGTAGCTCAATCTAGAGCTATTTTTGTTTAGGAGAAAAAGAGACGCCGTCCTCATCTCGGATTCGAACCAGGGTCCCCGCGTTTAGCCCGCGGTGTCTTAACCTACTAGACGAATGAGAACAAGAACAAACGCATTTTTCTCCATATATAAGATATTATTACCCTTCACAGGGATAACACAATTGCCAAATAATGGTCAACACAGAAAAGCCTCCGGGGCGAGATTTTTGTGAGTTTTTCATGAGGGATTTTTTTATTACAAATAAATTTGACACCCACATATTAGTAGCTCCATCTGGGACTATTTTTATTAGAAGAAAAAGAGACGCTTTCCCCATCCTGGATTCGAACCAGGGTCCCCGCGTTGAGCCCGCGGTGTCTTGACCTAGGATTGACCTGAGGTCTGGGATGAGGACGGCGTCTCTTTTTCTCCAAACAAAAATAGCTCCAGGTTAGGCTAATAATGCTTGGGTGACAAATTTATTAGTAATAAAAATCCCGCACGCAAACTAACAAAAATCTTCCCCCCTCCCCGTGGCTTTCTGTGTTGACCATTATTTGGCAATTGTGTTATCCCTGTGAAGGGTAATAATATCTTACACCATGGCTAAATATATTTACCAGTGAGAGTTGAACTCGGACTGACAGTGAAAGAGACAAGCGCGTTACTCTTACTCCACACTAAGAATCTATGCATTTCCTCAGGAATCTGAAATTACTTAATCTTGGGGAACCAACACCTGGACTATAGTGAGCAGTTAGTGGATAAACGCTTTTTTTTTTCACTGTTGAATGTCACTTAAATATACATCGAGTTTTTTTGTATTAAATATTCTATCATATGCATTTAATTGATGGTTATATGTGTTCCATTTATGGATTTCAGTACCAAAATATGTTATTTAATATCTTAGATCTATTCTAGCATTTCCTTTTTTGCATTTCTGTCGAAAGGTGGCCAAACCCGCCTAAAACGTATATCGAAACCAATTTTTAATTTTACGCTTTTAACGTTATCTTCCACTCATAAATCTAGCCTAATTATGTTTCATTTCGAACTAGGCTAATTTTATTTTATTTTTACTACCCTATTTGACATTTTTGACATTTTATTTGGCTGATTATGACTGTTTTAGCAATAGAAGTTAACCTTTATATTAATTATCTGACTCCACACAAAATAGAGAGAATAATAATTCGTTCCTTTACTTCACAAACTAATGAAACTATT
>QLNU02014802.1:13187362-13209030 GCA_006491805.2 Dysdera silvatica
CTGAAAGTTGTCCCTACATGCCCCTGTATACCGAAATGCATAATGAGATTCTCGTTATTTAAAAAAAATAGTGAATTTCGTTTGCTTCTTGAGAATCTTTACGTTCTGACGTTTCAGCCTATCCGATGGGCTGAACCGGTTCAAGCAGAACCGGTTAAATATTAATGGACGAGGAAGGCCTCCTTACATGCATCATTATATTGAGAAACTTGCCACAAAAAATCAGCAACTTAAGTTTTGGTTTTACATTCCAAAGTTTTGGGAAGTGAAACCAACACTCGCATTATAGTGCAACCAAGGTGTATAGGTAACTATTTCCCACATAGGCTCTTACGAAACAAGAAGGACAGTAATTTGAATTTTAGAACATATTGCAACAGATTCTCAAAGTCCTATAATGGAGCTTATGGGAGGTTTCAACATTTCTTTCAAATTTTACTATTCTCTTTGGACGTGTTCTCCTACATCAATCCCTAAACGTTTTAGTTAATTAAGGATACGTCTAGTCTTATACAAATCCTCATTTTCTTCGGCATTTCGTATGGTATTCATATGTATCTATGACAACCATCTTTGTTTTCATAATTTCATGAGCACAATTTTATAAGGATCGTGATTGATTTACTCTTCTTAATTTCTCAGTGCACTCTAGCAATAAACGATCTGTTATTTACTTGTAGTTTGTGGTTTACAGAAATGAAACTAACGAGGATGTTAATTCCACCCTTGATGATTTCATTCTATAACATTTTAAGTTTTCGTTTTTAATTGCGGAAAATCAATAAAATAATTCTAAATACTTCTAAACTGTTCTATTTTAAGCAGCTTACTATCTGTGTTATTAACACTAAGCCTGTTTTACAGACGCTCTTGTAACAGTTAAAATCACGATACTTATGACGAAGAGATGTAAGTAGTAAAATACGCCATTTTATAAACTACATTGCTTTATAAGCTTGCTAAATAAAAGTGGTTTTAATCTATATAAACGAGTAAAATACGCCATTTTGTAAACGACGTTGCTTCATAAGCCTGCTAAATAAAATTTATCTCAACTTCGATGAATGATAAATAGTAGTTAATTAAAGCCTAATAATGTAATTACATAATTATATATTTCATTATAAAAATGGTAAGAGACATGGCTTAGTAATACATTTCTAATATGTTTTCAGTTTCTTTGCTTTTTATTATGTTTTAGTGGCACCGTAGGCAATGAAAAGTGAAATCTATAAATCTACGGACTTTTTTTCCCACACTAGAGTAACGTTCGTACATTTGTCATTTTTCCATCAGTGAGTTTCGAGGTAGAAGTACGGAAATTCCAATCTTAAATACCATTTCATTCCTTCGGTATCCCAAGGTTATTGATGAATTATCTTGAAAGAGTAGATATTTCTTTAAGCAGTTTGTGGGAACGAGAAATGACAAATGGGTTGAGACAAACAATATTTTCCCCATTACCCAAAAAATGATAAATTGAATAAGAAGGGAAACAGAAATTGGTAGCATTTGGACTCAGCTAGAAAAAATAGTTTTGTTATTAATAGATTGATGTGCCGGATAGCAAATATCGCACATAAACCTTCGGAAATTTCATAAATTTGACATTATCCTAAGAATCACTGTTATCAGGTACTATATTGATGCAAGTAACTAAAGATATGAAAGCTGATACAATAAGGTAATCATAGCACACAGAAGAGTAAAATTTACAAAATTATTATGAAGGAGAGTGCAAACACATAGCATGCACATTTATACGGGTTGTTTCAGCAACAGAGTTATAAACTTCCAGAAGAGGTAGGGTACACCTAGATGGCTCGGAATCACATAGCAATGCTGGTCGCAAACCACTCACAGCGCTAGTTCTAAAACCGTCCAGCATGCACAAATAGTGACAACCAGTGCATGAGAAGCGCAAAATGCGATGTCCTAATCATCTATGCACTTGGACAGCTGACCTGAGTTTTATCTGGCGCTTTTTACGCACTGGTTGTAAATATTTGTGAATGCTGGACGGTTTCAGAACTAGCGCTGTGAGTGGTTTGCGATCACCATTGCTATGTGATTCCGAGTCGTCTAGGTGTACCCTACCCCTCATAGAAGTTTGTAACCCTGGTGCTGAGACACCCTGTATATTACGATCTATAACGTATCCAAGAAATTCGTAAGGGGAGGTGTGGTCATGAAACTACAGCTCTATATATTCATATGTATACATAGAATGTTTCATGGTAGTGGGGAGTTTTAACCCTACCAACCCCCTTACCTACGCCAGTGATTACAATATATTTAAACTTGCAATTATCGTAATATTATCGTAATTATATCAATCGTATTAATTATCGTAATATTATCATAATATTATCGTAATATTATCATAATATTATCGTAATATTATCATAATATTATCGTAATATTATCATAATATTATCGTAATATTATCGTAATATTATCATAATATTATCGTAATATTATCGTAATTATATCAATCGTATTATTTATCGTAATATTATCGTAATTATATCAATCGTATTAATTATCGTAATATTATCGTAATATTATCGTAATTATATCAATCGTATTAATTATCGTAATATTATCGTAAATTATTTGGGGAAGTTTCTGGTCCCCACTAATTATACGCTTATGACAACACATACGCTAATTGTACGCTTATGACAACACATACGCTAATTGTACGCTTATGACAACACATACGCCAACTGTACGCTTATGACAACATATACGCCAACTGTACGCTTATGACAACACATAAAGAGAGTAGAAAGAACACAAACCTACGGCAGCTAACACGTAATACGATTCAGGCCCTGGTCCGATATCGTTGACAGCGGCGCATGTGTAGTTGCCTTGAGTGTCAACAGTAATAGGCTTTAGTAACAGTAAAGGTCCTGATTCATTTATTACATTTAAACCCTTTTGCCAGTTGAATTTAGTGGACGGAGGATGGCCCAAGTCGGAAACTTGGCATTCCAAGGTGACGGATCTTCCTTTTACTGCAAGTTCCTGTTGCTGAAGAATTACAGATTCGCCGGGTGTATCTGTATGTAAAACAAAATTATGTATTATTATTTAATTTTATATTATTGTAATCTTAATTTATATAGAGGGTTCGCACTCAAATTGGAGAAAAAATTCCCTGACCAAATGGAAAGCACCGGTTTCAAAATTCCCTAATAGGGAAAATGGCTTCACACCCGCGAAAGATTTAACTACCCATAACAGAAATTAGAAAGATTTTCCGTGGCTTTTCCAGTTTTAATTAGAAAATCCCGTTTTTACCTAACTTTCAGATAAAAACGAGATTTGAAATGAAGTTTGTACGAACTGGATTTGAAGTCTAGTTTGTACAAACAGAATTCAGTTCTTTGTTCAGGTAAAGGCGATTTTAAATTCACTGATAATTTCTGGTTTGTAATGTGTTTAAGAACCCTGTATATGTAAAAGAAATGCAGATAATTTTTTAATAAAAGTGTACATGCACATTCTATAGTAATTTAATCAAAAATTATTTTATGTAAAAAATACATTGCTTTAATCCTTGTATAGGAACATTTAAGTGAAATTTATTATATATTTAAAAATACATAATCAGGATTATATAATATTATAATACATATATAAATTACTAAAGAGTCTGTAGAATATAGCGAATCATAAATTATACTGGAAAATTTTCCAGACTTAATTAAAAAATAAGAGTGGATCTAGCGAGTTTAACTGCAGCCTATTTCTAGAAAAAATGTCCGTTTAAATAACAAATTCTGGACACATGCAAAATTTTCTCATATGTTTTGTAATACTAAACAGATAGGGAAAACAATTTACTTTCAGTTACAATTATCTTTCAGAAAACAAATTATAAAATTAATTTTTCTGAAAATGAAAATATAATCATCATATAACTAAGAAAATTTATTTTTAATAGATTTCTTAGGTTTTGACCCCCGTTTAATTTAAAATGCTACGTTATAATATGCAATTAAAATTTTTATTCAACGATATAAAATATTTTGCCATATCGATTTCGCCTTTTACTTATTACTTACATTGCACAATAAGTTCTTGGACTTTTGACCTAAGGCTCCAGCCAGCGGCATTTAATCCGGCGCAAGAATAATTACCACCGTGACGGCGTGACGCAAATTTTAAATTTAATACTGGATCATCGGTTTCATTAGTTCGTTCTCCGTTTTTGAACCAGTGAACTGAAGTAAAGTTCCTTGGATTTCCATCAGTGGCTTCACAGGTTAGCGTGACGGCCGAGTCAGCTCCACCCTCGGACACTACCGACGAAGATATTTTCAACTCAACCACTTGCGAATCTATAAGAAATAGAAGTTAGTTAAATACTAGTGTTTACTAATTAAATAGTCTGAAAATATAACACAAGGGATTTATATCTGGCAATATAACGTAACGAATTCATATCTGGAAATACAACGTAACGGATCCGTATCTGACAATATTAAGAATAAGGATAAGAATGTAAAATGAAATTTATTCAACCTGTATAGAGTTATTGTTGATACATCTGTTCCAAAATATTATTCTAATGTTTTAAGTTAAATTCTAAAGACTCAGATATTATTGATATGATTAGGTTAGAGAAATATGGAGAAGAGTAGAGAGCAAAAGCTTGTTTCGAGGCCCTCCACCAGTTAGGTACGTATTATATAAATCACTAGTTTTCTCTATTTAGATTACCTCAATACACATTACTTTCATAGAATTAAAGAATAGGGAAAAGTACATTTTCCTTATCAATATATATATATATATATATATATATATATATATATCTAAATATACTATAAAATTAATTGTTTTATGTAGATTTATGACTCTATTTGAGAAATAGTGATATAAAGCAGAATAAAGCATTGAGTTGAAGCATTCAGTTCCCCCTTGGAGAGGTCAGCTAAAGCCTAGGTAGAGAATTTTTAGTTTAATTCATTTGTAAAACTAACAAAGTCATAACTGGAAATACAACATAAAGAAACCGTATCTGGAAATATAACTCATTCCATGAAAAATATTGTATTTTAGTCTAAAATTTAAGTAAACAATCCGTTGATGAAAAAAAGCTTGTTAAACTCATTGCAGCATATCATGAAGTCACAGATATGTATTAAGCTCATATAAAATTGCGTTCAGAAACCACTGGAGTGTGTTAAGAAATCACTACACTGTGTTGCGCTCATACAAGTATCTAGGCCTACTCAAGTGTTCAAAGAAATCACTGCACTGAGCTAAAAAATCGATTCAGTGTGTTTCGAATTATAACGAATTTTATTCACAGAAGTGTATTAACCTCGATATTATTTAAACAGCGGTATAAGTCAAATCAAAGTATAAAATTTAAATAATAGAACCTAACAAATGTATGTTGATGCAACTATCTAATCTAATTAGTAAAGAATTCCCTGGGGAATTCAATTTTTTTTAAATATGCTGCGTATTTCATATATAGTGACTGTAAATCTCTGTATTCAATGTGATGAATATTTGTCATTATATGATGAATTAATGATGAATTATGTCATTATATGATGAATTAATGATGAATTATGTCATTATATGATGAATTAATGATGAATTATGTCGTTATATGATGAATTAATCATGACTTCTGTCATTATATGATGGATTAATGATGAATTTTGTCATTATATGATGAATTATTGATGAATTATGTCATTGTGTGATGAATTAAGTCATTATATGATGAATTATGTCATTATGTGATGAATATTTGTCATATGTTCATGCACCACAGGATAGCACAACAAATGCTTCCAGCAAATTCGAATGCAATCAATAATGCAAAAACACATATGCTTAGAGAATATTAAAATATGATTATACGGAGTGAAACTTTCCGCACGATGTAAACTTGAAATCTGGAAAGGGCAAAAAAAAAAGGATGTAAGAGCTATTTTGACATTTTAAAACCGTTTTTTATCTCGTGTTAGCAAAGAGAGAGAACGTATAGTGAATCACGCAAAAGCATAGTACAATATGTATAAAAAAATGCAATAACGGTTCCTCATTATACGTTTAGCATATACCAATCTTCGTAACGGACATATTTCTATAGTAGATAGTAATATTGCGTCATTGTTTCGGATGGATGAGAAAATTGAATTTCTGTACGAAAGGGAATGCCTCAAATTATACGATTGTGAGATGGGAACACTATTCCAAATCTCAGTAAGTCATGCTTCATTTACGTTTTATTAAGAGATGGGCCTGAATCACAGGGAATATATATCCTCGAGACTAATTTTCATAATCGTAAGGGGTACAAGTTGACAATACTTGTACAATGAAAGAATTACCAATTTTACTTTAACACGTTGAGTGCCACGTCAGTCATCGATGACTGAAACTGAACTTTGCGTTCAGGCCGCGTCAGTCACCGGTGACTGACAGTGTAAAATATGATATCAAAACTAAAAAATTTACATCGTTTTAAGTAATTACCTAAAATTTATTCAACATTCACTTAATTTTTATTTATAAACGTAAATATCTTCTACTACGATAAGAAACAATGGCTCTAATATGTTTAGACATCTGATTCGCGTAAGTTTCAATTTGTTAAAAGTACGCTTCACATTGCTATACCACAATACCAGCGCACTTCTAAGCAGCACGCGTGGCTTGATAGGGATTTCCTTATAAATTCGCGTGGCACTCAATGTGTTAAGCTATTATTGTCATTTTCAGAATTATATATATATATAGAATAAGGTATTTGAAAAAAAATAGAAATTAGTACAAAATAATAAAATATTAATGATAATTATATTAAAAAATAATAAACGATAACCCATACGTGCATTTGTGCTTAGGCTGTATAATAATCACTTAACGATATAAATAACTTATAAATAATAGTTAAACATGAATTTTGATATAACTTAAAACCGATCATATAAACACAACCATTGGTCAAAGAATAAACAACCGAATTAGACTTTCTCATGTGTAGCTAGTCCTTTAAACGAAGTCCTTTACACTACTAACGCAGCATACGTATTACTACCATCTAAGTAATTTATATTCAATAGCAATAATAAGCCAGAAATACATACAAAACACGATGTAAAATATTATGCAAAATATAACATTTTAGTGTAATTAATCTAAGATATACAATGGTTAAAAATATATAATCGTCGTTTGATCTGTTTATGTGAACCAAATCCCTTCAAAAGTATCATCTTTGGAACCAAAAAAGTTTTAGACTTGAAATAATGTTTATCAAAAGGAACAACTCGCATGAAACGTTAGAAATCGATAGAGATAAAAACCAAAGTGATAAGTAATATAGCTAATAACATGTATAAATGGATGCCCAAAATTATCAAAGTAAAAAAGTTAGAATTGATGAAAAAAATGGTACATATTATAAAGGACTTCTGATATGATTAATTAATACAACAGAATATTTTAAATGGACTCCTTCGTATACCAATTGCGCAATTGCAAAAATAAAGCCATAGCCTGCGGTCATTTCATTTTATTGAAAAGCCAATTTGATGGAAAAAGTATCAACGCTAACGACATCGAATTACAATAATAAATCGAATTTGAAGGTGTGATTAGTTGCTAAAACCAGTTTGCATGGTTTTCGACATGAGCTTTGAAAAAACCCTCAACCTACCCATGTAGACGAGCTGCCAAATTAATCAGATTTTATCAACAAAAAAAAATAATTTAGCATTGATTCAAACGATAATAAAATAATATCGATACTAAAATAATCGATAATATCGAGGTTCAAACGATAATATACCAGACATATAACTAAAAGACAGGGCCTAACAAATAAAAAGAGAGGGGCCCACAGAAATCATAGGTTTGAAATACTGATTTTTTATTTTCAATATTTTTAAATATGTAAATATATAATATTGTGTAGGATATATTATTTACATCTTATACCATATTATTATTATATATAAAAAGTCGATCTAGATTTTATATTATATCAAATATACAAGATATATTACGTTGCATTATATTTTCGAAATATTCATACATGCTACATGATAGGACAATATTCTCAAATATGTTTAGCAAAAAAGACAAATTAATATCAATAGTACAATTGATATTGCGTAATACACTTATAATTCATGGAATAGTATTTGCTTAATAGTATGTTGCCACTAGGTTTATCAATATTATTGCTAATATTATTATGCTTTTTTGCTTATATGATCTTATATTATTTTATTAGTTCAGCAAAAGTGGAAGTTGCTATTGCTGTTAAGCGTATTTTAACATGGAGATCCTAATAGGCTTAATTATATATGTAAATTAACATAAATATAAGAGAGAGAGAGAGGTTTGTATATGTGTTATACATAACTACATACTTAAGTACATGACTTGATAAATTGGCAAAAGAGATATTTCATGAAATGTGTTTAGTGTAGAGCCCGCATTTAGCGAGGAAAATATTGATTTTGTTGGGCATGATAGTTAAGTGTTATGCAATACAATCGTCCTCATGGAAGCAAGACTTCTGCGTAAGTTGAACTCACTGAGTAAAAAAAATGGTTACATAATTTAAACTTTTGACGTGAAAAATTGTATAAACAAGTTAAATTCGAAATTAAAATAAAAAATTAATGATCGACGTCTTTTTAACTAAAGCAAACGTAATGAAACAAACTTTCCAACACTTGGAAACAGAGAATATTTCTGAGAACTTTTATTTCTTTCAGAAAGCATAGTAAAGAATTCACAAAATAAACGTTTTCTGAGGCAATGGATTTACTGATAATTATAGATTCAACGCACTGAATATCTTACGAAGAAATTTTTAAAGAACATAAGTACTAAAAATGGAGCAAGCTACTTAAGCTGTTTTTGGAGCACCTCCAAATAAATCTTATTTTAGGATTGATTATTAGTGCAAGTCCTTTATATTACTTTCTATACAAAAATTAGATTATTAAAACAATACATTTTACTTAATAAATTTTAAGCAAATTTAGAGTTGAATTTTATTTTATACACGTTTCATGAACATGCGTTACGTGTAAAGACTTCATTTTTAAAATTTAAATTTTAAATTTAAAAGAGATTTTCGGGCGACCAGATAATCTAGTATTTACGTCGGTCTGAAGCTCCTGGGTAAATACGTGCCTCACTTTATTTTAACAAAGGTAAATATTTCTGGAACTAAGCCTAGTTTCGAAACCCAATATTGCAAAGTGAAAAAAAGGCAAAAGATTGTTTCACTTACACAAGACATTCAGGACAGCGCTGCTTGTCGAATTGCCACGCCCAAAAGCATTCCGTACGTGACAATTGTAAACGCCAGAATCATGCCTGGAGAGATTGAAAAGCGACAGCACCGCAGAAAGGGGATGCCTGGTTTCAAGCCTTTGGCTGGAATCACGTTGAAGGCGACTATTGTCTTTGTACCAGACAATCTCAGTTACATCTGGTGGATTCGCGTCAAACACACAGGTAATTACAACTTCTGATTTTTCTTGTACAGTCACCGTGCCATCGGGTGTCACCAAAACGGCAGGTGGATCTGCAACGAGAGAAAAATTAACAAATTCATCATACCATATCTTAAAGCATGCGTGATTATTAAATATCATTAACGGTTTTAATTAAATATGATGCTATATTAAGAAATAATTTTTTATCAAAGGTTTTTAGGCATAGTAGTAGTAACGCCGAGGTTATGGCATGGTTAGATGGTGAAACCTTCGCAAAGAAAAAATGGGGTTTTTTTTTGTGTCTGGGGGGGCACAGTCCCACGACCTTCCACTATCCGAGCAGGTGCTCTTATCAACTGAGATATAGACAACAACCATCCAATCCTCTATGAACTTATTTAAAGCGTATTTTCCGAAACCGTTTATTTTGCGAAACGAGGATTGCGAAATGAATTAAATGGGCTGCTTTTTGAACCAAATTGCGAAGAGACTTGTACAAATAAATAATGCTATATATTGATAAATATATTCAAAATACGTTAGTATGAACAGCATTGTATACAATGTATATTGATAAAGGCATTTTTACTCTGCAAAATTAAATATATTATTGTAAAAATTTTATAATTTGATTGAGATGTTTATGTGTAATTTTATATTAATGTTTCAACATAGTCTAAAATTCTTTAGTTAAAATTTGATTCCAGATTTAATTTTCAGGTATTTAGTAAGTTCTATCACTTTTAAAACAACTTAAATTATCCTTTCAATGAAATCAATTTTAGTTTTTGAATTAGGATTCCAAATTTCCAGGCGTATTAATTTCTTTTTCGAGAAATATAGTTTTCGAAATATCAGAACATAAAGCAAATACGTTTTCTTCATTTAAGAACCAGTTAGGGCTTAAGATATATTCAGAAAGTTTATCCCAAGTTCAGAATGATGAAGTAAATGTGAAGGTTGGTATGGGCTGGACCTATCCGCAATTCTATCGCTGACAGTGATTGAACAACCCCTATGGGATCCTATGTCGTTGAGCTTTGAAAAATGAAACGATTGTCGCCTTCGGAAAAGGATTTTTCCCCAGAAAGAAAATAGCTCGATAAATCTGTCTGATCTTTCAGCAAAATTCATATTCTTTACCTCGTTCTCCATGAAAAGAAAACAGGCACTGAATACAGGAAATGCAACTACCTGAACCAAAGGAATGCATAATTCCTTTTAAATTACGCAATAAGCAATTGACATAATGTAGTACACAAGGCAGTCGAAGCTCGTTAAGATGAACTGTATGAGACAGTCAAAATTCGTTCACTTCAACAGTAATTTATAGTATCAAAGATGAGAGAAATCATGATGTAATTTTTAACAGCTCATGTGATTTGTCTTTAAACTGAATAATCCATTTTGCTAACAAATATATATATATATGTGTGTGTGTGTGCACTAGTATGCCAAACCTAAGCAACAAATTCATCTTTCAACTTACAACCATGAAATTGTTGAAAAGGGCTTTTTGCTATCAGTACAATGAAAAATCAGCTCAGTAGAAAGGTGATGCATATGCAAATATCAGCACCATGACGTCGGAGGGGACGTCAGGGCAAGCAAAACGTGTGGAGTCAGAACGCGCGGGGAAAGGCAACATGAAAAGAAGAAAGAAAGGCGTATTTCTAGACAATCTTTGCGAGTGAAAGTGAGACTGTACGTGCAGTATGGCTATAAGAAAACATCAGGATCAATTTACACGTGGTAGAATGATTGGCAAGCTTGAGGAAGGGCGTTCTTTGACGTTTGTTTCCCAAGAGTTTGGAAATGAAAAAAGTGTTGTTTTATGAGCTTGGAAAGCCTTCCAAAGGACAGATACAGCTGTAGAAAAGGTTGGTGATGGTCGACCAAGAAAACAACGGTGAGTGATGACCGATATATCGCCCTGCAGGCGAAAGGAAATCGAAAGCAGACAGCGGGCGACATTGCTCAGCAGTTGCTCTTAGTTTCAAGTTTTACTATGGCCAGACGACCCAAGGGCCTTGGGAATCTCTCTGAATACTACTGGCATATCTGATTTGCTTGTATTTAGTGACATACCTCCAGAAAAGACGCCAAGCATGTTGTCCTAGAAAAGGCCCCTGACGACGGTTCTGGGGCTGCATGCTTATATTACGTCGTATTTATATGTGTGTGTATATATATATTTGCATGTTTATATTTGTATATATGTATATGTTTGAACTATGTACATTATATTAATCTTTTCTCTTAACTTAATTCTTTTCAACCTTTTTTATTTAACTCCCCCCCTCCTCTTTTTCTTTACACTATATATATATACATATATATATATATGGAGGGTAGATTTAATGAAACTAAAAGCAAATGCCGAGGCATTCAAATTGGAATTAAAAAATCGCTTTTCTGCACTGGAAGGACTAATTGAAGAAATTGATATCTCAGAAGCAAATGCAAACATTCCTAAGACAATAGTTGAAACTGCTGGAAAAATCGGTGGTATAACCCGTAAAATTCACAATGTCAAATTATCTGAGAAGACGAAACAACTCATGAAAAGGCGAAGACTTATGAAGGTGGACAATCAAAATACCAGTCGCAAGATCGAGTATGTAGAACTTTGCAAAACTTTGCGCAAAAACATGAAAGAAGATATAAGAAAATTCAATTGTGAGTTAGTAAAGAAGGCCATTGAAAGCAACAAGAGCCTTAGGGTTGTTAAAGGAAGTTTGTCTATTGGGAAGAAACACATCATTGTATTAAAAAGAGAGGATAACACCGTAACAAGGAATAGGGAAGAAATACGTAGAAGAGTTGAAGAATTTTACAGAAAACTATATGAGCAAAACAGTGGATTAAACGAAGACTCTGAGATAGTCGAAGGAACAGCTCCTAAAATCTTAAAAGAAGTAGTAGCATTTGCAATAAAAAGTATGAAGAAAGGAAGATCCCCTGGCGATGATGGCATTACATTAGATATCTTAAAAGAAGCTGGAGAACATGTAGAAGACATACTCGCAAAATTCTTTACCAAATGCCTCAACAGTGGTAACATACCAAACCAATGGGATTCTGTAACAGTAATTCTTTTGCATAAAAAAGGTGATAAAGAGGATTTGAAAAATTACCACCCAATTAGCTTCTTACATGCTATTCATAAAATCTTCACAAAAGTACTAACACATCGCCTGCAGAAAAAATTAGATGCAGCTCAACCAAGAGAACAAGCTGGATTTCGAAGTGGATTCGGTACAGTAGACCATATTCAAGTATTAAGGGAACTAATTGAAAGAACACATGAATATTAACTTCCATCTTGATTGGCTTTTATTGACTATGAGAAACTATTGACTCTATTAAAACGTCAGCAGTCATCAACTCGTGAAGATCGTCAGACGTCGAGGATGTGTACATTGACATGGTGAAATGTGTGTATAAAAATGCAAGTGCAAAATTTCGGTTACATAAAGATACCAAAACTATCAAAATTGGTAAAGGTGTGAGGCAGGGAGATACCATTTGTCCAAAACTATTTACTTCAGTTTTGCAGATGATTTTTCAGTAGATAAATTGGAATAACATGGGAATAAAAATAAATAGTGAATAATTTAATCATACGCGGTTTGCTGATGACATTGCTATTTTTTCAACGAACCCATCAGAACTCCACGGTATGGTACAGGAGCTCTCAACTAGATGTAAAGAAGTTGGACTAAAGATGAACTTACAAAAAACTAAGATCATGTTCCATAATTTCGTAGAGAAAATAAAAATACAAGTTGACAACATGGAGCTAGAAATTGCTGTTTCATATATTTACCTGGGCCAGCTGATTTCAATGGATGGCACTACTATGAAAGAACTCAACAGACGTATTAAACTTGGCTAGAGCGTATTTTGAAGAAACAGTTTTGTTCTGAAGGGGAAATTGCCTTTGTGTCTAAAAAAGTTCTTCAAACTGTGTGTATTGCCAGTCCTCTTTTATGGATCGGGGACATAAAGTCTAACTGTTGGAGCAATACGAAAGCTACAGACAACGCAAAGCAGCATGGAGATGTGTATGCTTGGAATAACTAGGATAGATCGAAAAAGAAACACTTGGGTGAGAGAGCAAACTGGAATAGAGGATATCATTCTTAAAGTAAAAGGGCTAAAATGGCGATGGGCTGGGCATGTTGCAAGAAGAACTGATCAACGATGGGCAACGGAAATTCTGAACTGAATTCCGAAAGACCGCTGAAGAGCTAGAAAACGTTCTCAACCTAAATGGGTGGATGAAATAAGAAAAGAAGTTTAGGTGACGTGGAAGCGAATTGCTCGGGATAAACTTGTTTGAAAAGCATTTGGAGAGACCTTCATCCAGCAGTGGATAGGTAATGGTTGAATATGATGATGATATATGCGGGGTATATATAAAAGTTGCGGACTACTTGCAAAATAGTTAATATCTTAATTAAAGCATATATATATATACATATATTGTGGCGTTCTCTACTATCTATTCGTTCAGAAATGTGTAATTAAAGGTGTTTTTGTGTAAATATTTTGATTTCTGTGCACCTGTATTTAAGAATTGAATATTTAGATTATCCTCACTATACTTCTTTTATCTTTTGTATTTTAAATACATTCATTTAAGCTAATAATAAAAATAAAATAAATATATAAAATATAAGGTGAAGAGAATCACTTTTATAAAAATAAAACTATTTTTTTTTGCAAAATTCGAATTCATCCAAAAGGCCACGTGCGGTCTCGAGGTAGCAGGTTCACTGCCCCTGTTCTACCTTATACAGGTTTATTCCTTATACAGTAGAACCTGCATAACTGACAACAATTGGGACTTTACTGCAATGTTCTCCGTAGACAGGTTGTCACTATACATTGCAGAATTTGGCATGCCTAAGTCCCTACCAGTTATGTCATAGTAAGTGATCCCTTTAATAACGTAGTCGATTAAACCAAGTTGTCACTTTACCGGGTCCCACTGTATATGGAATATACAATGGACTATTATATTGCAAAATTTTAGAATATTTTTAATAATTCTCATAATTTTGTTCATTTTAAATATTTAACAAAATATTACCTGCAAACATAATAGTACTATTTAACACTTGCCATATTTTGTTTTTAATTACTCCATGACCATACGACTACCAAGCAGCTTTAAGGTTTATGACTGATAGTTTCTTGATATCGACGTCTAAGCTCACACTAGAATCTAATAAACTTGGTGTTACCCAACTAAAAGACCAGATTCCTGACCACAATAATTTTGGCATTTATAAAATAGATTGTGAATGCGGATTGTCCTACGTTGGCCAAACACGTAGAGCCCTGCGTTTCAGACTCAAAGAGCACCAATCGTACGTTCACAAACAAGATTTTGAAAAATCGGCCATTGCAAAACACTCATGGAAACATGGCCATCGTTTCTGTTTTGTTGATGCAAAAATAATTGAAAAAGTCCGTTCACCCTCAGATCTCAATTTTTTCGAGGCCTTTCATATCTTCAGTAATTCCGCTACAATAGTCAACGAGCCATTTGAGAACAAATTTTTCCCCTCTTGTTACAAACCTCTCTTTCAATCAACATAAATCAGTCAATTTGATATGTTGCCTTTTTCGCCTTTTTCACTTTTTCGTTTTTGATTTAGTGGCAACAAATCAGTTTGGACGAATTTTCTGACGATGGTGGACGCTTGATTTTCCACCGAAACAATTGTAAAATGTTTCTCCTGCTCAAATTAAACTGCGTTTGTGTGTAATTTGTTTTTAAATATTATTTTTGCGCAGTGTATCGCTCATATTTCTCTCATAGATTATTTTTCTTGTAAAAAAGAAAAAGGTACTTTCCTTTCCCGGAGTTGAACCGCAGACCCTCCCTATGAACTGGAGTGCCGTTACCTACTAATAAACCAGAACAAAAGAACGATGCTGCATTTCCTCTTATTTACGGTTTGTAGGATAGTATTACCTTTCTTGTGCTCAAAAAAATTTCCAAATGATCAAGATATAAAGTCACCATGGCATGGAGACTAATGGTCAAGACACGAAGTCGCCATGTGCATGGTGCCTAATGATCAAGACATGAAGTCACCATGGTATGGCGATTAGTGGTCAAGACATGAAGTCACTATGGCATATTTTTTGTAATTTTTCGTTAGGAAGTGAAATGGCTGAACATTTTTGACACCACACTAAAACTCAAATTAAGCTCTTTTATAAAAAAAGGAAAAGAGACATCGTCCATAAAACCCGAGGCCCTACGTTTAAAGCGGAATACATCGGAAACTACGGCAAAGAAATGATCCTCCCTTCCTTTGTATTTAAGATTTGTAAGATATCATTAATCTTCTTAGGTTTAATATGGCCTAATGAACAACACATAAAAGCGAGGGCATTTTTACATAATTTCTTGTTTGGAATTGGGATAGCTGTTTACTTTTGACGCCAATGACTAAGCTCAAACTAGGATTTATGGTAGCGTTTTACATGTTCATGGCAATTTAATAAAACTTACTCTTCGCTTTTGTTCAATCCATGATTTTTAGTTTAGATAATGGCCACCTTTGATTTGTACGAATCTGGGAAGAAAAGGTAGTGGAAATGTCCTAGATTGAACTCAATTCAGCTGTATTTCATTTGTCTTCGCAATGCATTGACGACTAAATTACTAAGGTTAACGATGTACGGTATTTGTGCAGTGTCATATTTTCCAATAGGCTACACTGGTCTATAGACTAGGGGGTCTATTATAGGGAAAAAATTTTGTGTATTGAGTCTGATATAACAAAATCAATACCATATCTGATGGTATCTGATGATATAATCAGATGTTTTGCCGAGAAGAAAGCTAGACGTCATGCTTTCCATTTAAATACCAGTGTTCGATAGGCTTTTATTTTTTGCTAAAATTAAAATTTATTTCAATAAAATTGAATTTGATTTATTATACTATACCAAAAATAAATAATACTTCAATATAAGTTAATATTGTTTAATGTTTATGTTTCAATTTATGAGTTTGTTTTTCAACATATTTACTGTCAGCGCAAAAAATTTTAGCGTATATTGAATGTAACAATTTATATGTTCCTACCACTGATTTAGGGCGGGGCGGACGGGTAGGAAGGGGAGGCCAAAATAGTTTTGGGGCGTCAAAAAATAGCCTAGGAGTGGTAAAATGTTGAATCCGCCCATGTATTTGTGTACTTATATTTGTGCAAAAGGAGTTTCCACAATGCGTGAATGCGAGAAAAACAAATTCCCGTGGCTGATCGATAACGTCCTCATTCAATTATATAAAAAAGCTCTGGCTGATAGAGTCCAATATAAGTCCAATATATAAAGATGCTAAATGCAATGTTTGCTAATTTTTCAAATATTTAATATCAGGCATTTTTTATAATTGCTCTAAAGCTTGTTGATATATATGCCGTTGGAATACTAAATACAGTCTCAGCTTAATTTCTGAATAGCGAAATTAAAAATTCTCAGAGCGTGATTTCTAAAAATTACAAACAGCTTATCTCACAAAAACTCTCTAGCTTATTAAACCTAGCAAATTAGATAGTAAAAAAATAGTATATAACCTACTAAATAAAGTTTAAATTGGACTACAACATTTTGCGGTTCAACTTATGATTTCTATTTATGAGTTTTAAGCGCCATCAAAGTAAAACTCCAATTTTTCCAGTGGTAGCTTAACGTTTAACCTATAAAAATTACATAGTAATATTTTGAACAAAGATCCGTTAAAGACAATTTAAGCATTCATAGTATTGTTTACATTATATTATGCATGAATGTCTAATGTCCATACATTTATACTAAAATTGTTTCTAGTAACATACGTATATTATACATATTTTTGAAAGAAAAATGTCACGTATACTTTTTATTCCAAACTGCGACCAAGACATTTGACCATCCTCAATATTTTCGGACACGTTGTACATACAAAAATAAAGAAAGGTCGGGCCAAAAGAAAAGCTATAAAACTTGAAAGAAAAGTGAAATTGTTCACAGCACTTTAAAAAGGTTTTGGTTTTAAAAAAAAGGAAGGCTCCCACAAAAGTTTCTTTAACGTGTTTTGCTGCGTCCGACAAGACGTATAAAACACAAATGGATGTAACGTGTTTCAGCTCGTAAACCATCAACTTGCGCTCGTCAAAAATGTTTCCCTTATACTTTAGATATCGTGAGTATACAGTAGTGGACAAAATTGTGGAAACCTTTTGAAAAAAGTTTATTTTAGAGGTTTGATGGCTAATAACACCACTTTTTTTTGTACCAATACTATAAAATTATATATCATTAGAAAGGTAATTTAATAAAGATTGTAATGCAATAACATTTGTTCAATTATCTGTATTCTATCAAAAGTTATAGCCAAATAACCAGAAAAAAGAAGCACAGCTTGCTTACATTTATATGAAGTAGCTTTCCTTCATTTGAATGTGGCCAATGAGCATGAGTGTTTACAGAGCCAATCAGGTGTCATCTTGTTTTGGCAATGAGCCAATCATGTTTTCTCTTGTTTTGGCAATGAGCCAACAGGTTACAGGACATTTATCAGTGTGTTCTGTAATTGCTATCAAGTTGGTTGTTTTTTTTTTGTGCTCTTTGATTTAGTGTGCTTGTAAAACGTAATAAAATTAAAGAAATGGCGCAAAGAGTTGACTGGTCACCTAGGAAGCGATGTAAAATAGTAATATTAAGTGAACAAGGCTACAGTTATGAAGAAATTAGAAGAAATATTGGGGGAAACTTAACTAAAGGTGGCATTTCTAAATTTTTGAAGAAGTATAAGGAGACTCAGTCATTACAAAACCAGACTGGTAAAGGCAGAAAAAGGTGCACAACAGCAAGTGATGATAGAAGAATTAAAAGACAGTGCCTAGGTGACAGGAAAAAATCATCTCTGTGTATACAAGGTGAAATGGCGCAATGCAATGTGAAGTTAAGTGCAAGGACTGTTCGGCGCAGACTGCATGAATGTGGTCTAAATGCAAGAATTCCACGAAAAAAGCCATTTTTGTCTGTCAAACAGAGGTTGAAAAGATTAAACTGGGCTAAAACCCATGTTAACTGGACAACGGAACAATGGGACAGTGTAATTTGGAGTGATGAGACCAAAATCTCACTGTTTGGTAGTGATGGCGTAAAATACGTATGGAGAAGAATTGGAGAAGATTTCCATCCTGAGTGCATTACACCTACCGTGAAACACCCAGTTAGTGTTATGATTTGGGGTTGTATAACATCAAGAGGTGTGGGCAGAATTTGCGTGATCAATGGGAATATAAATGCCCAAAGATACATAAATGAAATACTTGAGCCCAAGCTGCAGCCTTCTGCATGTGATCTTTTCCAAGATAATGAAGCATTTATATTTCAACAGGATTCAGCTCCATGTCATGTTGCTCGTGTGTGCAAAAAATGGTTTCAAGATCATCATATTCAACTGCTGGAATGGCCTGGAAATAGCCCAGACCTTAACCCCATCGAAAATCTATGGAGCCGGCTAAAGAAGCTTGTTAGTCGGAAGCAACCCAGCAATAAAACACAATTAACAGAAGCAATAATTCAATCTTGGTTTCATATTATAACAGCTGCAGAACTAAAGAACTTGGTTCACTCCATGGGAAAGCGTTGTAAGGCCGTAATTAAGGCTAAAGGTTACCCAACTAAGTATTAACTGGTATGGTGAACATTTTTGTATATCTCATTTTTTCTATGTATATCACCTTTCTTCTTTATGAATGCTGTTCTATTAAAATACGATTCATAAATGTTATTGCATTACAATCTTGATTAAATTACCTTTCCAATGATATATAATTTTATAGTATTGGTACAAAAAAAAGTGGTGTTATTAGCCATCAAACCTCTAAAATAATCTTTTTTCAAAGGGTTTCCACAATTTTGTCCACTACTGTAGCTTTAATAATTATATAGACCGTCAAAGGCGAATTTTGTTTTAAAATAATGGAAACATTTTTTTCTTACTGCAAAAAGACAGTTTAATAAAAAAGAGATACACATTTGCGCCGTAATTTATAGATCTTTTAGGGATCTTAACCTCTTAAAACCCGGGGGCAAAGCCCCTGGAATACGATGAGAAGAAGTGTTTCCGTAAGCGTCGCATTCTGTCAGCTTTGGCAATCCAAACAGCATTGACTGAATGCTAGGAGGGAAGGCATTACTACTGCGCCTCAGCACGGACGTGGGGGAAACACACATCATATTTCAAATAATGTGTCACTATTTTATAACAGTAATTTCCTCTGGGAGTTTAAAAAAAAAACTTAGATGCACTAACTAAAAAATTCAGCAATTGTATAATCAAAATTAATAATTCAGTAAAATAACTTTTCAATTTGTATTCTTTCCACCTGCGCCGCGGTTGTCAGTTTGCCAAATGTCTCTCAGTAGCTTATCTAAAAATGCTTTCACAATACGGTATCAATGTCCACGGTAGAGTTATTGATAGTAAATTTACAACAACTACTCTTGAGATCAAACTAGAACATTCAATATATAGACGAAAAAGAGACATAGCCATGGCATCGAGTCGAATCAGGTTCCTTCCATTAGATCCAGAGTGCCCTATCCACTAAGCCACCGAAGCACAACATGACGCTCCCCCTCTCCACATATAAGAATTTTGTAAGGTACTATTACATGGTTTTGTAAGGTACTATTACATGGTTTTGTAAGGCACTATTACATGGTTTTGTAAGGTACTATTACATGGTTTTGTAAGGCACTATTACATGGTTTTGTAAGGTACTATTACATGAATTTCAGATTTAACAAGGGAACCCTGGTACGAACTACTTCAACTCTAGGGCCTGGCGATTCCTCTATTTTTACTATACATTAAAAGTTCTATTCAAAAAGTTAATGTCTATTAAAATTCCCTCCGAAAAATTGAAAAATATGTGCCCCAGTGGCTTTATGAATTGACCAATTGTAAATAGTGTCGACACAGAGAAGAGTAATACTATGTTACAAAATATTATATATTTATTCTAATGGATCTCATTTTAAAGATATAATTTGTATGTGATTTGTATTAGAATAGTACAGAAGATACGGTTAGAAAATAACGCTTATTTTCTGGTTGGATGATAGAAACTTATGCCGAAATTGTTGCATGTCATTTTCCCTTCCGATCGATCTGGGGCCGGCCGTTTTCAACATTTTTTAATCCATTTCGAGAGTCTTTGAAACTATATGGAAGAAAGCACCACCAACCAGATGGTGCATTTCTGTTGGCTCTTCCTGGCAGATCCCACCGCCATGCTTCGTTGGCCACGCCCGTGCCAGCTTTCAAATTGATATTTCCTTTCTCAAAAAATTTCAAGAAGGCAAGCTTTTGAAAAGAAAGCCAAACGGGATAATTGAAAATTGCTGATACTACTTTTATGTTGATTTACTTGAAAGTCCCATTTTTATTCAATATTTGAAAAGTATGAAGTATTAGGGTATCAGTTCATTCGTGCAATTATCCCTATGAAGAATTTCCCCTCTTTAATTAAATTTTCGTGCGGGCAACCCAGAAGGAAAACAGCAAATAATTTAGAATGAAACGATTCGGAGCAATTATCGCATGAAACTGCTGTTGCAGAATGTTAAAAAAATACAATTCAAATTTTGTTTCCATTTTATAATTACTGGGCGAGTATGACAATGCATGGAAAATAATTTTTTGCTTTACCCACGTATTCAAAAGCCTTAATCGTTTATACATTAACCGATTAATGATTTTTACGTGAGATATTATAAATGCAGTAAGCTTTCCCATTAAGAACTTTCAACAGGCGGGGAAAGACTTCGGTGAATAAAAAACGCTATTAATTTGAGTGTATGTTATAAACATTTTAATGGCGGCACACTGCATTGATCAATAGAAGCAAATAAAATTCAATTTTTATGGTGCAGTTATTTAAAATCATTAACACGATAACACTGCTGATAGCTATTTCGATAGCGTTAACCAGCTACCGTCGTCAGAGCGAATGGCGGCTTCTGTTTATGTCCGTGCTGTTGGTCGGTGTTGCCATCACGTCGGTTGGAAACTTGATTGGGCGGAGGAGTAAAGCGTATTTGTGGAGACGTCTTCAGCCGTGAGACACAAAAGATTTT
>QLNU02014802.1:13209130-13221063 GCA_006491805.2 Dysdera silvatica
AATGAAATATCTAGAGTCAACTGAAAGCATACATTTAAGTTTTTAATTATTATTTCTTCCACAAATAGCGTAATTTCTATTAGTTTCCATAATCGCATGACCTAATAAGAGTAAATTATGACTGAGCAAATACATGTATTGAAAAGTGTGACATATACCTACATTTACTGTTCAATAGTCAACTTTAAAAGTCAATAAATGTTTTAAGTTTTAACTTCTTAGTCATAATAAGAATTTCACAGCTCTGTTTTTGACATTATTGCAAGTTTAAAGACCGCATTTCTGTTTTTTATCTTAATATTTTCCTAGTGTTTTAGTCTAATACGTGGCCACCATGTGATTATATTCAGAAAGTCGTGACCAATTCTTTCTTTTATCTCAACGCATGGCTTAGCGCCAATTCTTCTAATGTATTATAATATTAAACGAATACAATTAGCTGCCTATAATTTACTTAATTATATTGGGACTGAGATTTTCCTTCGTATGCTATTTTCATTTCTATTGTAATTTGATGGTTTTCTCCTTTATTTGCTTATTTAATGTCTGTTTTCTTCGTATTTATGTTCCGTTTCGTGGGGCATTAGCGTTTATTATCCGATCTTTTAATTTTTTAGGTTCCTGATTGCCTTATTATTTTCTGGAGTTCAAATATAATAATATACTACTCGATATGGAGGACATGTTTTTGCTTTAGACATTTTTATCACTTTGGGTTATTCCGGAATTTTCTTTATTCTCGATTTCTCATTTCCTCCGCCAAGCTCTTCTGCTCTAACTTTTCCATTTCAGTTAAATATGGTGAATCATTTATATCTTTATATTTTATTTTAATGTTATTGAACACTAATCCTATTTTTTATAATGCAATCATTTTGCTCTCGTATTATATTTAAATGTATTTTAATTTTAAAAGTTGACAGCATTCTTCCTATCTTTTAAACCATACCGAATTGCCTCACTCGTTATGAATGTAAACGTATCAAATCGCCGGTTCGTTGGATATTCCTTCCATATATAGCACTGATGGCCACGTGTGACAAGTTATATATCATCTTACCCTGTTACTTTGATATTTCACATAACACTATCCCCTTCGTCATAGATTTTGTAAAACGCTTTTGGCGACTTACACTTCGTTTGGCAACCCCATGGGAATTTGATAATGCCAAGTATCCCATTCCGTACTTTTGAAATAGAGTAGCATTGCATATCAGAGGTAACGCTTTTTAAGCTTGAAACATCGTTTTTCTCCTCCTTCTTGTATCACTATGCCACTTCTTTTTCAAGGAATGTGAGAACATGTTTAATTTCAAATAAACTATTTTTTATTCAACAAACTTGCTCAGGGCGAAAATGCTCATGTTATTACACTGATTGTGTTCTGGCACACATACGTTTCTTCAACATTAATTTGGTTATATAACTTTTAGTCAGTAGTTATATAACCAACTTTAATTTGGTTATATAACTACTGAATAAAAGTTTAGTATAAACCGATTTTTGGCATTGTAAAGGATGCTAATCTTTTATTGTAGTACTAAATAATATTAATAAAATTACATTTAAAATTTATTCTTTGCATTGCTACAGCTAAACTAACTGAACAACATTTAATGCAATTAATCAAGTTTCCGTATTCATTTCTCTTTAATGCCTATATGTATATCATTAATTGTCATGTTCATCTCTACTTATTTTCCTTGAATTTTCTCTGTGTGAAATATATTTCATCAATTATCTTGGTTTGGATCAAATAGTTTATTTCGTTCATCGTTAGTACATTCGACTACTTACTGCGTGTAATAGATTATTTACTACTCTACTATAATTATGCTTTCGATGCGCTTAGTGTTGAAAATAATTTAACCATATCACTCAATGTAAACACCACTGGTTGTGAAATCCACATAGTGGAAGAAATTAATAACTAGTAAAAGTTTGATACTGGTCAGAATATACAAAATACATAGTAGCTATACATATACCATCTGCAAAAGTATCCACCAAGTGTATGTTTCTGCAGATGGTATATAATCTTACCTTCTTCATTTGTATTTCGTATATTCCGACCAGTGTCAAATTTTACTAGTTAACCAGTTAAGTTAACCAGTTAACCAGTTAGTTAATTTTACCAGTTACAATCTTTGTAATTTGTTGTCAAAGAAATTAATATTGTCAATATCCAGCTCTTAGATAAAATCATTAGACAAGATTAGAAATTTAAAATTAAAAAATAGCGATTATTTAGTATCCACTATTGGATTATTATAGAATATAAAGTTGACGAATTATGTTTTTAAATAAATTTGAATTTGTGAATGAAAAATTGAAACGCCTTGATTAAAAAGTCTGTTTCTTTAAAACACTCATCTATTTCAATAAAACCAACCAAATGGACTTATATTTGAGTGAGATAAATATCGTTTGTCCTTTATCGTTGAATATTTTTTTCAGCACACCAAAACTTAACGTTTGCTGCACTTCAGATAGTATGTTCATTGGAAAAGTGTCTAGCTGCTTTTTAGCTAAGCAATTTCTTAACTGTTTTGAAAAATTAAACAATAGTTCTAGTGAAATCGATGTTTGCTTTCATGCATAAGAGTAATAACATTTTCTTCTTTTGTTTATACAGGAAATGTAAACAATCCTCGGCACTTTTTTTGATTATCCCATACGCGTCATTGATCGTTTTCAGCCCTTTATCTTCCTAAATAAATATCTTGCTTTTTTATTGTAGTCATAGTTTTCTTGCTATTCATTGAAGTTGTTTCCGCATGGTTCAGAGGACGTTATTTAAAAGTCCAATTTATTTAAAAATTACAGCATATTTATTTCTTGAAATTCTTATATAAACGAACAAGCAAGTTATTATTACATTTTATAAATTGTGAATACTGTATACTTTTTTCTATCTCTCATATTAAACGATGAAGTCATGAATTTCGATGTATATAGTAATTTATCTTTATTAGACTGAGATTAACATTACGATAAAACCCTCTCTTAGCGAACACCTCTCCAATACGGTCACAAAAAATTTTTTTTCAAGGAAATCTTGTATTATAATATCCTTCTTTACAGTTGCCCCTTTCATGCGAAAGCTTCTTTCTGTCAAGCAAATGCTAACTAATAAGGGGCCGAAAGATTGGGGACTGGGGGTGTTCGGATAACTGATTTTTCGGATAACCGATCATTTACGAAAAAAAATATGTTCCACTGTCATAGGAGCAATATGAAATAAAGAAACAGTGATATTAAACACAAAACTTTTATATATTTTACATCACATGTTTTACAAATACTACATACCTTACATAAAGTAGTGCATTAAAGTAGGCCTACAGTTTAGGAAAAGAAGTCCAAAATTTTCATTTGCTGAAGACCTGAGACTCGTTTTTTTCTCGCTAAATCTCGCACACGTTTTAAAGACAGAAATTGGAAAGCACCACATTCTTTTTGTTGTTCTAACCGCTTCATAGCCGTCTCAAGGCAGTGAAAAGCTTCCACACTAGATGGTCATTTTTCAGCCCGGTCGTTGTCGCTAGGCTCTTATTCGTCGTCACAAGGGTCTTGATCGTCGAAAACGCTGGCAATGATTTCATCGTTCGTTAATATTTGATAAATAGGATCATCAACATCGCATTCGAGCCAGTCTTGAATGTTTTCCTGGTTACATTCTTTAAATCCTGAAGATTTTTTAATCAGCCCATCCGGTTTTAATATAAATTGGCTATTTGGTGCTGCTCTTCAGGTGCAGTGAAATACTCTTCTGATGGAAGGAGCTTATTCCAAGCTTTTGCTAGTGTAGTGTCCTTAACAGTAGCCCAAGCTTCTGCTGCCATGTACACAACATCCTTCAAGTTAATTTCGGTATACACTTGCTGAATTCTTGTCTCATATTCCCGCCGCTAACGGGAATACATGACACGCAAATTTGAATTTACCGACTGTAACGCTTTCTGCTAACTGATGTTTCCGTTGATCGGTATTCGGATAATCGATGCTCTACTTTATTGGTTTAAGTGAAAATATTGTAAAATTAGAAATAAAGTTTTAACAAGTGATGTAACTTTATCTTCTAATTGTTAGGGACAATGACTAAGGAAACCATAAAAATAGTCCATAAGCAATAGCATCATTTCAACCTAATTACAGTTTTAGTGATATATTCTGCCATGTGGTATTTTTTACTTTTACATACAAAAGGTTAAACACTGGTAAAATAGCAATGAAAAAGATCACTCAAGCTTTCGGACGCATCAGCAGCAGTCCTTCATCAGGAGTAATTTTTTACAGGATGATGAAGGACTGCTGCTGACGAGTTCTAAAGCTTAGGTGATCTTTTTCATTGCTATTTTACCAGTGTTTAACCTTTTGTATGTAAATTGTTAAAGTAAAAGGGCTGAAATGGCGATGGGCTGGGCATATTGCAAGAAGAACTGATCAACGATGGACAACAGAAATTCTGAACTGGATTCCAAGAGACCACCGAAGACCTAGAAAACGTCCTCAAACTAGATGGGTGGATGAAATAAGAAAACAGGTTGGGGTGACGTGGAAGCGAATTGCTCAGGATAGACTTGTGTGGAAAGCATTTGGAGAGACCTTCATCCAGCAGTGGATAGATAATGGTTGAATATGATGATGATGATGATGATATATATATATATATATATATAAAAAACATATAATATAAATCAGTCATTTCCTGGATAATTGATAACATCTTTCGACAGCAATGGTGGCATTTAGTATACGCACTGTTATTTGATATCAACTTAAGTTTATTTTATGACCAGACGATATGACCGTATGTTTATTTTATCTCCATGTGATATCAACTTACTTTTATTTTATGACCATGTGACACCAGTATCTATTTATTTTATCACCATGTAATATCAACTTACATTTATTTTATGACCATGTGACATCAACATATGTTTACTTTATGACAACGTGATATCATCTTACGTTTATTTTATGACCACCTGACACCAACATATGTTTATTTTATAACCATGTGATATCAATTTGTGTTTATTTTATGACCATGTGACAATAATTTATTTTTATTTTATGACCATGTGATATAAATGTATGATTATTTTATGACCATATGATATCAACTAATCCCTATAGTGGATTATTGTATAGATAAGGGACGGTGGGTCTTGCTAAATTCACATTATCGCCTTAAAAATATTTCATAATCTATATTTTAATAGAAGAAATGTATGTTCTTTACTTACAGAGGACCTCCAAAGTTGTAGCTTGCAGTAGTGGTGCTTCTAGTCTCTTTTTCAGGACATTGTTGATGCCTTTGCAAAAGAATTCACCTTTATGGTCATACCTTGACCCAACTAACACGAGTGAACTAGAAGTTCTGTAAGTTCCATCGCTCATGAGGTCAGTATTGGTTAAAGGTTGTGGTGTTATGACCTCTGACCTGTTGTACCATGTGATGTTTGCAGCTGGTCTAGCTCCTTCGACTGTGCAAGTCAATGTGACCATTTCTCCTGCTACTACGGGCGTCGTAGGACCTCGGACTGATAAAGAAACTGGCCGAACTAAAATTGGAAATAAGTATGTTTTATAAGTAAAACAAAATATAATAATACAATCTCTTATCATAATTTTTTACTTTCTATACAGTTTACACACTTTTATTATGTAATATTTATTTGTTTGTTTGTTTGTTTGTTTGTTTATTTATTTATTTACTTATTTATTCATTCATTTACTCATTCATTTATTCAAGTTTAACTTAATTACAAATAATTTAATACCTTTGTACATTAATAAAAACACGTTTTTTTCTATATGTACACAACGCAGCACAAATATATATGTGTACACACGTATATACACACACACACATATATATATATATATATATGTGTGTGTGTGTGTGTGTAAAATAAAAAATCGATTATAACGACAACGAATGGAACGTGAAAATTCGGTCGTTATAGTTGATAATCTTTATAAACGATACGTTTTAAAATCGTAGTATAGTAATACTCTTTAGGGTTTTATAAACCATTTTAATAGTAAAAGTATTGGACTTTTTGATTTCAAAATTAAATAAAAATATACTTAATTATAATGAATTTAATTACTGTATATATATATTACATTTATGAATAGCCACACAAAATATATAGTACTTTTATATTTTTAATTAAAAAATTGTAGAAAATACTAAAGCATATAATCTAGAAAACAAATGTAATAAATAGTATTTATAATATAGTACAAATGATTTCGGAACGGTGTGGTTTAAGACTTTTATAAGTTCTTGATTGAAAGAATGGAATGGGTCCCTAAAAAATGTGGCCCTCATGATATTCAATTAATAAATCGCAAGGTTATTTTATGCTTTTTTAAGTTCATTATCTTTAGTATTGAAATTTAACAATAATAAGAATTTCTCAGCAATTGGTAGATCAACAAGATTAAAATAACGCCTAAATTTAAATGACTCAAGTATGAATTCAGCGTTGTCTCGAACCCATGTGGTTCCGATTTATAACTGTCAAGTCACGTCGTTATATCCGATACGAATTTCCCTGCTTAGAATCTACGTACACTACAAAATCGCCGTCATTATATCAGGTTTTGTTGTTATATACGATGTCGTTATAACCGACATATTTAGTATGGAGTAGAATAGCAAATCAAACTTCTTGTAAAAATTCCGTCGTTATATGCGGTTGGTCGTTATAACCGAGGTTGTTATAAACAATTTCCACTGTATATATATAGCTCCATCCATACCCTTAGAAAGTAGTCCCTTGTAAATTTAATCTACAAGTGCATTCTTTATTATGTATGTTTATATATTGCCTCATCTGAGGAAGTTCCGTGGTGCGGGTACTAATTAAACAGAACGGAAATTAGGGAGAGTGTTTCCGACCCTTGACTGATACTCATGCCATTATATAACGTATGTATAACATATAATAACGCATGTCACTATGTAAGATTTGCCAGGCTAAAAAATAAAACTATCACAAAACGTGAGAAATTGATAGCGCCGGAGATAACAATGTTATACTCATGCAAAACAAATTTGATTTCTAAATGCGGGGAATTCTATTATTATATGATACAGCGAGCAGTACGAAGAATTGCGTTATAGAAGAACCTAGCTACAGAAAAAATTTAGTTTTAATACCATCGGCGAGCTACATGAATTCAAGTTACAGGGGAGGCTACTCCAATAGGGATGGTAATCAATAGCAAAACATCGATGTCCAAACCAACGAAGCACAAAACGATGTTTATTCGATCTTACATCGATGTTTAAACATAATCATTGTCATTGCAATTTTCAAATCATAAGAAGCTTTCACTACTGTTTTCTAATTGAAAGGGAAGCTATTTGGAAAATAGCACTCTATAAACATCTAGGTTTATTCGATGTCCAATTAAAGTTTCAAAGAAAATATTTATTTGATGTTAAATAGATATTTTTAACCCAAAATTATCCTTTTATTTATTTTAAAAACGTGCTGTTTATGATTTTTTTCTTATTAAAAAAGGGGTATTTGAAAAATGTCGGTCTCTAAATATTACTGTTTATAATCCAAATATAATTTCGATTTCAATTTAAAATTGTAGGAGCTGTTTAACTAAATAAAAGAAGTCTAAAGATTAAGCAGATATCGTAAATTAGGGCAGAAATATTAATTTTTCAGATAAAATGGCAGTTCAGCGTTCAGTCTAGTTGCAATCCAAATCATATAATGACCAACTCACTGCACGAGTCTTCTGGTTTGTAATAGATGTGAAAAATTGTTCATTAATTCGTTAAGTAAAATCTTCGGAACTTCTGCAGTTCACTCCGCCGTCTTTTCCCATTCTGAAGGCTTGTAAAGGATTGCCAATTGTCGAGTCTTTTGATCCATTCTTTGTAATCAATCCTGAACTAATTTAACATGCCACTTCACGTACTACAAATCCTTTCTCTTCTAAATCTTTCAATTCCCCACCAAGGCTTTAAATTAGTTCTCTATTTTACTAGATATATATATATATACACGAAATAAGAACGGTTCACTGAAACCAATAATTTTCTTCACATATTGCGGATCATATCGGTTGTATTTGCCACGACTCGAAATCGTGGAGAAGGTTTACGGGATCCTTATATAAAATCCTTACTCTTTCCCCATTTTCAAACATTTTCGTAATTTTTAAATAATTTTCATATATACAGAGTAGTAAAGGAAACTTGTGCTATGAAATTTCTTTGACCTTTTCCGTTGATCAAAGCAGTTTTACCCTCAGAAATTAAACAGCGGGTTACAAAAAAGCAAAATATATAATAATTGAATACTAAGTTGAGATATTTTACACAATAGACGGTTCAGGGTCCGATCGCGAGTATGAAAGCATCTTTTTTTGAAACACTTTTTACATTGTTCTTTTGAAACATTTTTTATTTTTGAAACACTTTTTAAATTGTTCTTTCGAGATGCTTTCTGTATTGTTTTTTGAAAAATTTTGTATAATTTTTTGAACAATACGTTGTTTTCTTTGAAATATTTTATATATGGTTTTTCGAAATATTTTATATATGGTTTTTCGAAATATTTTATATATGGTTTTTCGAAATATTTTGTATATTGTTTTTTTTAAGTACTTTGTATATTTTTTAAATATTTTGTGAATTTTTTTAAATTCTTTCTTTATTATTTTAAAAACTCTGTATATTGTTATTCAAGCACTTCGTATATCGTTTTTCCAAACACTTCATATATTTTTTGAACCTACTGTATACAGTTTGTTTGAAACATATTTATGTTATATCTTTGAGAAGAAGCCTGCCTAACTCTCAGTGTTATGCACTGAATTGCGGATTACCGAAATTTGGAAGATATAACTGAAAACTCTGAAAAATAAGTAAACGTTATACTACAGACACGAATTTTAAACTACTTTCGGTGTACCACTTTAGTTCCTAGCGGTTAAGATAAATAGCTTTTCCTTATACCGAACTTTATCTTTTATTCGATCAAAATCCTATTTGTGATTCCGCCTTTACATTCAAAATATCATAATCTAGAGTTTAAGAAGATATGCTTCTTCCAACGCAGGTTCTCTTTTCGGAGATCTGGCTTCAAACTACTTTTCCTTCTCAAGGTACTACGTGTAGTTGTCTTGTAACGTTAACTCACTTTAAAATTTATGAATAAAAATAGGCGGAATAAGAATGGGTAAATCTCATAAAAACAAATACGGCTATGAATCGTTAAACGGTTAGATAAAAATCTGCTTCAGATAATACCTATCATTGAAGCCGTTTAATGCTGAAACTTTAAGATGTATCTTAGCTTGTATTATGTTTTCATATATCTATATGTATGTACCTGTTTGTTATTGCCATGTCAGCAATGTGTTGTTGCATGTCTTCATCTGTATGTACCGTTTTGCCATTCTTGGTGATTCGAACTTTGTCAGGCATATGTGCGCCTTTATTCTCATCACCACTTTGGTATCGTCCTCACTGTGTTATTATTTGTATTATATTTTCTTGTTCTTACTTGAATGATGACCAAAAAGTAAACTAATTTGATCTTGCTTTCATTCGTCAATATTTGGTGCATGTCAACAGGGGGCATCACTACTCTCATAGTAACACTGAATACTGTCAGAATACTAATCATTATGTAAATGTTTAATTGAAACACAATTTCTACAGTTTCCAGAAAAGCAGTATGTAATTAAAACAAAGCTAAAATCGACGCTTCATTTAGAAGAAAGTACAGTCCATTTTCCCATTCCATTATTTTTAAAAATAATTTCTGATTGCACTAAATGCGTTCTGTTGCAAAACAAAAGATGCAATGGCCAGCGGAGTTCTCTAATATGGTGGATAAAATCTCTATGTCCACTTGTGTAATTTTGATGTAATAGGTCGAGTGGAAATATTTTCTGCAAATGTAGGAGGCAGCATTTTGGGAAGACATGGCAAATTATAGGTTAAGTCTGAGATCACATAAAATCCATTGTTTAATGTTTGACGGAATCCTCCTTGTTATGAAACGCATGAGCTAAAAGGCTTAAACAGTTAATGGCAGCTTTATGTGAATTCGTATCTAATATAAGCTGATTAAAATTCAATCGCATTACCAGCGAATCAACAAAGATTTACTATAGGCGATTAGTTGCAAATACATGCTTGTTTCGATTCTGCTTGCAAACGGAAGCCTTTCGTTGATTCCTGCCGCAGCGAATAGCACTAGGCTCATGAATTTCAATGTTTGCAGATAGCATTCGTAATCTCTTTTCTATAAGTTCGTACCTTCTCGTTTATTCAGAAGTTTATTTTGGGAGACCTAAACAACACGTCCCCTATTTTGTCATCCGTGGCACGCAGGAACTGATAATTATGCACAAACTCTTTTCCTCACCATATCGTTTATTTTAAACAGATCTGTAATGTACTTTTGTCTATAATAATGATCGGTAGGGTGTTTAGAAAAGTTGATTTCCTAGAAACGCTTTTTACGCCATGGCCAAGTGATGTGGTTAATTGTAGTTCAAAGTATTATATGGAGATGTTAAAATTCCGTGAAATTATCTGTAACAACAGCTGTTGCTTCTCCTTTTGTCGCCGAAAATGATAATTCCGGCTATTAGATACCATTAGAAAAAAGATCTGTATATGAGAAATTCGTGAAATATAATGACTACCTTTGGAAATACAAGTTGGAGCCAGTTTCGCCTAATCACAAATTTAAAACTTATCATAATATACGTCTCTTTCCATAACTGCTGGGCATTTTAGATTACGTGAGTGCCTTCAAAAGTAGTTAGAAATAAGCGGTTTCCGTGCTGACTATTTGAAATGGTTGCATTCTTGTTATTGACTGGCTTTAGACAATTTTGGCACACGACGTGGTCACGCCCTAGTTTTTAACACGCAATTTCCTGCTGGAAAAGTAACCAAACTGTTGAAAACTGGCAGCGAGTTCAATTTATCGACAAACCGTACGCGGTTATCATCACCGACTTCCGGACTCTTCTCTATTAGAGCGTTATGGAAGTTCAACTCGGGTGTTTCAGAATGGTTTTCTCATGACGATTATGTTATATTTATTGCTAATAATTTAGGCTATTTACGGATTTTAAAGTCAGGGACATATCATGATAGCTTAAGTATTTTTATATATCAGCAAATAACAATTGAAATTTCAAACGTCAAATCACCACAGTCAGAAATATGTACAAAAACTACATCAAAATCAGTTGCGTAAAACAAAGAAATATTTACATTGATATTTAAATACAGTATTAACATAAAAACATTATAGATTTTTTATTAATAGATTACAATATAATGAATTTAGCAATGACATATTTTATGTCAAATGTCACACTATAATGAATCGCTCTAGCGTCGTTTCATTGTAAAGTGGTTTGGGAAGTATAGAACGCGCTAGCATTGTTTGAAAAGTCCTGCGAACCTGTACACTCTTAAGTAAAAGTACATAGACATCCAATGACGTACTTAATGGTAAGTAAATAATTATGTAAAGCTGTGTTTTAAAATTTGATTTCAGTGTACATAGCCACATATGACAGAAAACAAAATTGTCTGAAACAGCACATACGTTTAGCTGAAGCAAAATTCATGAATCCTTTCTAACACTATGTCTAAAGACTGATACTCTATTTCAGTATCCTTTATATTCTATTTTTTAATATTAAATACACCATAGTAATTTGTCTAAAACATTCCGTTGGAGCCTAATGTTTTAAATTATTTTTGGTCAACACTCTTATTGAATCTAAAATCCCAAAATCCTGTTGTTACCGTTGATTTTATCCAAATTAGTTGCTAACGTTTCATTGTAAAACAGAATATAGTAGAATCACGTTGTAGCCACGGGAGTGTGCCAAATTATTCTGCGATAAAC
>QLNU02014802.1:13229910-13243944 GCA_006491805.2 Dysdera silvatica
ATAGGTCGACAATTTTTCAAATATAACTCTATTTCTAAAAAACTAATGAGGCTTTTAATACACCATGCATATGGGAAAGATACACTGAATTTGTTGACAGTAATCATCAGCATGTCGTTACAGGTGATATAAATTTCTTCAGTAATAGTGATTTAAAAAACTTTCGTCAAAAAGAACTAAGTTTAGATTATAAAAATATATGCAAAAAAACACAGAAGAATATCATCAGAGAAATTGATGGTTTTATTTACAATGTGTCTATTACAATGCAATACTAATCAAATCATTTGATATTTGGAGAAATAATTTGCATAAGTGAAATTTTCCTTCAGGTTTTGCATTTGTGGTATTACTTGGACTGAGTTCGTTGAATTACGATTTGTAAGTTATTCAATAGTGTTACTTTGATGTAAGAAGTATCGACGACTTTTTATTTATTTCTATTTTTTGTCTCTTTCAAACAAAAAATGTGTTTAAATCTCTGCCGCATGGATGGTTATAAACAAACAGGTCTTCCTGTATAATATCTGTATTGAATGGGAATGTTGGATCCTTAAAATATTTTTAAACCCATGATTATTGGCTCATAACGCCAATGAATATTTGTACATTGCAGGTACAATTCTTCTTTCTTATTCAGATAACCATTAACATTGGGCATTGGTTAATGGTATTGAGATGGGATTTAAATACTTAGTACTATAAAAGTACTATTGTTTAATTTGTTCTGAGTACATTTTGTAAAATATTTTTATTGGTTTTCAAACCTATATATATATATATATACAGGGTGTTCCGTAACTACCGCATAAACTCTCTGGCACGCGATTCTATGGTCAATTCTATGACGAAAGTCAAGAGGGACGATTTTTGATTGACGGATTCGTTTATGAATAATAAGCACTTCAAAATTTCTATCTGAGAGCCAATAGTGCTTCAAGAGAGCGTGCTTCTACGTCGTTTCAGCCAATGACGAAAGCTGCACCCCTTGGTTTCCCCGCTTCCAGAATAAAAAGGATTTAACTCGCTATTGTAAAGAATTTCTTGGTCACGTGCTATTTAAATTTAGGGCCCAAATTTTAGTCGGCCCCGTCTTAAAATGGACGTCCTTTTTATTGGAAGAGTTCAGCTTGAAAGAAAAGTAACGCGTGTGCAAAATGCAGTGATGTAACAGAAAGCGTCGTCAGACGTTTTTAAATATTGCAACCCAATGTAAGATAAATGTAAGATAAACCGTTGACAAGTATCGGAAGAGAAGGCGAAAGAATTGTCAATTAACTTTGTACAAATGTAGCATTTGAAATCTCATATTTGAGCTAAAGCGACAGACAGGGTCCTGAGCATTTAATCGGTGTTATAAGAAAAGCATCTTAACATACAGCGGCTCCCAAAATTGAGTATATACAAAGAAGAATTTTTTGTCATCCTAAAAGCCTTTACGAAGTAATAATATATATCATAATAATATATATAATAATCAAAATTTAATTTTGATAGAAATTGTAAATTACACATTAAAATATATATTAAGCCAATATATAATTCAGAATTAACAGTAGTATTTTAGAAATATATATTGTAATGCTAAACGTATAGTATTAGAAATTTCAAAATTAAGTAACGTATACACCAATAGAAAACCTCTTCACGCCACTATTACTATACGTCGTGCGGGGGATGCTTATTACGAATTTTACTAACATTTAGTTACGTTATCACATTGTAAGTTTTTTTCTCCCAGCATGTAATTAAATTACGAAATGGGTTCACGAAGTGAAAGAAGTACTGAAATTTGACTAAATGTTCTTCGAAAATCACAACAAGGAAAAATCTTTGCGCGAATTGGGGGCGCACGCATATGTCACGTCCAAAGCGTACGCGTCATAAAGATATGTCATTTCTGATATGTGTATATTTTATTTTTGGCAAAAAAAGGGTGAGATTGAGCAGTTTTGGCATTTCAGATTTTCTTTGAATTTTTATTTGAAATTATAATTCCACCATGTTTTTTAAATGCCTAAAGCGCTTTTATAATACATAAGGTGAAATTTGATTGAAATTAGTGGCATTTCAAGGAGTTTTGGAGGGCTATACTTTACTACTTTAGATATTCTGTTTGTTTTAGGTTCCAAGAGCTGTCAGTACTATACTACCAAGGGAAGTTTTTTTGGTGTCAATCGCATCTACACTTGAGACTTAGTGCACTTTTTAGTACCTAATGTGGTTATTAAGATTCAGTAACTACTTTTTTTTCTGTAACACGCATTTGTTGATTTTTAATTAATTTTTGAAAATTGCGATTTCGTGGTTGTTTGCGCGAAATTTTCGTCAAGCGATATTCTATCGAAAAGTGTATTATTTTGTATTTCCTTAAAACTGAGGCTAGCTATCATATATACTGTAAACGTGGGATTTAAATGTATAAGGGTTAATGAATACGCCATCGCCAAATTCGGTAGCACAGATTAATCTTTACTTAGAATGATTTAATTTTAATGCGGAAGCGTCTTAAAATTTGAGCGCTAAATTTAAATAGCACGTGATGAAGAAATTTCTTTCTCATAGCGAGTTAAACCCTTTTTATTCCGGCGGCGGGGTAACCAAGGGCCGTGGCTTTCGTCATTAAATGAAACGACGGAGAAGCACTATTGCTTTTCAGATAGAAATTTTGAAGTGCTCATTATTCATAAACCAAGCCATCAATCAAAATTTCAAAAATCGTCCCGCTTGACTTTTGTCTTAGAACTGACCATAGAATAGCGTGCCAAGGAGTTTATTGCGTAATTACTTAATACCCTGTATATATATATATATATATATATAAATGTATATAAGACTGTAACTTCGTATAGAACAGAACGTATGGCACTTATTTTAGGTTTAATTAAATTAATAATGTAGCTAAATATTAAATAATTATAAAACCTGAAGCTAAAATATTTATCGCAAAGATATGGTATACAAATGCACTACACAAAATTAAATCTAAAACCTACCTATACTTTAATATAATGAATAGAATTGAAAGAAAAAAACATAGTATGAACAACACAAAATCCAAGAAATAAAAAACGAAGGAAAATAGAAAAGAAAGTGGTGAAGAGGAGAGAGTATAGTTAAAAAAGTATTTTTTAAATTAGAAATGATTTAGAGTAAATGTAAAATTGAATAGTTCGTTTCATTTTCGAGCGCGTGGAATTTTGCAAATGTGCTAATTTGAAAAGGAGTTCATTTCAAAACTTGGTTGCTAGATATGTAAATGAGCGCTCCCTAAAGTTAGTCATTTATTGTTAAAAGAGGAATAGTTCATGATTAAACAGGAAAATGTTATTTACGTGCTACTGTAATAGAAAGCAAGAGTCTGGATGTAATTTTTCCTTGCAACTATTTTAAAGAATTAGATCTTCCGAAATAATCTTAAGGTGAAAATAATTCTTGAAATATTTTAATTTTAAAAGGGATGCTGGAGAATGCTGTTAAAGAGATTTGTACCAAATTATTGCCATAACGAGGAATGCTGAAGTTAACGAGTGCTCTGCATAGGAAATTAATGCATACACTCTATTTGTCCTTGCCATTTTTCCGCCTTATAAGTTATGACACCTCTGATAAATTGCGTTCCTTATATCTATGGTGAATGCTAATAACCCTCGACATCCATAATTAATTCCAAACGGTTTACACAGTTACAGCAATTTCTCGAAGATTCTGAAAAGCATTTCTTCCTTCACATTTCCTTTCTCTTAATGTGTCTTTCACATAACTTTACGTAACTCAACCTTTAGTCTAAGAATAAATTACAACGATATTTACGGTTTCTGATGATGCCTAACGTTGTGTCGTTAAACCGCGTGAGTGCTGCCATTTGAAAATTTCGAACATTAGTAAATATTTTCATAAACGTAAATTGTACATTAAATTTTTGTCCTTACTAGCCAGCAAGCACATATCGAGGAACGTCTGTATGCTAAATTTATGTACATCCGTCCGTTATAGCGTTCTGCACAGCCGTTCATTATAGCATACATTCGATCATTATAGCATCCCGTACATCCACTATACAGGAAGCGTATAATTTTAAAGGCCATGTGCATACGTATATGACAAAACAAAATATTGTTTGCAAACTGAGCAACATTCGATCGTTGTAGAAATGTGTCGCTAGTCCATTTACTCTGCATAAGTTTTTTCTATAAATATTTCCTATTTATATGTTTGTCATTTAATATATAATTTATTTTTACACAAAATAAAAAAGAGCATTTTTTACGCTTGCTGACAATTAAAAGTATATAGTTACGCTCGTTTTTCCATTTTTGTCACTTAATCATGCGCTGGTATAGGTATAGTGATAAACATAATTGCTATGATATACTTAATATAATTGTTACGCTTTTTTATAATGCTCCATTTATTAAGATTCATTTGACAAAAACGCCTTGCATTGTCGCGAGGTGCTCATTGTAATCAAATCGCATTATACGTATTTTAAATAAATCCCTCTTCACGAATAACAAGTTTACTTTAGAGAGCACTGACGTTAAGGGAGGTGATTTTTATGTATCGTAGAAGAAAAAAAATATTCGCTAATTACCAGCGATACAAAATTCATAACCAATTTTAAATTGATGAAAGTGAAAATTTCTACGATATTTCTCAATAGTGTTACATATAAAATAATCAACTAGTGTTTTACGTTCTCGAATAAAGTATTCTCGTAATATAATTTCTGGATGGTCGAACTGGTGGAAACAGACGGCCCCTACGGATATAGCTAAACGGCAAAGATAGGGAACGTGCAGTGAAATCCAAAGAACAGGGGTAATAATCTGGTTCTAATTTAAAACTAGTTTAGGGTCCACAGTGAAATATGGGCCATCGGAGCCAAAACTGGCGGGGGATAAATGTGATCTTCAAATCTTGAGAGCCAGAAGACGGCGAATTTGAAAATTTGATCACTCAAACGCATTATAATTGATTCATAATTACCGATTTTTTATATTTCTCAAATTTTGTACTATGTGGCATGTTCATATATCCCAAATTTTGAATGCCTGTGAATAGAATAAAATATAGTTTCAGGATGAAGCAAATTAGTAGCTAAAACTGAGTAAATTCACCAAGGAAATATTATTATATGATACGAATACATACCACGCCACGATGGGCTAATTTGGAAATTACTAGGAGAGGGTTTCTCAAATTTTGGGACTCACAGACTGCTTTAAGACTTTTTTTATTTATCTCGGACTCTCAAGCGAGAGAGGAGGAAGTCTCTGTGCTTTTGCAGAAGAAAATCGGAGAATACAGTTTTTTAAAATGCCATTTCTGAAATAGGGTTACTGATATTAGACTCGACTGACCATTATCTCTTACGAGCTAAATACTTTATCTTTCTTTTATACATCCCTGATAGCCCAGTAAAGATATCCGATACCATGTTTTTATATCCGAATAGATATCTTTTAAAGTATTTACTCATATGAATAGATGGGCGATTCATTACTTAACAATATATTTTAAACGAAATACATGCAAATTCGGATTATTATCTGCTGAAACGACGTTAGGTTATTTCCCTATGTAAGATATTATTACCCTTCACAGGGATAACACAATTGCCAAATAATGGTCAACACAGAAAAGCCTCCGGGGCGAGATTTTTGTAAGCTCCCTATCGAAACAATTGTAAGAAACGTCGCTCCCCCTCCTAAAAAACAGCGTTTGTATAAATTTCGGTTTAAATACTTACTTTTAATTATGCAAGGATATTAAGAGCTTAAATGTTCAGAATTACTTCTTGACATTTTAATACCCGCATAGAATTTTTATTCTACATAGACAAACACCAGTATGGGGCCGAAATATTAGAGATATATTATGTCATTATATACTTCTGGAATTTTTTAACGATCTTACCAACCGTTTTATTTAGTTGTTCACTTTTTAAGAGGCCCCATATTGAGAACCGGCACTGCTCTGTAATGTAATCATCATGATAAACAAGAAAAGAGGGAGGCAAAGAGGTATTATTATACAAGAGGACTGAAAAATTATGTTGATTATGATTTATGGGATCATTAAGAGGGACGTGGTAATGTGTGCGCATATATAGAACTAATTGAAAGAAAACGATTCTATTCATATGAAACCAACCAGAAAATTAAAAATCAAAATTATTATAGATGACGAAAAGTCTTAAATATGGTATGAATGGATAGTCGATATATCCTTAGAATGGAATTACATATTTTTCATGACTTGTAATTTCACAAAAAGTCGCAATAAGAACAGATTACTTCCATGAAAGTTAGAAATTCATTATTTAAATTTTAGTTAATTACAAACAGAGATAGAAATGACACTTATTAGTGCGTGAGAGAGTCATACAAAATTTCCCATGCTTTGTTAATTATGCATTATGTAGGTATTTTAATCACAGTTAATTAAATTTGGAGTAAAATATTTTACTAGTTAGCCAATAAAATAATGAGCTTATTGTTCATTAGTGACTTTTGATAACATTGTAATATTATAATTACGCACTCTAAATTCACCTCACGATCTCTACTCATTTGTTTCCCAAATCACATTAATGATTATTTAACATGCTTGTAATTATTGTTCAGAAAAACATTAAATTATTACCATATTGTTTTGTTGAAGCCACCTAATGTATAAAACTTTTAAAATAGTTAGAGACTTATTTTATTTAAATATTTTTATATAGATTGAACTTTCTTCCAGCTAGCAATTTTATGATGATTAAATTGAGAAATTAAATCAAGCTTTCAGGAAAATTATATATTCAAATAAAAACAAATAATGGCATCTCGTGATATGCAAAATATACACCATTTTACATGTTATGCCGCTCAGGGCGGACGCGTGTTTTGCTACCCCACAAAAAACTTCATTTTTTATAATAATCCCATTTTGTGCCACCCTTAAAACTCTGCGGCTCATTGCGAATGCCTGCTTCACCCATCTTGGCGTCCGCCCTGTGCAATTCACTTGGTCTTTAAAATGTTAAATTTATGTTTTTGTGATGAAATGACGGATCAGTTAGCCTAAAAGACATATCTCTCTTACAGAGACCCAATAGGTTCATGGTATTTTATTCATCAACCATTATAATACACGACCATTTAAATAAAAGCAGAAGACTAGAAATTACAAATAATATTTTGAATAAACCTTGAGATTTTCTATTCCACCTCAGGTCACTCATCCCGTACACTAATACAACTGCCGCCGTGGCAAAGTTTGAATGTTGACGGGATACGATTGCCTTCAGGAAAACTTATTCAACTTTGAACAGGCTGAAACTCTCAAATGCAATTTGTGTAACAGCCGCCAATCTATGACACAGTGATGGACTGGGCCGCAGGTCAACAGGCCCGCGGGCCGGTGCGCCCTCATGGGCTATAATACTCGCCCCCTCTGATAATTCAAGGTATGCGCCCTTTAAGAGGACACAGTCAGCCACTGCTATGACAGCGGGTCATCTTGAAGCACCGAGAATTTCTCAAGACATTGTTCGAAAGCTCGAAGGCTAATCACCAAATAGTCAAACGCCTGGCATTTCTAATAATTTATTGAATTTTCCCTTATAATTATTTTCTTAATTAACTTTAATTTTCTAAGCACACACGGATAAAGTAGTTTTATTTCTTTCAAATATTTTTTTTTGCATTTCCAAGGAAAAGTTTTCTTTGAAAGAAACCGAACCGCACCAGCAACAAAATACACTCGCAGCTGTTGAAATTTTTCAACGTGGAAATGGTGAAACGAAATCGTTCAAGTTTGGAATTGGAACGTATTGTTCTTTTCCTATTAGCGTTAATGGTTGTGGAAATTTAAAAGTGCTATTAAGATAAGCCATCAAATGCTCGAATAGGGGTTGCTGCCAATCTGGAATTTAAATCTTCGGAAGCGAACGTCTGGAATAAATAGTGTTCATTCGATCTCTTGCAATGTTTCAGGAAGGGAACCTGCCTTTAACGATTTAAATTGTTCTGCATTATTGATCGCAGTTATCTAGTGAATGTGACTTCCATCATTAATGCAGTCAGAAAATCGACAACGTTATTACCAAAACAAACTTGGTATCCAAAAGGATGTGGTAAACGCTCCAATTAACCACAAAAGTCTAATAGTAGTTATTGGTGATATATCCTGCCATTTGTAACAATAACTTGACACAGCATTACGAAGATAAGATTCATAATAAGATACAAAGCTACAAATATAGGTAAAGCAGAGAAAGTTTAATTCAGGGGCGTATCTGCCGATTAGCAAAAGCAAGCATTGCGTAGGGCCTCAGGTTTGGGGATGCTCTACTGAGGGGAAAATGGTGCAACCAGCACTTCTTTTTTTTAAATTTCTACGATCTCTAATTATCCTTTTTCTATTATTCTAAGCGTATTTCGATGATTGCTTGAGAAAAAATATGGTCTTTTTGGGAGGAAGGTAGGGGTTAACCCCCAAATCCACCCCCCCGGGCAGGGTCAGTGAGAGGGCAATAGTCCAGGGCTAAAAAAATCGGCTGTGCGTCAAACTGGAGCCTTCCCATCCAGCGTTTCCGTCTCTATTCCGAAAGAACACCTGTTTCACAAATGAGTCCATTTTTCCCCCCTTCCTTTAAATTTTAGTCCATTTTTCCATCATTGTGGGAAATTTCCCTAGATTTAGCATCACTGCGTCTATTTCTGCAGACTCACAAAATCGCAATTCCATCTTGGGACCGCCTGCGATTTGTCGGAGCTTTGTGGGGAAACACTAAAAACTTGCTTACCACGTGGTGATATATTTAGGCAAAAAATTATTGATCATACATCATAATATTTCTCTGAGAGTTGTAGCTGTTGTATTTGATTGTTTGGAGTGCGCGGTATAAGTGCTTTGTCATCAAACATCTCAGATTTTTATGTTATATACGTATCTGTAGGAGTGAAAATGATCAAACGAAGTAAGCAATTTCCATTTATATATGCAGTGGATGATTAGCATTAGGTATTTAAAAAACGGGATGAGAGAAAGAGAGAAATAATTTTGAATTTGTAAGGAAAATGTGGTAGTGACGCACGAAAGGAAAAGAACAAAAACAAAATATCCAATGCAAATAAATTTCCGAAAACCAACCAACCAGTACTTTACAAGCAGTTTGGATAATGAAAAGACTATTTTGCTACCGAATCTTTTGTACAATCTCCAACGACTGAAGATTGGAACAGGTACCAATCTTCATCATTTACCAATATTCTTTATGTACCAATCTTCATCAGGTACCAATTTTTATCAGCTGTAAAACATGCAAGTGTAATTATTGGAAGAACCACACATCAATCATGGTCTAGAGATATGCGTTTTTTAACTTAACAAGAAAGTTTCAGATAACATCAAAAGTTTTTTGATCAGCTTGGACGAAGATTTAAATAAACCACCAAACCCGTTTCCAAAAGATCCAATTCAAGGTAACAGAAATTTCATGTTATTCATCAACAACAAAACCCGAACTGCTACCTCGCAACGGGTTGTGCTATTCAAACATATTAGATGCTGCTTATTGAAAGCCATGTTGGTTATTTTTATGTTATGGCAATGAGTGGGGATGGAGGACGCGAGATTGGAAAAATTTGTTCGGAAACATAAAATCGCAAGCTATTACAGTGACTTACATTGAAACCTGTGCTATCTCTGCAACATAGTTACGAAATCATGCAATCAATAAAGAAACCGAAAATCAAATAAGATAAAATGAAAAATTTTAGAAAAAGATGCTATAACATTTTTGATATTATACTCAAGCTTGCAAAATATTATCCGGATTTAGTGGTTATGATGAAAATCTTGACAAAAATCATTACAATGAAAACCTTTTATCGACAGTTAAATTATTGGCGAAATATGACAATGTTATGAAGATAGTTGTCGAAATACCAACGATTTGATCCAACGGTTTTAACATCCACAGATTCAAAATGAAATAATTCATTATGCTGCTGGTAATCTGAAAAACAGTTTAGTTCACCAGATAAATTCTTCTCCTTAGTTTTCTATTTTATTAGACACAACACAAGATAGAACAAAAAAAGAGATTAACTCAGTGTAGTTATTCAATATACACATATAAAAAGAAACGAGAGATAAGATTAGTTGCATTCGAAATTAAAGAAAGTGTCCTAGGATTCTTCTCACCACAGGATCACTCCGGGAATACTTTAAAGGAAAAAGCAATTGCACTTTGAAATAATTTTAATGTGCCAATTAGAAAGATGTGTTGAGTAAGAATAGGACGGTGCAAATGTTATGAAAGGAACTTACAATAGTTTACAACAAAAAATTAAATATTTGCATAGAAGGCAATAAGTTAATACAGTTTCATCGTACTTTTAGGCGTTACAGCTCTTTTAATAGCCCTTGGCTTTTCTCAGCGACATAGGCCTATTGACACAGCTGTAAACTTTTAAATATACTACTCAACTATGCTAATATATTAACTTCTAAATCATTTTACATAACGTGTATTTCAAAAATACTTACTTCTTCGATTTTTGTTTCAATGTACTTTAAAAATTGGAGAGTTTAATATTATCAAAAATAATAATTTATAAACAAACGATTTTTATTATTTCCAACAATTATGGATATTTTACTTAGCCCTTTATTACGAAAGAAAAAGCGATTAACGTGGGACTTTGTGATGTATCTCACTACGAAATCCCATGAAGAGACATATACATAGTATGTTTTACAACCAAGTCCCATGAAAATACACATGTGTGGTTTGTTTCACCACGAAATTCCATGAAGATACATATTCGTAGTGTGTTTCACCACGAAGTCTCACGAGGACACGTATTCGTAACGTATTTTACCATGAAATCCCATGAGGGCACATATTTGTGTCACCACTATTGTAGGTTTCACCACGAAGTCACATGAAGAAATATATTCGTGACGTATCGCATCACGAAGTCATCTGAAGATCCATATTCGTGGTGCATCTCACCACAGAATTCCGTGAAGATGTATAACTGAATTTTAGGAGAAGCTATATTATGGAAGATGCAACAAATCCCAGTTGACTTAACTCATTTATGTGAAAACATTAAAAAGTATTGGAAAAGTTTGTTTTCGTTTTATGGCGCAAAAATAGATAAGGTGTTTTTGTAGTAGAGCCAGAGCCGTGGCTAGAGATTGGGGTGGAAAGCACACGCCATGGTCACAGGCGAAAAAGGGCTTAAAATCGATTGAAATAACTCACAGGGAAAATATGTTCTTGACTGGGGGGACAATTTTCCAGGGGCGCAATCTAGACAATTTTCTAGGGGCGCAAATCATCCAGCTATGCTCCTGAGCAGGACTTTATATGTGCTTAGACCATTTTGAGCACTCCAGACCTCTTTCACCCAGAGAACCATAACCCGGATCTGTAGGAAACATCCGGTACAGTATACCTGTATACAGTTCCGGGTATTGTATATAGGTATAAACAGTGTATACTTATTGGAATCTAACAAATATTAATGGCACAGTAGCCAACCAAGAAACCATTACACCATCAAAGACTAGTACTTGAGAAGCAGCATTTCCAAGACAAAATGGCATCATAAGAGACTTAAGTACAGTTTCACGTTATGGGCAATACTCGTTGAAAAACCGCGAAAATAGAGGAGATTAGCTGGAGCCACTCTTCCTTCTATTCACTACTAACTGGATATATTATTTTTAGAGGACATTTATACCTAGTATATATATATGGCGTGTTTTTGGGGATAAGGATAATGCTTCTATATTATAGTTTTGAGAATTTCAAGGAAATTACGCTCTCTGTTCAAGGGTTATTTAACGTTGTGGTCACGTCTTAAATGACGTAGGCAGTCTTAGATTGGAAAACTCCAAAATAATCAGCTTTCTTTTCATCGGATGCAATGAAACACCCCCATTCATTAAATACGGATAAAGTTTCCTCCAATTTTACGATCAACCGGCTTTGTCTTCCAAGCAAATTACATAAAAATATCCGCCAAGGACAGAAAATTTATCTTTTTCCATCAAACTAGTGAAAATTACAACGACCTCGCAAAGAATAGCGCCACTTATTTTAATGATACTCACACCCGTTGGGGACATTTTTTACCCAAAGAAAAAGAGGCGTTGGCAGTTAATTTTCCAAAGTCCTACACAGGGATTCATTAACACTTTTAAAATAGAAATTTATTTCCAGATAATCCCGTTATTTCCGAGGAGATAAACTTCAATAAATATTATATTTTTTAATTATATTTCGACCTTAGTATTAAAAGAATTTCAAAAGTTTTATGCTTCAAGTTTTGCCCGTTCTTGCATTCTACTATTTATACTTAGGTTATGGATATATAGTTCCGAAATACGCATAATAATAAAGCAAAAATTATTTTCAAGAATCAGCGATAAATATCAATATTTGAATTGCTTTTCTCGTCTTTAAAGTAATGGTTTATACCATCATCATCGTCGTCATCACATATTCAACCATTATTTATCCACTGCTGAATGAAGATCTCTCCAAATGTTTTCCACACAAGTCTATCCTCAGTAATTCGCTTAAATGTCAACCCAATCTATTTTCTTATTCATCCAACCATCTAGTTTCAGGAAGTTTTCTAGCTATTAGGTGGTCCCTTGGAATCTAGTTGAGAATTTCTGTTATCCATCGTTGATTAGTTCGTCCTGCGATATGTCCAGCTCATCGCCAAAGGCGGACTGGGTACTCTCAAAGGGCGCATATTCTGGATTTATGGAGGGCGCAACCATTATCTATTCGAAGGCTGGAATCTTCTCACCCATGAGGGCGTACCGGCCCAAGAACCGGTGGGCCGGCAGGCCAGTCAGCCCATTTTAGCCTTTTTACTTTTAGGATGATGCCTTTTACTCTAGTTTGCTCTCTCATCCAAGTGTTTCGATCTTTCCCAGATATCCTAGTCTCCATGATTTCGATCATGAATATTTCGATCTCTCCTAGTTATTCGATCTCTCCTAGTTATTCGATCTCCCCTAGTTATCCTAGTCTCCATGCTCTATTGCGTTGCTGCAAGATTTAAGCTGGAACAAAACATGCTGTCGCAAAAATGCTAAAATGGGGCAAAAAAGTTGTAGCAAAATGCTAAAAAATATTAGTAGCTTTCGTTGCTCGAAAAATCGTATCAATGAAATTATTTATATCAACGATGCTTAATAGGTACTGTTAAGAACTTTGAAGAGGAAACGAAAAGGAACAAGAAAAGATCGCTGAAGTGCAAAACGGATATTCTGGAATCGGGGAATCCTGTTTTCAGAGAATAAACTGTGGTTAAAAATGCCTGTCGCATTTTCGCGATGGGCAATAATTTTTTCTTCGCATTTTCGAGCAACTCGTCGCATTTTGCGAAAAATGCGACTGCAGCTTAAACCCTGATTGTCGTTAACTTCCATATTGCTGCAATTGTTAGACTCCATGTCTTTGATTCATAAGAGAGAACTAGCAATACACACACTGGTTGAAGACCTTTCTTTTTAGAAAAAGTGTTTCTTTTAAAAAAGTTTCTTTTAAAAGAAGTTTCTTTTAAAAAAAAGTTTCTTTTACAAAATTGTCCTTCTAGCAAGATGTGGGGCCTGTGCACCTAATAAAGGTCATCAATGGGCCAAAGGCCAGCTGTTGTTGGGTAATTGTGGGCTCTGCAATGGCCTTAAGGGTAATCACAAATTAAAGCAGGGATAATACAATTGCCAATTGTATAATCCCTGTTTAGGGTAATAATATCTTACATCCTTATATACGGAGAAAGAGAGCGTTGTTCCACGTTCTCGTTCGTCTAGCGGTCAAGACACTCCGGGCTAAACGGAGGGACCCTGGTTCGAATCCAGGATGGGGAAGGCGTCTCTTTTTCTCCTAAACAAAAAAAGCTCTAGATTGAGCTAATTAAAGGTGGGTGTCAAATTTATTAGTAAAAAAGTGTTGTAATAGTTGAGGTTTGCAATATTAATGGCTAAGTTAAATTAGAGAGGAGG
>QLNU02014802.1:13247224-13261921 GCA_006491805.2 Dysdera silvatica
GTCCAAGACCCTCATTAAAATGAAAAAAAAATAGGAGCATTTTTCTCAGACGGAAGTAAAAGGAATAAATAATTCTTGTAATTTTGCTTCCCCATCACGTATTTTCAAAGTTTCTTTTACCGAAGAGAAACCTCGTAGGGTTAAAAATGTCTATTTAGGTTTCCTGCAAAACCTTGTTTCCAGATAAAATTAACCTCTGAATCGAGATATTCTTAATATTTTCTTTTATTGCCAAGTCTCTCCAAAGTTTAGAATTCGATGACTTTTGTAATATCAGGAAAGTATTCAAACTTGAATTCTAATTCCAATTATAAGCGTCCTCGGCAATGCTTGTACGAAAGCTTTGCGCAAGTACAAGCAAGCAAAATTTTACATATCTTGTATATTCAATTTATTTGAATATTCACATCATTATTTCAATGGTATATCAGTTATTTCTTTCAGAGAGAAATATAATCACATTTCGTCTAATGAGGTGCCAACTCATTCAATTACCAAATAACTGAATGAGTTAATTCCTTTAAAAGATTTATGAATAAACTCGGCCATTGACTCTTTTAGTGAAAGAAATGGCACACCTGTAATTTTGTACGATGCTATCCCTGACGCAGGATACATGTATTATCAATAGAAGCTTCGTTTCAAAACAATGACTTTTTAAAAATTTAGTAAATTTAATAAATTTTTAATCAAAAATTAATTATACGTATCATCACTTACGCAGAAAATTGTGGTTCTTGTGAAAGGCCAATATACCGAAAGTGCCACGCCAACCGGCCTTGATGGCCCTTATGTATTTCTGGAAAAGTACGTTGTCGTTTCGCTTATCATACCCTTGTGCCTTCTCAGAAGAAAGAAGCTGGTGGTACCAAGGAATTAAGTCAGTTACCAGCAGACAATCGTTTCTATTTCATGAAGCGTTTTGATTAGAAACACAACGTATGGACATTATCAATATTATATTTTATGCGGAATTTAACAACGGATCATAAAGCGTGGAAGTTCAGATCGTCCTTTGATATACATGAGTCAAACAATTCTGCCGAATAAATCTCTCGCAACATGGGCTTCACTTTATTGATCTTATAGTCTCTTAAGCGTTGCTGTTAGAAAATAAAGTCTTTTATGTTAAACATTCCAGAATTGGGGTGCAGGATATTCGAAGAAGACAGACGGAAATAAGGTAAACAATTGAAATAGTGCCGAAAATGACCAAATAAATATCTCAATGTATTTACCATTTGAAATTTCTTCATCTACATAAATAAATATATATATATATTATTATATAATGCAAATATTTTGTCTGTTACTGACAGATGCATCCATTGATGAAAATATGGGTTACGTTATACTAACCTCAGTCCTGAAAATCGTAACCAAAAGCACAGTCAAAGCAGTTGCTTTTATTTTTACCTTAACGTAGCCCTCCTGTCCTACGTTGCTTCAGCATTAAGTAAGCTATAGTGATAAAGAGAAGGTTTTAAATGCAATTTGGCTACAAGTTTTCATTTTCTGCATTTTTAATTAACGTTACTGAAAATTCAGACCATGGCGGCCGACCGGCAGCGTTTTACATTATTTTGGCGAGATTTGACGCCGATTGACTCCGGCTTGTGTATTTCTCCTATACAGTAACTCCACGACCACCTCCATTCAGCAAACACCTCCTTTAAGGACCACCTTTTCTGGGAACGGATTTCATTCCCGCATAGACCTAATGCTACATTTATCTCCATTTAAAGATCACCTCTCTGTGCGACCGCTTTTTCACGGAACCGACAATAATCCTCTTAAGGAGGTATTACTGTAATATAATTTTCCGCCGCTACAAAATTTAATTAAATATAAATCGCATATAATTTAAAAGAAATGGTCATAACACTTAGTGCTGATGGACGCACAATGACAGAGCGAGATAAATGGAATTTGTCTCTAAACTAAATTTTTATTTATATTATTTAATGAGGAAACAGGCTAATTAACGTTAGTTCGACTATTTTGAATTATTTTTCATGGACGCTCTTCACCATGTCACAAGCCGAAATAAATTGTTAGAGGGAATTATGATTAAATTCACATTTTTAAAGGTAGGTTTTCCAAGCTGCCCATATTTTGCGCCGCGACAACGTCAAAATATTTTAGCATAACGCGTTGCAGGCTCAAACAATAGAAAGCAATGGAAGCGTGCTCCTAAAATGAGCATTACGTTCTGCTTTAACGTAATACGCCATACCTAATTAAGATTGCACACAAAATGTTCCGTTGGGAACACACGTTTATGTGAATGATTTTCATTCGACAAAAACGGATGATGCTAGGTTTCATAATTATTGAATAAGGTATTTCTTTGCTATTGTCCTTAAATGATAAATTTTTAATAGTTAATAGAGTTTTATTATTATGGTTAACTTTTTGAACCTACGCATTATTTTCTCTTAGACAGGCTTGCATAATCTTATTCAAATTATCCTTTACACCCTCATTTGTTCCTAAGTTCTTTTCGATCAAATTGTCTTTTTCTATACATGTTGAAGGACAGCTTCTGATACATCCGAAAGCACTGGTGAACTATTTGCTATTTTACCAGATTTTTTTTCATATATTTTATATATAATTTAGATATATTTTAATATATAATCTTAGATATTTTATATATATTTTATATATTTATATATATATATATATCTTAGATATATTTATAATTTTTATATATATATATTAGATATATTTATTATATTGATATATTTTATATATATATTAGATTATTTTTATATATCTTAGATATACTTTTTTGATATATTTTATTTTATATATTATTATGTAACACCGAGTATATATATTAAAAAAATTTGGAATGTTTACAAATACGACAACATTATGTCTTTTACTCGGATCTATTTTTTCACCAGTGAGAGTAATGGATTTAAATCGAAATGAACAAGAACGCCGTTACGTCTATATTGCACAAGTCAATAAATAACAATTGTTTCGGAAGATGCATGCCCTGCCTTCATCAGTACAAATTTTTGAATTCTAAATTGGAAGTTTGGTCTAATAAAAGCAAAATATGCCACTGATGGCACACTTGTAAATGATGTACCACTCATCTATCCGCGTTTGTATTAATTTCAATTCAGATATATCTTTGCGCCGTCCATTTGTTTACTTGTTTATTTATAACAAAATAATTCATATTAGCTAATTCTTTCCGTAATAATTAATAATGCAAATATGTGCAATGAAATGGATATTTAGGAAGGAAAACTACATTCTACCCGAGGCCCTAATTTCAATCATAACTTCAATCATAAATATTGGAATAAATTTGCATTTATTTGCTTTAAAGAAACTTTCTGCCCTCCGGAGTATTTTTGTGGGCGTTTCTTTTTCGATTTTCGGTTAAATATACATTATAAGGCAAAAATGATAAAAAACTAAACAAAACAAACTTTTGCGCTAGTATACTTTCAGGCATCATCTTTCTTACCTTCCAGTTTGGCAGTCGGAAAGTAATAGCAAGGTATTTTCTCAGAGGCATAAAACTTCCACTCATAATCTTAAATGAATATTTTGTGTATAATAAATGATTAAATGTAATAAATTCGCATTTTTTGAGACGTTAACTGCAGCATATCTGTTGATATGTATGAATATTGATGCAGGTGCATGTTATATGAATATGTAACTTTAATAATAAATGTACAGAGTGCAAAGTCAAGTCCTAAAAAAATATATCTAAGCTATTTGGGAATTCTTGTGTGCAGGACAGGTGGCAATGTTAAAAAAAGGGGGAACACCCTGTTGCTCTCGGCATCTCAGAGCAAACGCTCCTGCAACTTGGCAATAGGGATGAGGTACGCTGAACTAATAAAGAATCATGTCCATATTGTTAAAAAACTGTGGGAAATGTGATGAAATATTTCGTTATCACGCACAATTTGAATATCGATGTTTGTCGCTTTAAGAAAATGATTGCTTTTTCCATATTTATGGTGATTCTTCACGATATATTTAGTTAGTATCAATGTATTAAAAATGCACTATATAACAAAAAAAAGTACAAAGAAGGAGTTGTCGTCCGATTGTAATGAAATTTCGTATGCAACGACATTTTGACCGAACATGCAAATGTTTAAAATTTGGTGTCCAATGAATGAATAGCGGGAACTCCAGCGCATCGGAACTGCGCATTCATCAGGCGTATACAAGGAGCGATTCTCAATATGTGCAACCGGCTGGGCCAGTAACCTAGTGTCCTAGCCAGCGTGGTGAAATGATGGCTAATTCCTCCAATATGCTAATACACCAAAAACCATGGCCCCTAGTCTCCAGGTGCTGGAGTGCTCCTGATCAAGGCAGCGGTCAGCGTGGCATGAAAGCAGGGGGTGCTAAGAATCACTGGAATGGCCCAGGCTGCCGTTTGTTATTGACCTTGGCTACGTATAATGGACGATCCCTTGCTTCTGAAGCAAAACTTCAGGAATTGGAAGAAGAACTTGACAAGATCAAATGGGACATTGTAGGACTCAGTGAAGTTAGAAGAAAAGGTGAAGAGTTGGTGGAACTTAAAAGTGGACATTTGTTTTATTATAGAGGAACGGAAACTGGAAGAACAAGTGGTGTTGGCTTCTTAATCAACAAAAGAATTAAAGACTACCTTCTTGAAGTCGAAAGCACGTCAGATCGAGCAGCGAGGCTCCAAGCGAGGACCAACGCATTATTTACTTCCTCCCTTTGTAATTGTCAAACTCTGCAATAAATAATTCAATTATTCTGAAATTTTAACAGTTTATTTTTCTATATATGTTCGTCACGTTTGCCAATTTCCGTCGCAATCGGACAAAATTTTCTTAGTGCGTCGATTTTTTAGATATAGAATGTATATTTGCCTTGAATCGTGAGTCACATGTCGTAAATCAATGATATTCCCATGTAAATGTAACTAGATGATGATTAGTTTATTCAAAATGCCTATTTATGTATTTATTGTTATTAACCTTTTGCAAAATTTATGACGAGTTATATACAAAAACTACAGATATATTATTACTACTTCAGAAAAATATATATGCCGTGAGTCGAAAGCCACGTGTCTTAAATCAATGATCTTTCCATGTAAATTTAAATGGATGATGACTAATTTATTCAGAATGTCTATTTGTGTATTTATCGTTAATTTTACATCTTCTAATTTCAATAGTGAATTTCTAAAAAGCAATTATCTCCGAAAAACGGTCATAGTGGTGCAGCCTGAGGCATGAATGTTATTCAGAGGTTTTATAATATATAAAGTCTTCATCATATTAAATTTGCTATATATGTCATTTAAAATATTAATGTGTAGAGCATATGCTTTATAAAACTTACTCAATATAAGAAAGTGCAGCTATTTCTCAATAACAATTTGTACCTTTTACTATCTATATTTTCTTATGAAGCCAGTTATTCCAGTTCCATAAATACCCCACATTTACAAGAGCTATCGATTATGCATCAGATCCCTTTGTATCAAACTTAAGATGTCTCAATCTTGATCTTCGTGGCAAGAGCCACTTAGGTTTGGCAAGCTCTTGTTAGATGGGTTTCTTTGTTCGTCTCTTCTTTTTCCAAAAATCTTTAACATGCTTTCATATAAAATAACATTATACACGAGAGTCAAATTGTCCTCTTTTTATTCTTAATATTTAGCCTAAATATATAGAAGTTCATAATGTTCGTACAGTTTTCTCTTTGTTAAAATGTTGTTTTTGAATGCCAATTAACTATGCTTCACTTTTCCTATTTTTTTTTACAATTTCGCATTAGTCCTGCAAATGAGATTGTCATTTTCATATGATTTAATGTCCATGAAACAACTAATATAAAAAAAAATCATTATCATAGTCTCTAATGCATATTGATAATTACTTTTCTATATTCTAGTGATTAATTTGACTACTAAGTTTGTAATTTATGATTCATAAGCTTGACGGTCGACAATTTTCAATTTCTTCATGCAGAGTCTTGTAATTCACTTTTTCAATTTTTAATCTATAATTCTAACAATAATTTTTGTAATTTCTAATGCAAAAATCTTGATGATCAATTTTGTAATTCTGATACACAATATTCATGATTAGCTCTGTATTTCCTCATACATAATTTTGACGATCATTTTTACAATCTATAATCTATGATTTTAGTGATCATTTTCATAATTTCTGATTGAGAATTTGAATGAACGGTTTTTAATTTCCTTTTGTTTTTATCTTGATTTAGGACGGGAACATGTGGTGTCTGGCTTTATAGGTGACTCAGCTGTTTTACCTTGCGAAGTTGATCTTCCGAATTGTGGCAATGTTTACTTCATTACTTGGTCTAAGAACGTTTCCAATGAATGGCGCCGAGAGTATATGTACAGCGACGGTGTGGCCAAGGCTATGGGTGATTTCGCCGAAGATAGGACAACATTTTCCTTGAACAATCATTCAGCTCACCTTAAATTGCTTAGACTTTCCGTCAGTGATGAAGGAACCTACAAATGTGATATCACTTACGTGAGAGGAAAATGCCCTTCGCTCTCTTTCACAAGACTCTTCACACTGAGTAAGTCTATTGAATTTTTAAAACGTTCCTTTTAAAAGAAAGAAATTTGCCTGATGAAATCAAGTAAGAATTTATTTTTAACCAAGATTTTAATATATTTTGCTGCCTATTTCAAATTTCATTTACCGTGATTTTTTGCAATTGGGTGAGAAAGGTAAAACGAAAAACATTAGTAACTAAAACGGAAATACTTGTCAGAATAGTTTTGTAATTAAAGAGTAGAAAAATCCAAAAACGGGTTCACGTTTATCAAATTAATTATTCTTTTAAGCATGTATATATCTTAGTGATTATTTCATTATCTATGCTATATTGTTATTAATAATTTCTAGTGGAAATAACGTGATTAGTTTAATATAAATATTGCAAATTAATAATAGCGCAATTTATGAACCGTATTCTAATTACGACATTTTTTTACATGATTTTAAAATAAATATATTTTATTAAATAAATATCTACTTACAAAAAAATACATTATACAAATAATATACAAATACAAATTAATTTTATTTTCATACATATGTGTATAGATTACATATGCATACATGCATGATGGATTACATGCTAAAACTATAGGTTAATACACATGCAACCTAAAAACTTTAGCCATTTATGTTTCGTTAAATAAGAAATATTTTTGAGTGTATTTTTAAATTGTTTTATTGGTATAAGATGCTAATAGCGTAAATATTTGTATGTTTATCGATAAAAGTTCAAGGTCTTTTTCTATAAATGAATCCACTTCTATTTGTTTAGTTTCAAGTTCCTTTTTTAAGTATATGGATATACTACCTCCTTTACAGTTTTTTCTGAATAATGCGAATTTATTGTAATTATCTATGGAGTTATCAGAGTCACCGTTTTTCCACGTTTCCACTATAACAATTATATCTGGTTATTTTAATTCTTGAATAATATCATATAGTAAGTCCATTTTATTTTGTAAACTATTAGCGTTCAAATATAGTATTTTCGTCGATTGCGATGACTTTTTTGAATTTTATTGGTTTTAGTGGTATTTCTTTTCTTCTTAGTATTAATTTTAATTGATTTGTCTTTATAATATTGATCTATTTGTTTTCAGAAATCATTTAAGTCATTCATATCTCGAATCTTAATCTTTTCCGTTTCCTTATTTTTTCTCATAAAAATCTTTCCTTTTTTAGTCCACACAAATTTCCAATTATAATTTTTTGCGAAACGTCGAGTTCCTATAAATATACTAACGTCTTTTTCGTCAAATGTTCTTTTATGTTGATACTGTCCTTTAAGTTAATTTCTTCTATTCACTTTGATGATCTTGGATCCTTTCTTTTCATCCATATTTCATTTCTTTTCTCAATGTCGTTGAATTTTATCAAGATGTTACTTTTTCTTGTTATATGGATTTGCAGTCTAATATTATCATCCGATATATCTGTATTCAAAGTTCTACACATTTGTTTAACTTCCTCTCTACATTTTTCTTCATTTTTTAGTGGATAGCTAACACTGATTAAATCTTTGCGTCTGCTGTAAGTATCTATGTTGTTTATTTGTTGATCAGCATAATAATAGGTGTCGTATAACGTATTAATTTCTTTATCGACTTTATCTTGTAATCGCGTACGTTCTTGCTTCATTAATTCGATTTCAGTAGTTAAAATTTGAATCTTTTTATTTGTTATTTCGTTTCGTTTGATGATTTACATACAAAGTTTGTTTGTTTTGTTCTGTTCGTTCATTATTTCATTAAAGTTTATAACAATCATTTCTATCTTTTTTGATATTATTTTCACTTTTCTTCAGTTTCTTTCATATTCTTTTTTAGTTCGGATTTTATTTCCTTTAATTCGTGCAGGATTTGTTTCGGCAAATCTTCTTCCATTTCACAAAACGCAATTTTTGTCGCTTTTAGCTACTTATAGCTGTTTATAGCTATTTTCTAGCTAAAAATAGTCAATGGCAATAATGTTTTATAGCTGAGTGCATCTTCGTAAAACTAGATTTAATACGTATAACTAATAGTTTTTAATTTGATAGATTATCAATAAATTTTTAATCAATTTTTAAAAGTTTTTTGATTTTCTGTGGAAGAAGGATTTCCGATTCATATTTTTTACGTTTTAGTTCAAGTAATAAAAAGATATCATACTTTTTTCACTGCTAATTTTTTAATTTTTTTGTTTACATTTTTCACGATTGTCTGCTTTAAAAACAATCGAAGTTCATGGCCAAAGCTGGGAGTTTTCGTTAAGAAAATATCAATGTTATTTAATTTAATTTATTATTATTATCATTATTTATTATATATTTATTTTTATTAATTTATTTAATTTAATGTATAAACTTGATAGTTATCAAAATATAAACTTTATAGTTATAGCACACTTTAATTTATTAGAATTTATAGAGTTACATTCTTAAAAAATCGATCATTCATTTTGATTGAGAAAAAGTTCTGCCAGATATCATGATTTCCATTTATTTAAGAATATTCTAATAACTTTATGTGATTATTTCAAGTTATTGCTAAAAATACATTAATGGTCGTCGTAGTCAAAACATTACAACTAGTTAGGCGAAAATAATAAGAAAATATTAAATTAAAAGTTACTACAATTTAGATATAGATTATTTGGTACAAGTGTTTAATAATGGAAAAATCAATCCATTGAAGTCCTTAAGACAGATAGGTGTACTAATTAAATATAAATTACTTACAGATTTAATATAAATTTATATCAAGCACAATTTCATCAATTTCACATCATAAATCCAATAATAAAATCAACAGACTTTAGGGATTAACAACAAACATCTGTTCATCTGATTCTTAAGAGGTATTGCGAAATGGCACCATTAAATGAATATTGTCCTAAACTTAACATAATAATGTTTTGTATAATCAAATGAAGATGGCAGACGTTGAAATGCCCAGTTCGGACCCTTTCCTTAAAGATAATTGCCATATAGCCAATGTGTAAATGTTTATTTTAAAAGACTACCTTTAGCGGACATTCTATGTTAAAATAGCAAACAATAACAGTCAATTAATAAAGTTTGTGCGCAATATTTAAAAGTGGAAATATATTGATGTACATTTACTATATAAACTAAAAACACATCGTGTGTGAAAACTACAGCTTGTAGAAAAATGCCTGTTCTCAGTATCAATCAATGGTATCGATCAATATTTCCTGCTGGTTTTGCTGATGAACTTGGAACGGCCGGAAACCACACTGCTCTTCAAACTAACCTTTCCTCTCTCTCTCTCCCTCTCCCTCTCCTTTACAAAGTCGATGCGTCTTCGGTACCGTATTTTATGCGTCGATCGCCCGAGCAGTTTGAAAATGCGCGACACAAGAAAATACTTTCTGAATAAGCTTCAAAAATATCTCCTGATACAGTCCACTATCAACCAACGAAGTGCAGTTTGAGGTTGAGAAATAAAAGAATACATCTTCCATATTCTCGATATTTTAATTCCCATTTATAATATATTGACATTTTTTCTGTTTTTGTTGAATTGAGCTTATTTATGAGACCTGTTTTATTACATTCTAAGCAAGATACGAATTATGTGACAATTATTACTGACATTTTAAATAACCCTTTCCTTGGTACAACATGCGAACCTTATTAACCAGAGCTATTACTCTCTTAAAGAAGCCATAATAAAGACTGTGATAAAGTGGTTTAGAATTTAATGCTGATATTAAAATACCACAACAAAATGAACCAATCTATAAAAATACAATAATAACTGAATTACAAAAATATTATTATTGGATTTTAATCAACTTTATTAAAATTAATGGGATTAAAGACACTAATAACGACTTTTCCATCTATTCAAATAGCGTTATAATCTTAGCTATAATTGCAGAGAAAATACAAACAACAGCTTAATGAATATACGCGTAAATTTTATTTTTCATTGAAAAAATTACTACTTTAAGAAAATCAGGTTTTCAACTAGGGAGTCAAACTGTTGGGTTTTTATCGGTAATTCTTCGAAAAAATTAATTTGAGCTTCAGTTATTTATTTTCTTTTATCTTCCGAGTTCTATTTTATTTTTAAAATTTTCGCGTTGGGTTCCAAACAACAATTTCTAACAATTGTAAATCTGCGCAAATTACATTTTATTAATTACGACTTATTAGGGCAAACACATCCAGTTCATCAGTTTTTCCACACTTTAATATTAAATATGCCATTATTTAATTACAAATTTAATATTTTGCCATATATTTTTTTAGGGAACGTATTAAATACTTTCATTTATCGCAGCATATTTTAAAATTTAATTTACATGTTCTAATGTTCATATTCACTCTTGTTTCTGCTATTCCTCCCATACTCAATAGGGAATTTTATTTTATTTTCTTAGTAAAATTTTAGTTAACTATTAAATATTAAATGTTATATCGCGTTTTCCAAGAATTAAAAAAGAAAGAAATTTTCACTGTACTTACAATGGATTCGCCCTTTTCTAAATCGAAAAGCACTTTTCTACAATGAAAATGCATATTATAGAACATATTGCTATTTTAATCCGCAAATCCTAATTTTAGCGTTAATACGTCAAACTCAACGTATGCTATATTAAATTATATTAAATGAAAACCTGCTATGCGTCTCCCATTCTTTCAAAAAACGACGCTTACTCAGAGATCTCATAAAGATCGCACTGCTCACTGTAGTCCGGGGTTTGGTTCCCTAGGCCTTAAGAGGTTCGGATTCCTCGGAAAACTGTAGATCCAAGAGGTTCGGATTCCCCTGAAAATTGTTCGTTCAGAGGTTTGGATTCCTCGGAAAACTGTAGGTCCAAGAAGTTCAGATTCCTCGGAAAATTGTAAGTCCAGAGGTTCAGATTCCTCGGAAAATTGTAGGTCCAGAGGTTCGGATTCCTCGGAAAACAGGTCCCGGTGCAGTATGACCACTATAGTCCTTGAGCCGTAAAACCACAAACAAACATGTCATCAAACGAAACCAAATAGCTTCGAAATATTATCTTAAATCAAAATAGACAAGCATCGGGGAGATCCATCATATGTTTATTTTTTGTACTTAAATATTTTTTTCCATATCATATCTAATGCAGTGAAACATCTCATAAACGAACATTAACTGGACGGAAGAATTTGTCCGTAAATAAAAAGGGGATATAGTTGTGAAGAAGTATTTTTCAGGACAGTTGTTCAACAGTAAGAAATGGGGTACCGTAACTGAGATGTGTCCGTTAAAAGGGATTTTACTCTGATTATCATACTATTCATGCTAAATTCAAATAGTCGTCATTGCCCGGACAGTTAAAAATTAAAATATTTTTACAATATTACTAAATAATGTAGATCTTTATAAATAAAATTATTTTATAAATGTTATAGGAGAGGCTTTCAAGAAAAGGGAGTTAAGAGTGGTGGCTAAGTGGCTGCTTCCGAGCCGACGATTTAGTACTTCCTACATATAACTTTTAATTTATTCGATTAAATACGTTAAATGTCATGTCAGTTCATTTTTGACAAATAAATTGTATCATTGCTAATTATAAATAAATGTATGGGAACATTTGGATAACTTAATGACGTTATATTTAATTGATAACATTTTTGTTTTCAATATTGAGTTCTAAAAAAAAGAACATATATCTGGCCCTCTGGTGGCAACATTTATGTAGTAGCCAGATTACTTTTAATTGGCCTACATTTTAATCGCCATTTAGCCAAACACTATATATAATGCAGTCGAATTTGTTTAAAATGATATTCAACGGACTGTTTAAAATTCAACTCTGTAACATCTAAATAAGCTAGATAAATAGGTTCGTCAATGGATTTCATAATCGTGACGTAATAACCCACTATTCATAAAAATAAATGTTGAAGATAAATTTAACCACAAATTACGTCCACAAATTTATCTTCAATGAGCCTCCTCCACTAAGTCAACAAAGGTCCCCACTCGAACTGGATTTTCTGGAAGCGAATCATATTAAAGTCAACTCTTCCACTACAGTAAACGATTATAAATCCACACCATTTCTCAGCCGCGCGCGGATCGCCCAACGACCGAAGACAACATCAAGAAGCGAGCCTGAGGACACTGATAGTAAAATCTCGTAAAATAACAGATCCGAAGAATGGCAACACGCCTCGTACATATACAATGTTTTTTTTATCCCCTGATGAAGACCAGCACCTGATTGGTCGAAATGCCATTGAATGATTTCTTCGTATTGAAACGCAATAAATGCTTTGTAATTTGTATTTTTTATTTTTAACTCAATGCTCATTGTACGACGATTCTACATAAATATGTGCTCTACACTTAACTTTCCAAATCTTCTGTGAATGCTTTTAGATCAGAAGAAAAAGTTATAAATATTGTGTTTAAATAAAGTCGATTCATCAATTAAATACATTTATTTAGCCAATAATCACACAAAATATACTTATCTACATTTTAAGAATCAATTAATTAAGAATAAAAGCACAAAATAGCACAAGGGAATTGCATAATTACTGACAGGGGAATATTGGGAAAAGATTGAAAATCAGTCCGGCATGACCACTATACCTAAATAAAATAAAATTACAAATTATTAATCATAATCACATGGCACAAACCAAATAAAAAATGTATGAATCAAAAGCGTAAAAACAAAATAATAGCAGGATGATTTAACAAATTTGTCAGAGATAAATTTCATTACATTTAAATTTACATTACATTACATTAAATAATTAACAAACAAGTTTGGTTCTCAAATTATTTATTTTCCAAAGAAATAGGAATCAGAAAATACCTGATAATAACGATAAGGATATAATAAACAGAATATATTAATAAATACTAGAAAAGAAAATTAATTAATGAAAATAAAAAAATATTAATTACTAAAATAAATTAATTAAAATGAAAAGGAGCGAATTGATCATTTTGCAGTTTTTAACCCATCATTTTTGTTTAAACGTTGCTCTGAATTTTAGAATTTCTTGGAGGTTTCTTTCCATTTCAAGAATTCAGATATAATTATGATGTTGATGATGATGATTACGATGTCTGTATTATTCTTTTCATCTGAACACCTATTTCGACAAAAAATCACAAATATTTCGGAAAATATTACATCGAGCATGGTTTTTCGAAGCGTGTATTTTGATTTCAATGTGAGTTTGGAGTAGAAATTAACGTAGTTAACTACTTCGGAGAATTTGTTTCTTTTTTTAGAGAAATGAAAGTTATTCATTTTTCAAAAAATTCTAGACGATTCGACAGAGTGAGAAAACTCATTACTGCTTCCCCAATTCCAGTAATTATGCAAATTAGTCCCAGGAAAAATTCCCATGATGATATCACGGGAGCACCTCAGCAATGGCATAAAAAATGTATTCCCTCCCCACTACAATTACAGGTTATTAGGCAATGCTATAATTCGTTTATTAATCGGCCCTGATCTCAGGTTTTAGCTCTGAAATTATTAATAATTACTAGGTCTGATGAGTTTATCAGTGCAAAAAAAGATTATCAATCAGCAGAAATTCTTTAGTAGATGGAATTTCGTATCATGTCGATTAATTACTTCAAGTTACAGAGAGTTCGCATTAATTTGGTTCCCTTTCCTTAATTATGCTGCGATTTATCGAGTCTATTTCAAATTGAAATTTCAGTTAAGAAAATTTAATTTCAGCTTTGTTTTCAATTTTGGATGCATCCATGTTTCATGAATTTTAATTTCACTAAGAATTTACTGAAATCGCAAATATTGAATTCTTGGAATAATTTTAATGATATTAATTTCATAGATTTGTAGATAAATTTATTCTTTCCATGCAATTATTTTGTTTTAATATTTACCACATTTTCCTCTCTCTCTCTCAAACTCCCACGTCACTTTAAGTATATAACAAAATTGTCTGTCTGTCTGTCTCATTAAGGTAGATGAAGTTTAGGTAAATTTTTTTAGGTCATATAGGATGATAGTGCAATCCATAAAAATTTGTAAAGTGTTAAAATGTAAAGCAAGAAAGAGAAATTAAGAAACTTGTAAAAATTGTAAATAGAAATAATTTTAGTATAAATTGGAAAATATTCTTCCACTATGACGTTGGATAACGTAC
>QLNU02014802.1:13262275-13275837 GCA_006491805.2 Dysdera silvatica
TGATTAAATTGATTGATTTATTGATTGATTAAATTGATTGATTTATTGATTAAATATAAAAAGCATGTACAAATATGTCGTGCACTGTAAGCGCGGAATTTAGTAGGAACTTGGGCTAGTAAGTTCCTCCGAAATTGATGACGCATGCGATTAGTACATTGCTGGTGAGCTCTTCTGCGTAAGCCTGCTTAAAAAGAATGAAAAGAAAAACTGCAGCGTGCTTCTAAATCCCTCAAATTGAGATTAATTGTTTCGTACGATGTAGCAGCAGAAGTGAAATTCGAACAGAGCCTTTTTCCTGAAACATCTTATGGTAGGATATCCCGAATGGATTAGTAGCCTTGGTGTTTCATGGATTATGTGTTACGCAAGATCAATAGACAGGGATTAGGCCGACAGTTCAGCAAAAACCATTTTGAGCAGGGAATCTTCCTTCCTGGGTAATGATAGTAGGATTAAAGGCGTGGTGCGGAGTTGGAAATAAATTAATGAGATGCACAGAATAAACGATTGCTCGATAAGATCTGTCATATCTACCGCCCCTGTTTGATGGATGCATTTTTAATATGCGCGTGATTAGGTCTGATGATCTGGGTGGGGGACAAGATGGGTAATTCTTTTTCAATATCGTAGGTACATTTCGTTGTATCCCAGCGCGTTAAGTGCTGTAAAAAACGTTCATCTGGACATTAAACGAAATGATAATTTTCGGCTCTTACTATCTGCATTACAGCTTGGAACATCACGTGGAACAGATCCTCGTTAGTTCAGTAAAGGTGCATTGCTTTGAAAATTTTGAAGCATATTTGTAATCCTCGTATGAGAAAATGAGAAAATTAAACATTCTGTGAACAGATGCGATCAAACAGTTACATTGAGCTCGGAGCAAAATTCCTTAGAAATAGCCATAACTGATTTTTTGCAATCTAGTGTTAAGTCCATTGCGCGTCATAAATCTGAAACATGGTATTGTAAACACAACGGTCTATGGAGATTGGAATCTTTGAACAAGGTCCAAAAGATCACCACAGCATAATTCTCAGTATTTAAAATTTTATAGCTAAATAATTTCAGTGACTATATTTATTTCAAACTAATTTTAAGAAAGAATTAACTAGATTCAAATCAAATGGTTGAAAGGAGTTTCTCGAAAAGGGAAAATAGCATTTATGAACAGAAAACGTTGGTAATCAAAACTCACTAGCATGAAACGAACATGTAATTTTAGATGTCAGGTATTTTCATATTTTAGTAATTTTGTAAACAATAGGTAATTGACAGCTTAATAGGAAATACAGAAGTAACTGATTGCTTCTTGTACGGAAACGTTTCCATTTTATTACCTCTAGTTTTGGTTCTGCATGAAAACTGATCTTTTTTTTCGACAACACCGCCCAGACGGATCTTTGGTTTGTTTCTGTTGCTTGCCAAATTACTAATTTGTTAAATTATGAGTGAGCGTTTGAAACAATTAATGAGTAAAATGAATATAATACGAACATTACATTTTAGGGAATAAATTGAACAAGATCTGTTTAAATTCATTAAGATTCTAATACCGAAATAGTTTGGACATAAGTATTAAAATTCAATAAGAAAGAAAGCTTTTTTAATCATAGTAAGTAATGATGGTGAGCCATAAAAAATGATCGGTTTTAAGTCAGAAGAATTATTTTGTTCTGCGAGTGGTCAGAAACTAATATCAGAAACGGAAATTACTTTTTTTGTAACTAATAGCAGCTGTTACCTCATCGTTTCTAATTGATCAGCTGATTTATTACTTAAATCTACTTCCGTATGGACACATATTAAATGATTTACCGCTTTAATTTAGTTCCATATGAATATAAATTAGCTGATTTAACACTTTCATTTAGTTTTTATATAAATCGAACACTACGCAGATTAAATCAAACAACAATATTATTAAACATCTAAACAACATTATATATCAAACAATATTATATAACATCTAAACAACAATATAAATCAACGTTTATTGGCGTAGTGATACAACGCCGATGTTATGGCGTGATTAGATAGTGAAACGTTCGAAAGAAAAGGCAAGTGGAAGGTCGTGGGTTCAGGTCCCACCGAACGCAGAAATATTTATTTTCTTTCGAACGTTTCACCATCTAATCACGCCATAACATCGGCGCTGATATCACTACGCCAATAAACGTTGATTGATATTGTTGTTTGGCTTTCATTTAGCTCCATATGAATTCAAATCAATTCACTTTCCACTTTAGTTTTATATGAATATAAATCAGCTGATTTATCATTTTTATTTAGTTCCATATTAATATAAATTGAATAAATGGAGTAACTACAATAATATTTAACGAATTGTAGACATTACACACTGAATTAAATAATAAAATAGAGAAAGAAAGTTTTTGAGTGAATAATGAAATTTAATGGTTAAAAATGCATCAGACTTTTGTCTGATGCATTTCAAGCCAGGCAACGATTTTTTCTCCTGAAAAAGAGCAGCACGTTGCCTGGCTTTGAATTTTTATTAATTTTTAAATAATTATGAAGTTCGTTTTTCATTCAAAAGCGTTGTTTTTCTATTATATCAATATTTAAGGAAATAATGAATCTCGCAATGCTAAGGTATATGTGTTTTAAAATGTTTGAAATCATAAGAGATAAATTAAGAAAAAATTATGTTTTAAAGCCCGAAATTACATACAATATAAAAAAAATTAAGTTTAACTTTAATTTAATTTCAAAATTGATTTCAGAGCTTTATCCTCTAGTTATAAGATGCAGGTATTGAAGTGAGTTTTTCCAAATAAATTTCTTAAGTTAAATATACCGGTTTTAATTTAGTCATATATAGCATGTCATTAACAAAATAAAAATATATAATAATTAACCTTTGGTTAATGACTAACTTTGAATTACAAATATATGTCATTACAAATCGCATATTAAAGCATATATCTCTGTTCACATATACGTAAACATAATGTAAGCGTTTATATGTAACACTTTCAACCCCAAAAATATAACGATAATTACAAGCAGGAACTGCTTATTTTTGTTTCCCAGATTATTCTTTATTATGAATAAATGTAAATCCTCCTAAGGATTACAAATTGAATAAAATATATGGAAAAAGCTAAGTAAGGTATTTTTATAATAATAATAATAATAATTAATTTTTCATATATTGTACATTTTACAAATTCCAACGTAACTATTTCACAATTTCACATGTATTTATATGTATGTATGTAATATGTATGCATATATTTATTTATATATGTATTTATTTATTATTTTATATGTATGTATATATTTATTTATATATGTATTTGATATGTATGTATATATTTATTTATATATGTATTTGATATGTATGTATATATTTATTTATATATATATTTGATATGTATGTATATATTTATTTATATATGTATTTGATATGTATGTATATATTTATTTATATATGTATTGATGTATGTATATATTTATTTATATATGTATTTGATGTATGTATGTATATATTTATTTATATATGTGTATTTGATATGTATGTATATATTTATTTATATATGTGTTGATATGTATGTATATATTTATTTATATATGTATTTATATATGTATTTAATATGCATTTATATATGTATTTAATATGCATTTATATATGTATAATATATATTTATATATGTATTTAATATGCATCTATATATATGTGACTTAATATAACTTTATATGTATTTAATATGCATTTATATATGTATTTAATATGTATTTATATGTATTTAATATGTATTTATATATGTATTTAATATGTATGTAATATGTATGTATTTGTAGCAATGCTATATTATAATGTAACCTTAACCGCTAATATTCTTAAAACACAGATTTTTTTAAATTTATTTTTAAACATATTACTCGATTTACTGTTTTGAGTTTCATAATCTAACATATTCCGGTACTTTAATCCCATTATTTATTTACATTACACGCGTTTTAAAAAAAACCTTTCCCTTTCATGCAATATGGACGAAGACATATCCTAACAGCATTTCAGCACATCTGCTTCTTTTGCTGTGGATAATATTAATGAAGTAGTTTATGTAAATGATTATTGTATACAAAAATTAATGTAAGAAAATATAATAAAACTTATTCATATGGAGTCAATAAAGTAAAACAGAATAATAATAATAAAATTTAGGCACTTCAGAAGATTTGAAATCGCCAAAAATAAAAATCAAATTATATATAAACAGCGTAGAGAATGAATATGTAGATCATTGGAACAATTTACCAGATAATTATAGGAACATTAATAATAGTGGTTTATTGAAGAAAAAATTAGAACATTGCTGGTAAGGGCACAAGTAGATTAATGTATAAATTTGCGAATTATTAATTGATTTTGGCTTCATGTTTTTTCTTCAACCTGTCACACTGATTTACACATGCAACAGTACTTAATTGATTATCTTACTAAATTTAATGGCGAAAGTACATCTCAATAATATGTAGTTTATTGGATAAATGATAGATCGTTATTGATATGTGGTGTTAAATATATTGTATTGTAATTGTTCTGAATTTTTGACTAATTTTCGTAAACATTTGTGTAATACTTGTGTAAACCAAATGTGACAAATAAACAAAATTTATTATTTATTATTTACACATAGATGTACATAACATATAAATAAAACAAAACACACAGACAACTATCCCCTTTCTCTCAATGCTTGCAGTTTATTTATATCATTTATAATTTATATAAACAACATCGATAACATCAATTGAGAGAACCGTTTCTTGGGCCCCTACTTCTTCTTAGACTCTTTAAACTTAAAACAACGTTTGAGCAAATAAAGTGAAATGTTAACTATTTTAATGGTTTAATCCAAAACCATTTGATCTTAATTAACGTCAATCAGATTTATGCAATTATACCTGCCTGTCTCATTTGAAATCCCTGCGGCTATTGGAAAATGTATGATAAACCGTATTTTGGACATACCTAATACGCGATATTTGGAAAGCTATAATTAAATATCTATTATTTGCCACAGATTTATAAATAAGTGTAAAGCCTCTACAATACACAATGAGATGTTATTTATAAAATCTTCCTCATACTAGTATAAACAAAATAGCAACATTCGCTGTAATCCCATGAAAGGGTTATGCGTAAAAACAAAAGACTTAATCGAATGAGGTTCCCACTCATCCATTCGCTTATTTTCTCCGTTGATTAAATGCTGAAAATATTTTGTTTTAAGCATTTTTTGATTGTTGACTTCTTTAATAATATCTGCAACATTGTTCCAGTATTTAATGCATGTACATTCACTACCTTCCCTAAAGAATTATGTTTTATATCAGATAATTTATATTAATTAATCACCCTCATATTTCAATTGCTCTCAAAATAATGTAGTTCTATACTTTTCATGTATTTATTTACTTTTCATGTATTTATTTACTTTTCATGTATTTATTTACTTTTGTCCGTATATACATTATTTATAAGGCAGAAAATTAATAGATACTTTTATAGGTAACATAACGTATTTAATAACACGAATTTATTTATTTAAATCTGAACTGCTATTCCATTCTATTATTTTGAAAAGTCTCAACTTAGGTGACTTCATTGTCCTCAGGTTATTCTCATTCAAATTTACCCAAATATAAATATGATGCGGGGTATTTGAGACATAAGTTATAATCGGTATTTGAGACATAAGTTATAATCGGTATTTGAGACATATAAAACGAGGTACTTGAGACATATGATGCGAAGTACTTGAGGTATATATATATAATACCTGTAATGAAGAAAATTAGCTATTCTGAGTGAAGAAACGTTTATTCCATTGCAAGTGTTCTGATTAAAAGTTGATTTATTAAAGTTGTCATATAATTTGAAATGTGCTTTCTCTGCTCCTTTTGTTTATAGAAATTCTACCTGTTTCATTGTAGTTTTACGTGCACTCAACTTCGATCATAAGAAAGAGAGATAATACTCGCTTTTCACATTTCTATCATAATCCTCATTTAATATCCTATGAAAAATAGCACAATATATTAAAAACAAACTTTTTTAAATATCTTGCCTCTTGTAACGAACAAAAGTATTTCAAATTAGTTTATACGTTAAGATAAATGATTACGTAAATATATTTATAAACCTCTTTTTAATCGATAATGATGTCGGTTAGTTTGCCGGGACTTATTTACTAAAATAATTTGTCAGTTACTAAATCATGCCAAAATCGACACTTTAAAAATCTAGAATGGGATAAAGCAATACAAGTAATATATAAAAATATTGTAACAAGTAGAATATGTATAGTATTGCTACAAAATACACGGGATCCATAAAACAAAAGCAGGTACTTAAAATGCCTAGAGATAAAGTAACTCTAGTCAAAAATCAAAACGAGCTCTCGGAAACTAGAAAATAGTTTCCAACTTACTTGGAAAAAAAATTTATTTCCTATGAATTATTTCCTTGCTGTTCCCATTCTAAATTTATGTGCTATATATTTCCTGCGTTCGTGTAATTCCACATTCTTTTCATGTATTGTTAATAGCAAATAAATAGTTAATGACGTTTATATATGATAGTACCAAAAGTAATCGGATATTTTATTCTCTTTGTTAAAATGACTTTATAGTGCGTTTCAACAATCAGAAGTTTAATCCCGGTTTCAATCACAGTATGGTAGCTAGTTTATCCATATATATAATTTCTATCAAATTTCGGTAAATTGATAGAACTTGCCTTGACTTGAATATTCTTGAAGAATAGTATGACTTGAAGAATAGTCTTGACTTGAATATTCTCCCATCCTTTCTGCAAAGCCACTGCCGAAGATGATTTTGAAAAAGTCAGTGAGGTCGGGACACCATAGCCGTAACATTTCCCTTTACCCCAAAGGCATTGGAAGTTGTTTAGATTCTGATTCTAAGCATACCAGTTCAACATCTGAACCTCATTCTCAACAAATATCTTCTTCATATGACGTGCTGTGAACCAAGGTGTTTTGTCATGGCGGAAATTCAACGGTCAGTTCCAAAACAATACCCGGAAGTGTTGTACACAGGACGTGAATATTCAGATACTTATAAATTCCATATCTTCTGGGACAACAAACAACGAATCGACGTCCGCCTATAGGGAACAACCGATCCCATGATATAGCCACCACTATAGCTTACATAGCGTAGTATTCAAATGTTTTGGTATTAAAGTACAAATCACCATACCATCATCATCATTATATTCAACTTTCATCTACCAACTGCTGGATAACGGTCTCTCCGAGTTCTGTTCACACAAGTATAGCTTAATTAATTAATTTCCATGTCATATTCCAACCCCTTTTCCTATTTCATTGACTCATTTAGTATGAAGATGTGTATTATGTCTTTATTTATACATTTTAAATGGATTTAAAACTGAATAGATATCCCCATTTTAAAAATTATATTTCATAAGCATGCATGCATATATATGTATAATTAAACTAAAACCATAATTAATATTTCATTTTTTTATATATATATATAATTTTTGATGGTGTCATGCATAATTAGGGCACTAAATAATTCGTATGTATCTCCTAATGTGCTACCACATTAGCACTGCACACAAATCCATTCTACAAATTACTTTCTCATTTAAAAATATAATTCCAAAGCTGATAATACATGCAAATTAGCGCGTGGATAATTAGAACGTTGGTATAAATGTGTAACAACGTAGCAAAAACACTTTCAATGAAACCGAAACTAAGTAATTAGACGTAATTGAATAATGGGACATAAATGAATGAAACAGTAAAATATTTTGTTCAATAACATTAATTAAATCATTGAAAAGCCAATTTGAATATCTGCACGAGTTTTCTTAATTAACTGAAATGAAAGTTCTCAAAGATACAAAAATTAGCTTTGTTCCATTGCGTGAAAACAGCCTGTTTAAATCACTTCAGCAAATAAGTTTAGTGACATGTTGTATAGCACTTTGAGAGCTTTTAAATACAATTCGTGATTTCCGCAAACAGCGCCGAATATACATTATTTTTTAACCTTTCGGGTAGTTATAACAGCGACGGAAACGGTAGTCTTTACTAAAATACAATATATATACAGTAAAATGAGTTGACATCTTTAATTTGCTATGCAAAAACGCACGATACCTGCACTCAAAACACATTATGTCTTTATAAATTTTCAGAGGCCGCTTATAATGTAAGAGTTTGTTATATATTGGACGATTAAAAGTTAACGGCTTTAATCACGTACACGTTTATTCCGGATTCCATCTGTTTCCCCCTCCCTCCCTCCCTCCCCTCCCCTCTCCTCTCTTCTCTGATAATGTTATGTAATATATGCCCGACATACACAGCAATATAGAATTTTCTAAATTAACCGAAGGCCCGAATACATATTATATGTTATTAAATCACCTGTTTTTGATATTAGCCGATGATGTGGCAACAATAGATGTTAAATTATTCATAAGGAAAATAATGGTTTTCTGCTGCCTGGTGAGACCCGAACCCACGACCTCCTGATTACCGGTCAAGTTCTTTACTAACTGCGCTAAAAGCATCAGTTAGTTTTTCCTTCCTCGTAAAAGCGAAATTGATTGACGCCTATAGCTTAGGTGGTAGAGCACTTACCCGGCAATCAAGGGGTCGTGGATTCGAGTCCCACGAGGCGCCCGGAAATCGTTATTTTCCTTACGAGTAATTTAACACATATTATACATGTTTATACATTACGATATATGTAAAATTTTAGATTATTTTAAATTATTGGGAAGGGTTCGGGACCCACGGGCCGTTATAACCTCCACATATATGGACATATGCAGATGTCAGCATATTTATTGTCCCGTAGCAATCCCTCAGTAGTCAATATTGGACAAACATTGCCCTTTTTTATGCATACATTTTACGTTTTTCATCAAATGACTGCTTTGCATTAAAAGTTAAGATTTTTTTTAATCGAAGGCCAATTAAGTTTATAAAATGTCTCAGATATAAGTTTACATCAATGTGGAATTCTCAAAATTATTGGGGGGGGGGGGCAAAGCACATTTTATGTACGTTTATACATTACAGTATATGTAAAATCGCAATTTATTTCAGATTATTGGGGGGGCTTGGGCCCCACGGGCCCATATAACTCTACGCCTATGTAAGTCTATAGCGTCAATAAAATGTGTGAAATGGAAAGTACGTGAGAAAAATGCAAATGGAAAAAATATAACCAGCTAGCAGATTTTAAAATAGGATAGATTGTTGGCTTTCACGAGGCTGAGTGGTGATTATAAGGTTTAGGGGCATATATTGAGAAGGATAACACTATTGTCCAGTGATGTGCCAAAAAATTGTTGGTAGACGGCGCTGACAAAAGTAGAGTCGAGATTAAGGTACAGGTAGTGATTAGCATGATGATTGGCTCATCTGTTAACCAATCCATGCCAAGACTTTTAAAAAATGGAATTCTTGTATTGATAAAGAAATGCGTGGCGCGAAGAGAGGGATCCATTGTATAGTAGTATGGCTGTGAAGAATTTAAAACTCTATTTTCCAAGGAAACCAAACCCTCTTGAAAATAGATTTCTGGGAAAAAAAACTACAACAACAAACGGTAATATTATAACTTATATACAAAATTATATCGAAATATAAATCCGCAACTTCCACGATTTGACTACAGAAATGTCGAAATTCAAAGCAAGAGCTCTCATATTTTTAAAACTAGTCGTGAAATTTCTTTTGGGTGTAGATTAGATAAAATTCATGGCTAATGTTTCTGTACTATGTCCTTTGAATTGATAATACTAGGGGAATTTTTTCCAGCCTGTTTCTTGCCCTATGTCACCCCCTAGACTTTGATGTTAATAGTGCCAAATGATGATGTTTGTTTACGTTTGATCGAAGTTGGACCATTTAATAGATTTTGAAATATCTTAAATATATTTTTAAAGGAACATTTTCCAATATCTGAATGAATTGAACTAGCAACGCGCTTATTTTATAGTAGTGTAAATTCCGAATTCAAATTTTTCTTGAAATTTTCATTTCGAACTAAACATTTAAATGCTATGGACTGCTTTCAAATGTGCAGCAAATAACATATGCCTTGACACATAGACGACAGGCACTGCTGATAAATAGCCTTTTATTTCTGTGCAAACATTTTATAACGCTTCTGTTAAAGAATTGATTCAATACTTTGTGTCGAAACGGTCCTCTTCTTGACCAAAGGGTGAGGCTCAACAATGGGTTCAACCTATTACTGAAATTCAACGCAGAAAAAGAAACTCAGACGTAAAAAAACCATTGTTGAAAATTCTCAGAGCCAGGTAAGAAAAAACCCTGTACGAACTAATAAAAGTCAAGACCTACAAAACGAAATCTCTTATTTTTTCTCTGTCCTTCTTGCTACCAGGGCCGAATTTTTTGGTAACCGATATTAATGACGGTATATCCATTTCCTTTCCAGAAAAACATAAAAGGAAGGATTCAGAGAATGAAATTGGCAAAATACTGTTATTTCTTTTTTCCTTTATAATGTAAGACGTACTTTTCTTTGTAGATGCTCCTTTTACTAAAATGGTCAAAAGAAATTGGATGCTCTGGCCATGTAAGAAACGAAGAATGCAAGGCTGAATAAATGTAAACTCTTTTCAAATAAAAAAAAATGGTTTTCTGTCCTATCATATTAAATGAATATACTCCTATTTAATGTTAATGTTTTATGTCCTCAAGATAGTCATTCTTTTCGCTCAATGGCAGTGCTACAATACTCTGGAGCATAGCCTAATTATGAAAATACTTTGTGTCCTCAAGCAAATCATAATTTCCGTTCAGTGTTTGTGCTATAATACTCAGCAAAACTTTGAGTCCGGAAGCAAGTCATCCTTTCCGTTCAATGCTAGTGCCATAATATTTTGAAGTATAACCTAATTACCGAAATGCTTTATACTATTAAGAAAATCATCCTTTCGTTCAATGTTAGTACTACAGTACTGTGGAGTGAAACCTAATTTCTGAAATGCTTTATATTCTCAAGCAAGTCATCCTTTCCGTCCAATGTTAGTGCCACAATACTCTGAAGTGTAACCTAATTCCCAAAATGCTTTGTGTCCTCAAGAAAATCATCATTTCCATTCAAGGTCAGTACTACAATACTCAGAAGTGTAATCTAATTCTCGAAAAGCTTTGTGTCCCCAAGTAAGTTATCCTTTCCATTCAGTGTTAGTGCCACAATACCCTAGAGTGTAACCTAATTTTCGAAACGCTTTATCTCCTCAAGAAAACAATTAACAACAATTCGTGCAATGTTAGTGCTACGGTACTGTGGAGTGTAACCTAATTTCCGAAATGCTACATATTTTCAAGAAAGTCATCCTTTCCGTTCAACGTTAGTGCTAAAATACTCAGGAGTGTAATCTAATCCTCGAAAAGCTTTATGTCCCCAAGCAAGTCATCCTTTCCATTTAAGGTTAGTGCCACAATACCCTAAAGTGTAACCTAATTCTCGAAACGCTTTATATCTTAAAGAACATCATTCTTTCGTTCAATGTTAGTGCTACAGTACTGTGGAGTGTAACCTAATTTCCAAAATGCTTCATTTTCTCTAGAAAGTCATCCTTTCCGTTCAATGTTAGTGCTAAAATACTCTGGAGTATAACCTAATTCTCGAAACGCTTTATGACCTTAAGCAAGTTCTCCTTTCCGTAAGTAAAACCAGTCGAAATAAACAGGCCACCTAGAGATTTCCGTATCGATAACACATCTCTCTTAAATGTAATCAAACATGTTAGAGCATGAAATTTTCCATCCTACGATGATGCAAATGTAACGTATTTGTTTATTGTACTCTTAACTAGGGATCGATTACTATAGTACTATAGAACGGGTGCGATTTCTTTCACACACCGTGGTCCCGGGTATAAATTGCACGCATTTCCAGACGCAGCATTCCCCTTTTAGAAAAACGTTCGGACACCCATGTATATATCTCAAACTAGAACTTCTTTTTAAAAAAACGGTAGTCCTTAGCCCGAGACAGTACCACCCAGATAACAAAGATCGCCCTTGGGACGTCCTGAGGACGTTCTGGACATCCACAGGACATACTTAGGACGATTTCTAATATCTGGGAAACTCTGTACCAGAGCGTCACAACGACAAGACCAACACAATACTGGAAACGATGCTCTTCTCTTTGTATATAAATGTATAAATATTTATATAGGAATATTAGTATAATAATATACAAATATTTCGAATATACCTTTGGCTGTCTTTTATCATAAGGCACAAATAACAAGAAATTTCTCCTGATCTAGACGATTTAGTGCAAATCTACAAGGTAGAAAGTAAGCTCTTAACTAATATGTTGAAGCTTAATTATACTTTTTTCTTGTTTACACGGAAAACAATTAAAACTTTTAGATTGAAAACTTACGCTGACTTCACAGCAGAAGATTAAACTATAATAATTATTTTTGATAATTACTAGAAATGACTGACTGGTTATCAGCTAGCTAAAGTAATCCAGAAAAGTATTGATTTTATGAGAATTTTATTGCAGATTAAATGATAATGAAAATTACAACGATTACGAAAACTTGGTACAAGCGTCAAGCCTTTGGTTATAATTGAATCGGTCATTTTAAAAAAAGATTATATTTCATTGTTTTCGAACGGAGTTGACCCTTTTTTAAAATGACCAATTCAATTATAATTAGAATTAACTTTTTATTTGAATATAATATTATAAACACCAATAAGTTAAAAGGTTTCTACCAATTTTATAACCACATGATTAGGTCTCTATTATCACTATGGTATTATTGTAATGTCCTCATGCTACAATATCATAGGTCAATGCTTTAACCAATATGGCAGCATTATTATTTAACGCATTGTGCTTTTATAACTTCTACAATATATAAAATCTGCATTTTAATTTGCTTCTAACCTCGAAAAGCTCCGAAATTTGGAAGATTACTAAATTTTTCAGAGAGCTTCCACTTTCCGAAAATTTTAATACGCTTCGATTTCCATCGATTAATTTCCATCCATTAATCGATGTCCATTCAGGTTTAAATGCAATTAAGTTAAATTTATAAGATGAGATGATAAACTATCATTTAACTAATGCTGTTTTTCTGCGGACAAACCAAAAAATTCTAAAACATTTCAAGAACAAAAGTAAGCGGTTTTCAACAATACGAATGCGCAGAAAATGTATTCGTTTGTTTGTGTTTACACGGGGCCAAGGGAATAAATGTCATGCTGCGTCAAGATCTGCAGTTTTTCGAGGAAACCGCAAGTTTGCCGCCAGGAGACCCAAACTTCATACTACTATTGTGAGTAGAAATTTGGCATAATTTCCACGATACAATTGGGAATCGTGCACGGGTTAATGGCACGATGGGATAAATACATTGCTACTACGCCACTTTAGAGAAGTAGGCTTACTTTTTCCGAGAAACCCAACCCTTTTCCGAAAAGGTAACAAAACCCCAGACTATT
>QLNU02014802.1:13275937-13286709 GCA_006491805.2 Dysdera silvatica
TAGATCCTTATTAAAAAGTATATCTGTTTTCTATAATTAATTTTGCGTGTGGATTTATCACATAAAAGTATAATATAATCACGCCGACCCCATATAACATGGGAAATGGCAAAGCGAAAGAAGAAGAAGAATCAAATGTAAAATAATAAAAAAAACGATAATAAGGTTCTGTATTTGCATATACGCAATTTTTGTAATTAGCTTATGACATTTATTTCGCCATCATTAACATCATCAACTTAGAAAATAGAAATAGTAATTATTACATTTGCACAAGGAATTATTTAAATATGCGTAACTCCATTATTAAGGTACACACAAGAATATTAGTTGAGGTGAAAGCAACGCATAAATTTTATTAATTAATGAATTTATGCAATATTATTTATTCTTGTAATTGCGTAAAGACACCAGAGGGCACCTTATTAATTGAGAAATAATAGATAATTCCTTTTAGTCTATCCTAACGACTATTCTATATTCCTTTTTGTGATTGATATTACAAATACGTAACGAAATTTTTTGCGAACAATTATAATAAATGGAACATATAGAAGAAAATAAAGAAGCGGAAAATAGTTATAGTTTCCTACTCTCTTATATATAAATAGATTTATAATATTGTTTATTGTGTATAAACTATTGTTAATTAAGGAAAGAGGAAATAGTTAGGTACAACTATCAGAAATGGGCAAGTATATACATTGATGATGATGTCCATTGAAAATAGGAAAGTATATCTATTTGAAATGGGGTATTGAAATATTGTCATATGTATATATATATATATATACACATGCAGTAAAACCTCTCTACAATGATATCCGATATAATGATAAATCCCTCAACAACAATAACTTTCTCTACAACGACAATTTTTCTCGGTCCATATAATATTGTTGCAGAGAAGTTTTACTGTGTGTGTATATATATATACAGTCTATAACTAAAATATTGAAGCAACAAGAAGGTGTTGACGATTTCGATAAAAATTGGTGGATATGAAGAACATACATAGAAAAAGAAATCATTAAAATTTCAGAACAATTGAATGATTTATTGCAGAGTTTGACCGTTACAAAGGGAGGAAGTCAATAAGGCGTTGGTCCACCTCTGGCCTGGATGCAAGCTGTCACCCGGCGTGGCATAGACTGATAAAGATCCCGGATGGTGTCCTGCGGAATTTCTTGCCAAATTGTCTCCAACTGTCGGGCTAAATCGTCAACATTCCGGGATGGTTGCAATCGCCTTCCCATAGCGTCCCAAATGTGCTCTATGGGAGAGAGATCAGGAGATCTAGCTTGCCAAGGAAGTGTTGGGCAAGCTTGAAGACAATTCATAGCAACACGTGCCGTGTGCGGCCGGGCATTGTCTTGTTGAAACGTAAGTCCAGGGTGTCGCAAAAGGAACGGTAACACAACCGGTCGTAGAATGTCGTCTACGTACCGCTGTGCTGTAAGTGTGCCAGAAATGACCACCAAAGGGGTCCGGCTATCAAAGGAGATGGCACCCCAGACCATAACGCCCTGTTGTGGGCATGTGTGGCGTGCGATAGTAAGGGCAGGATCCCCACGCTGCCCTGGACGTCTCCAGACACGTCTGCGGTTGTCGTCAGGACACAGTTGGAAACGGGACTCGTCACTAAAGACTATACGTCCCCAGTCAGCGCAGTTCCAAGTTGATCGAGCCCGGCACCACTGTAATCGGACTTGACGGTGTAAAGGCGTGAGAGGTAAGCGGCGTAACGGTCGGCGCGAGCGTAAATTCCGCTCTCTCATTCGTCTGTAGAGGGTCATGTTGGACACATGTGTGCGAGCCATACGTTAGATAGTTGATAACGACGAATCCGGTGCTGTGACAGCTGCTCTGACAATCGCTCTGTCTTCCCGTTCTGTTGTGGCCCTAGGTCGACCGCTGCCATCCCTACGCTGACATCTGCCGTTGTTGACCCACTCTTGCCAGCACCGTCCAATCGCCGCATCGCTTCGACCCACATGTCCAGCGATTCTTCGATTCGTCCAACCAGCCTCTTTCAAACTCTGACATATGCTCGTAATGAGCACGAATCTTTCGGCGAGGCATTGTTACAGTCGACGTAAGATATCCGCAGTCAAAATGCAACAGAAATTTTGACCACATATTGAGAATCGCTCCTTATATACACCTGCTGAATGCGCAGTTCCGATGCGCTGGAGTTCCCGCTATTCATTCATTGGACACCAAATTTTAATCATTTGCATGTTCGGTCAAAATGTCTTTGCATACGAAATTTCATTACAATCGGACAACTCCTTCTTGGTGCATCGATTTTTTTGTTATAGAGTGTATATATATTATTTATAAAAAACGTAAGAAAGTTATGTAGAATTGAAATGACAGGAAATTGACAGAAATAGCAGAAACACAGTAAAACGTTACAAATTATTGTTATTTTTTTATTACTTTTATTTTTTATTGTATTTTTATTTTATTGTTATTTTTATTTTTAATGTTTTTACTGTGTTTCTGCTATCTCTATTTCTGTCAATTTCCTGTCATTTCAATTTTACATAACTTTCTTACATTTTTAAAAATACTATTTTCATCATAAAAATTCACTTGCAGGTTTTGTTTCTCGTCCATGAATATATGTATATATATATTTATATGTATATACATATATATATATATATATAGAGAGAGAGAGAGAAAACATATAGGTATATAGAAAATAAATGGATATAACAATTGGAAAAAGACAAATAAAATATACATACAAAAGGTTAAACACTGGTAAAATAGCAATGAAAAAGATCACTCAAGCTTTCGGAGGTGTGTGTGTAATCGGTATTTAACCTTTTGTATGTAAATTTCCTCCCTGGTACCCTGTATTTTATTTCTGTTATACAGATAAATACCTGGATATAACAACAGGAAATAAATAGGCATAATGAAAAGATATTGCATTAGAAAATAGACAGGTATTGGACGTAGTATTACGCAGATTAAGTTAATTATAGTTTTTCAACGCTTTAAAAGTAGCTGTGAAATATTCCCAGCCACGCTTGATACAAGAATAATTATTAAAAAGACAATTTATTTATAATGATCATAAATCATTCAATTATAATTCATTCAAGTCGATATATAATATGCAAATAATATTGTATATATGTATGTAAACAATATACGAGCAATCGTTAAGTAAGCCAAAAGCCCTCTTTTATGGTATATTCCAACATTCGTCACCTTTAGTAATGAGTATTATTTTCTCACCCTGCGTGTAAATTATTATTTATAATTTGTAAAATAAGCGTAACGTAACATATAATTTATCAAATCGTTTTCAAAAAAATTAACGTAATTATAAGTATATTTAAAAGTATGTCGTTGGACACCTTATTCTGATAACTTTTCGTAATAAATAATTTAAATAAAATCGCAAAATTGCGCAAGTACGATGGAACTAAAACTAGGAAACTGGCAATAAACGTGTCTGTAAAACCAACTAAGCAACCACAAAATTTTTACACTGTACTGTATCATGAATAGGGAAGACAATATACGTCGGTGTTACCCAAAACAAAACAATTATTCATATTCAAAGTGCAGAGTATCCTTCCTAGACATACACGCGCCTTTGTTCCTGCGGTGCCTTGTCAACAGCGAAAACGAACATTTCAATAATATATTTTCTCTAAATTCGTTTCGGCGAGCGAGTTTAATATGAATGTTTCTATTCCTTCTTAGAAATGAAGACTGTATAACGAAGCTCGCATGCATTAATTTCGTGTAATATTTCAAAATACGTGTACCCCATAGGAATTAATAATTATTCAGGCGCAATTTATAAACGCCTGGTTAATATGCAGCCCATCAGTTTTGTTTGTTGGTCTGCGGAAAGAGGTTGTTGTATGAGGAGAGTTCGTTTTCCCGGCCGGCGCACCTTTCGGCGCTTTAAATGCTAAGAATAATAGTGGGAACGAAAAATCAATATAACCCATTTGCAAACTAGGTGGCTAACGAAGCTTTGCTTTACATATTAAGTTATTTTTTTATTAAACATATGTAAATTGCCCGGCCATAAAGGGCGACAGCGCCAAAAATACATATTTCCCCTTCTCGTCTCTCGGTGTTTAATTACAGTTCGGAGGTTGATTCATGCGGTTTTTGCAAATCGAAAAGCGCGAAATATTAATGAAACTTTCGCTACGTATTGTCACTTCTGAAAATTGACGCATGTGCTTCTGGTTTTGGGCTTAAAAAATGCTTCTGTCACATTGCGGATGGAATCTAATTATCATAATACGCAAATGACACGCGATTAAGGTCTTGCACATAATATGCACGCAGTTTTCCACTATCATTTGCCTGACTATCTATAATCTTCCACTACCTTTTGTTCCTTCCAATGGGATCTGAAATTTTTCTTTAATATCGCTAACGTGCAAGATATTTCCACTGATAACATCCTTTTGATATTATCAGTGGTAGATATTTCAGCTGATAATATCATTTACTGTCCAGTTTCACTAATCGATTAAATTCCTTTCTTTCTTTCTTTCTTTCTTTCTTTCTTTCTTTCTTTCTTTCTTTCTTTCTCTCTCTCTCTCTCTCTCTTTCTCCCTTCCTTCCTTCCTTCCTTCCTTCCTTCGTTCATTCATTCAAAATACTTGTTGAGCCGTGACATACACATTGAGTGAAAAGACAAAACCAATTGCCGATTTGACAATACCGATATTAAATAATGGTTCGGCTACCATATTACCTTGAATGTTCTCACTGGCGTACGTAGTGGGGTGTTAATGGGAGCTATAACTACACTCATTGAGATGAAATTTTTGTATATATCATCATCATCATCATATTCAACCATTATCTATCCACTGCTGGATGAAGGTCTCTCCAAATGCTTTCCACACAAGTCTATCCTGGGCCATTCGTTTCCACGTCACCCCAACCTGTTTTCTTATTTCATCCACCCATCTAGTTTGAGGACGTTTTCTAGGTCTTCGGTGGTCTCTTGGAATCCAGTTCAGAATTTCTGTTGTCCATCGTTGATCAGTTCTTCTTGCAATATGCCCAGCCCATCGCCATTTCAGCCCTTTTACTTTAACAATGATGTCCTCTACTCTAGTTTGCTCTCTCACCCAAGTGTTTCTTTTTCGATCTCTCCTAGTTATTCCAAGCATGCACCTCTCCATGCTCCTTTGCGTTGTCTGTAACTTTCGTATTGCTCCAACTGTTAGACTCCATGTCTCTGATCCATAAGAGAGGACTGGCAATACACACTGGTTGAAGACCTTTCTTTTTAGACACAAAGGCAATTTCCCCTTCAGGATAAAACTGTTTCTTCCAAATGCACTCCAGCCAAGTTTAATACGTCTGTTGAGTTCTTTCATAATGTTGCCATCCATTGAAATCAGCTGGCCAAGGTAAATATATGAATCAGCAATTTCTAGCTCAATGTTGTCAACTTGTATTTTTGTTTCCTCTACAAAATTATTGAACATGATCTTAGTTTTTTGTAGGTTCATCTTGAGTCCAACTTCTTTACTTCTAGTTGAGAGCTCCTGTACCATGTCTTGGAGTTCTGATGGGTCCGTTGAAAAAATAACAATGTCATCAGCAAACCGCAAATGATTTAAATATTCACCATTTATTTTTATTCCCTTGTTATTCCAATTTATCAGCTGAAAAATCATCTGTAAAGCTGAAGTAAAAAGTTTTGGAGAAATGGTATCTCCCTGCCTCACCCCTTTGCCAAGTTTGATAGTTTTGGTATCTTTATGTAACCGAAATTTTGCACTTGCATTTTTATACACACGTTTCACCATGTCAATGTACACATCCTCAATGTCTGTTGATCTTAAAGAGTTGATGACTGCTGATGTTTTAATAGAGTCAAAGGCCTTCTCATAGTCAATAAATGCAACACACAATGGAAGTTCATATTCATGTGTTCTTTCAATTAATTCTCTTAATACTTGAATATGGTCCACTGTACTGAATCCACTTCGAAATCCAGCTTGTTCTCTTGGTTGAGCTGCATCTAATTTTTTCTGCAGGCGATGTGTTAGCACTTTTGTGAAGATTTTATAAATAGCAGGTAACAAGCTAATTGGTCGGTAATTTTTCAAATCCTCTTTATCACCTTTTTTATGCAAAAGAATTACTGTTGCAGAATCCCATTGGTTTGGTATGTTACCGCTGTTAAGACATTTGGTAAAGAATTTTGCAAGTATGTCTTCTACATATTCTCCAGCTTCTTTTAGGATATCTAATGTAATACCATCATCGCCAGGGGCTCTTCCTTTCTTCATACTTTTTATTGCAAATGAAACTTCTTCTTTTAAGATTTTAGGAGCTGTTCCTTCGACTATTTCAGTGTCTTCGTTTAATCCACTGTTACTTTCATATAGTTTTTTGTAGAATTCTTCAACTCTTCTAAGTATTTCTTCCCTATTTCTTGTTACGGTGCCATCCTCTCCTTTTAATGCAATGATGTGTTTCTTCCCAACAGATAAACTTCCTTTAACAACCCTAAGGCTCTTGTTATTTTCAATGGCCTTCCTTACTAACTCACAATTGAATTTTCTTATGTCTTCTTTCATGCTTTTGCGCAGAGTTTTACAAAGTTCTATGTACTCAATCCTGGAACTGGTATTTCGATTGTCCACCTTCATATCTCTTCGCCTTTTCATGAGCTGTTTCGTCTTCTCAGATAATTTGCTATTGTGCTTTTTACAGGTTACACCACCAATTTCCCCAGCAGTTTCAACTATTGTCTTAACAATGTTTTCATTTGCTTCTGAGATATCACTTTCATCAATAAGTCCTTCCAGTGCAGAAAAGCGATTTTTTAATTCCAACTTGAATGCCTCGGTATTTTCTTTTAATTTCTTTAAATCCACCCTCTTACTTACTTGTTTCCTAATGAGCTTCTGTCGTTCTAATTTAGTATTTAAGTGCACTTTACATCTCACCATTCGATGATCACTTCCAGTATTAAATCTGTTCAGTACACTGCAATCTTCAATAATTGATTTCTTGTTTGCCAGGATATAGTCAATTTCACTAGTTCCCCCATTTGGGTGTTTCCATGTCCATTTTCTTTGCGGTTTCTTCTTAAAAAATGAATTCATGATGCTAAGGTTTTCAGCTTCTGCAAATTCGATGAGTTGATCGCCACGTTCATTCCTTTCCCCATATCCGTATTTACCAACCGATGTCTCTCCTTGTTCCTGTTGTCCAATTCTTGCATTGAAATCCCCCATGATGAGCTTGATATGTTGTTTCCCTTTGGTGTGTAACTCTTTGATTTCTTCATAAAATTCTTCAACCTCTTCGTCGGTATGGCTTGATGTTGGTGCATATACCTGTACTATTTGAAGTTGGTATCGCTGGGTTAGTTGAACAACGAGCCTCGCTGCTCGATCTGATGTACTTTCAACTTCCAGAAGACAGTCTTTAATTCTTTTGTTGATTAAGAAGCCAACACCACTTGTTCTTCCAGTTTCCGTTCCTCTATAATAAAACAAATGTCCGCTTTTAAGTTCCACCAACTCTTCACCTTTTCTTCTAACTTCACTGAGTCCTACAATGTCCCATTTGATCTTGTCAAGTTCCTCTTCCAATTCCTGAAGTTTTGCTTCAGAAGCAAGGGATCGTCCATTAAACGTAGCCAAGGTCAATAACAAACGGCAGCCTGGGCCATTCCAGTGATTCTTAGCACCCCCTGCTTTCATGCCACACTGACCGCTGCCTTGATCAGGAGCACTCCAGCACCTGGAGACTAGGGGCCATGGTTTCTGGTGTGTCAACATAATGGAGGAATTAGCCATAATTTCACCACGCTGGCTAGACGGGTTGGTGAATTAGCCCTCCCCTTCCGCCTTTCTATCCGTGCAGCAAATATTAATTTGCCACATAAATAGAAAGCTCAGCCTGCACCACTTGAAGGCGGGGTAGGACACTAGGTTACTGGCCTGGCCGGTTCCACACATCGTCACATACGTTCAGCGTGTGGGTCTCCTTCCAGTTAGATACCAGCAACCCTTTTGCAGGCCATATATATATATATATATATATTTATAAAACTAGGATATTACCCTAAAACACTCAAAAACAAAAAGATTTACCGATTACGTCTCATGCAATTTGGCCCACAGGTGGCGCAGTGGTAACATGTTCGCCTAGCTCGCCGTTATCCCAGGTACGACCCTCCAACGGTGCCACTGCAATAACGCCTGCCGACTAACTGCTCACTATAGTCCAGGGATTGGTTCTCCTGTCCATAAGAGGTTCGGGTTTCTCTGAAGACTGTAGGTCCCTGCGCAGCTTGACACTTGCACCGTAAAATTCACAATCCATCAACCTCATACAATTTGACAGGTATGGCATGTTTTATTATTTTGTAGTTCCGTTTTACGTTGTTATGTTTAAACATTTGTTTGTTTTTTTATTGTATTAGTTCGTATTTCCCTATCTAAAACGGAGACGGTGTAAAAATGTAAGTACTGCAATTTCTTCGAAGAAAGTCTCTCTCATTAATGACCATTTCTGTCCAACGATGGTATTTTGTGGTCCTCTATAAATGTTCCAGAGAATTACCTATTTTGATTAGCATTTTTTCCTGTTCCATGATGCCCTTTCCCGTCTCGTGAAAGTTTTCAACAGGCGAGCAATTTGTGTATAGAAATTTAAGTTAGTATATAATTATTATTTTTAATTATGTTCATTTTTACTGTATCTTAAATATTCGAAATTTTTTGTGCTGCAGAGCGCCATAGGCATTTGACTAACTACGGCGCTTCGTCCCTGAAACATACTTAGCCCCCCCCAAGAAAACAAAAAAATGTATAAATAAATTCTTTGTGGGGAGCATTGATTGGATTAAATATTACAGTCTCCCCTAAAACTTGAGACTAGTTACGGCAGTAACTTAGGTATGCCGTATACTTATTTTTGTATTTGGTCAAATCAGAAAAGATGACTTTGGTTTACAATTTTTTTTTACAGCAAATTTTTTTACAGTATAAAAAACGATGACCATAGCAAATTTTTCCTGATAGCTTGATCGATATTTTTAAAAAATATTGCGAAAGAATATAGATTTTAAAATTATTTTTTGTTTTTGGACAATGCACCAAGCTATCTTCCGCTATTTTTTTTTCATCCTATATTTTTTATTTGAAGCTCATTTATTTTTTTTCACAGCGTTCGTTTTTAATACACTCTGTGTATTTTTTACTTTAGTGTGACATCTAACATATTTCTTACTGTAACGCCTTAGTAGGACCTCACGGTATATGACGCAGAATGACCCTTGTTCTTGCGCCCGGGGCCTGATTACCGACTAAGCCCACAAGGCCCAGAGCCCCCAGTTGAAGGGGGGGGGGCAAATTGTGTTTTTTACTTGTTTGTTTGGATTTTTATGGCGCAAGGGTATCTTGGTTACACGGCGCCATTTTTTTTCATTTTACTCGACTTTTGTTTACTCACTTTTGATCAGTATCTAGAAAATTTGTAGTTAAAAACCTTCTTTGGGCTATTTTAAATATAATTTAGCACACATTTGAGTTTTCGAATGAGTAAGTACGTATTTTAATATATACTTTTAGGACCCTCCCTCTAAATCTTTCACCGCGGGAAAGAGGCCCCCCCCCAGATAATACTGTACTTATGGCCCCTATATGCCTTAATCGGGGCCCCTGCTTGCGATATTAACGTGTAGCCAATCAACTCTAAGTTCCACCACATGTCAAGGTTATATTTTTGCTACTGAACACAGTATAACCTATGGATTAAAAGGGAAGGGGTCGGTGGCGGATTTATAAAATTGCCGCCCTTAGGCACAGCCTGTACTGCCGCCCCCTCCCTCCTTTACAAAGAGAGGAATATTTGTTAAAAAAAAAAACCACATATCATACTCTTGGCGTTTTACATGTAAAGAAAATTTTTCGTGCGATGTGTAAAAACTCCATAGCCAACATCGATTAGCGTTTTGTTCATCTTCAATGACGCCTGCAAAACGTTTCTGTTCTGGCTTTTTTGAAAGCCACGAAGTTAAACAACTAATGGCAATTTCCATGTGTTGATACCAGATACACCCGCGTCTCTGGTGGGAAGTATCTAATATTGTAATGTAAACAATATGGTCTCATAGTCCTTTGTCTTTCGATTTTGTAATTTATATTTGCGGATAATTTGAAGTAGTTGCCTACGTATCATCGCCATTAAGGAGACAGGACAATAATTAAAAAGAAACATTATTTTCAACATTGTCCAGTTTGGAAAATTTTATTTTTAAGCTCTTTGATGCCGCCCCTAGCTCGGCCTGTGCTTTGTGTGCCTATTTAGAAATCCGCCGCTGGCAGCCGTTTTATAAACTATTGAAGACTATTACAGCATTTTATCTCATTAATGTTGATTTAATCAGCGACTGTTCCTAGTTAATGGCGGTATTTTGAAATCCCGGTAGCTGCTTCATGAAATTAATAGAAACATACGCAGAAGGCGACTCACTTCTTTTCCTGTTTGCTGACATTTCATCTCCGCCCCTCGGAAGTCTCTGACGCGGAATAAAGCATCGCAGCCACTGCTCAGGTTTGGCAAGTTTCCCCAGAATAAAATTTCGTATAAAGTGGATAGGTGAGTGTGATTAAATTTTGGAAGAATTTTAACCCAAAGAAGGTAGTCCTTGGGCCATAGAAACGCAAAGAAAACTTATTTTTAGAGAGTCAATTTTTGTGATGCGAACTTTTTACTGGTGCCACTATCGCGCTACACTT
>QLNU02014802.1:13289823-13303088 GCA_006491805.2 Dysdera silvatica
ATATTATTTCATAATGGGAGGTTTCTTTGTTAAAAATGGGAGGGGGGTTTGACAGAATCTCTCTTTCTCTCTCTCATAAGGCAATTGTGATAATAGGATTGCGATAATAGTTGTCCAAATGAAGGAGGTTTAACCCCAACTCCCCATGTACATGGCAGCTTAATATATTTACTACTATAAGTAGTACTAATAAATAAATGCTCTAAATAAGACTAATGTTATAAATAATACTAATATATAAATACTATAAATAAGATTAATTCTATAAATAATACTAATATATAAATACTATAAACAATACTAATAAATAAATACTATAAATAATACTAATAAATAAATACTATAAATAATACTAATGCTATAAATAATATTAATGCTATAAATAACACTACTAATAAAAAATAACACTATTTTTTATAGTATTTTATTGTCATTATGATGCACTTCATAAATGTGTGGCCCGGTACTGTATATTTTCGGCCACATCACTGCACCACGTAAGGGCCACGTCCACTTAAAGCTTAATGCCTTACGTGGCATATATCTGGGGATATATCCGGATATATATCAGTATATATATATATATATATATATATACATATATCGAATACATATATATCCGCAAAACTTTATCTGCAACATTGTCAAATTACATCGGGCGAGTCTTTACTCCCATTGCATCTTGGTATCATGCTAGCTACTAATGCATCGGGATTTTATGTATATGGTATCCATAGAGGTAAATGGCAGATAGTTGTTTGTTTGTTTGGCTTTTTTATGGCGCAAGAGCATCTGGGCTATACTGCGCAAGCATGACAGATAATCTGTTTGTTTTTTATGTTGAGTGCTGTTCTGGAGAACTGCTATTTCAATAGTATTAAATCAATTACAATTTGTTAACTTTATGGCGCAAGGACAGAGATAGTTATTCAAGTCCAGTGGGTCGAATAGGGCAACCTTCGCCTAAAAGTATTATTTATTTAAAATTTGATATGATTTTGTCACCAATTTTCGAGATTACACTTGTATTTTTTAAAATACTTGTATATGTCCGCTATTATTAAAGTAATGCGAAACTTAATGTATTTGATGTATGAGTAAAGCAGTGTTAGTATTGCTCGCGAGTTTTCTAACGGCTTTCTCAGTCAAATGGCGTCATCCACTATCAATTGAGCAGAGAAGTTAATCGTTCTGAAACCTTTCAGAAATAATAAGCGGTTGTTTAAAAGATAAACGCCCTGTGATTCATAGTTAGTAATTAAAGGATGATGGGCGAAAACGAAGGTTCTAGTGAGCTAATTGTTTACAGTGATGACTGTTTTTGTTAACGGAAGAGTTTGTTTTTGTTGGCAGAACAGTTAACATATATATATATATATATATATAACATTAATTCAAGTTATCATCTAGGTTTACGCTTTTAAATCAAGAGGGCGTGCACTGACAAAAAAAAGTTTAATACGCATTCTAATTACAATAATAGATGGTTTATTAGAATTGAAACAAAATGTAAAAGATTTTTTATAACATTTTCAATGTTGTTATAATCAAGATAACACTTTTGTTAGCAATATGATTATGTTTAATATTAAATGAAAAATAATAATAGTATAATATTTTACAGGTAGATTAATCCCTAACGGTATAATCTCTTCTGAAAACTCGAATGCTCGAGGTGACCCAACTTACAGATGCATTAGATTGGCCACCCTGCCGTTGAAATTGACGAGAGGGGACTCCATTTTTTAACGATTCTACTAAAAGGTTTATTTGTCTAGATTTTACAAAATTTTATTAATCAGGGATTGGAATTCCTAATGCTCAAAAGTACGAAAATAAATAAAAAAATGACTAATTTATAAAGTTTCTTTGTTGCTCGATTTCTTCTATCTTTTAAGTTTTGTTTAGTAATTTTAGAAATTGATGGATTTCTGTAAATAGTCGAACGCTGTAATAAATGATCGAAGATGTAACGAACGTAATTTCTGTAGATAAAGTAAAAAATAATATACGTCACTATACTCTCACGTATAACAATTCATATCTATGGTTTGAATATACTATCATATATTGAACAATTGTTGACTCATTGTTCGATATAAGTCTCAGCAAAATGTTCCCCATCTACGTATATTAGGAGTAATAATATTTTATAATATTCCAAATAGGTCATTCATTCATTCATTCATTCATTCATTCATCTGCCTTGTCTAAGAAGGTTCCCTTAGTCTTTACTGATCATCTTTTAAATACAGATAAATGCGGTTATAATGAAGATACAATAACCCAATATACAGTTTTCTTCGCTATAGCTGTTATTCTCAATAAGAGTTCTTCTGTATAACCATTTATTTAAAATTGTACTTTTGTATAACCGTTAATATATATATAATTTACAACTCAGCGCACTCCGTCACCTACTGCTTCTCTTATAATTTTGAAAAGAATTAATAGTGAATGACGCATTGGTACTATTTTTTCTTAATCTTTATGAACGCTTTCGATTTCTTAGGACAGCATACCAGCCGTGGGAATTGTTTCAATTTTTAGTATGAGAACACATAATTTGTATGCCACTGAAAATTAAAATGTATGTATTTCACTAAAAAAAGCTTATTTGTAAAGGAAACAGAAATGAAAAAATTTTGGAATATAAGGGTATAAATAAAATTTGAGAGAAACCCATTTTTCGTTATAACCCGTGAAACCATTTGCTATATTCGGTATATACATTAAAGCAAACTAACAGGAATAATTTATGTGTTATAGCCTTCAATTGTTTATATTCCCGTTCTTTATAAGCTATTTCCGCTATTATGAAAATGAGGGAAGTTTGAGTGAAAAAAAAGTAAAAGCTAATTTTGCTAATTTATTGTAAAGTTGAGAATGACCAACGTTAATACGTAACATTTCTTCCAAATTTATCGCCTACGAAATTGATTAGTTTGCTTCTCGACAAATATTAATAAGTTTTGCTTATCCACATAATTTAAACAGTCGCCTTTACTCCAGGTAATTGAATTTTGGAGTTTTTGATTCTCTTTTATGTAAATTAATTTTCTCGTGGACCTGACTTTTCGAATTCAGAAAATAGAATCTTTTGATAAAAGCGAATATTCATTTGTCCATTAGCAGGGGTACCAATAAAGAAATTATGTGTGAATTGTATATATATCGATGTTGTTGGCTAATGCTGGAAAGAAAATCTCCAATACATTCCCTGAAACATGTGATGGAAAATAATGTTGGAGAAAGAGTCCAAAAATTATTTTATTATGAATATATTTAAATAAACGCCGTTTATTATTATTATTTTTTTGTGTGCGTTCTCGCACTTGGCGGATTAGGCTTAAGACGGGCGGTGCCAAGTTCTCAAGTCTACCTTCAGTGTGAAAATATTTTTGTATGTTTCATTCTGGTGCCAGGTTTAAAAATTTTCTGACTGTTCGGCAGGTGTTTAGTATTGTTGCTTTTTGCATATCAATATATGTGTTTGGTTCAATTTCAAGTGTCTCCAAGTTCTTTTGGAGTGTGGTTGGTATTATACCTGTTGCTGATAAGACAAGAGGGATAACGTTTACCTTATCCATGTACCACATGTCTGATTTCCTGCTTTAAGTGTCTTGGTGTTTATTATTATTATTATTATTATTATTATTATTATTATTATTATTATTATTATTATTATTATTATTATATTAAATGCGAATAGCATCTGACCCTTTATACAATTTTGCAGTTAAAGATTTTCATGATCATTTAAAATTGATTACCGAAATTTTGCATCGAACAGCAATAATATAAAAATTATAAATTTTACAAGTGATTTGGCTATTTAACTAAACTTTGCATTTAAAAGAGATAGATGTTATATTGCAACTTGGAGAATAAAATTACCATTATCAACTTCCAAGTATTTTTATTCTTAAACCATTGCAGTTTATAAAGGACGTAGCCCTCTTAAACTATCATTTAACACGCTATTCTGTTTCCTTCGCCCACTCCCATTTTCTTGAGGGCCTTTTCACACTTAATTCAATCATCTTTATGTGGATTTTTCACACTTTTCTTCTCCTTTCTGAGTAGGTTTCCACATCTCTCTTAACTATTCCGGCTTATTTCATTCCCTTTATATGCGAGAACTGCTACTTCTGGCGCAGGTTCTGTCATCACATAGAGATGATATATTTCGCTCTTTGTTTTTAATTTCTTTCCTTTTCGTTTCAGCTGTCTCATATATTTCTTGAAGATCCTTTCCTTCCCACACTCCCAGCCATCCTTTGTTTCTAGCATCAATGTCCGTGTTTTGGCTCTATGAAAAACTACGTGTCCCATTATTGTTTTATAGATAATGAGTTTTAGTTTTCGTGAAATATTCCTGGAAATTTATATTTTTGGAATGAAAAATAGCTCATACTTATCTACGTATAGCAAATAAAACAGGGTTGGGTCCTAAATATTTAAATACCTGCATTCTTCCACCCATTTCCCCCCTTCCACAAGCCTCTCCTTTACCTTAAAAGTAACAACAGCGAAAGCCCATATACAGGGTCTTTCAAATTAAACGCTCCCTGTTTAGAGGGGTGTACAGGACGAAATAATGGACGGATTTATATGAAATTTTGCACACAGATATTTCTTGATATGCGCTCACGAGTTATGTCAAAAAAGGTAATATACGTTTCACGGTTACGGTTATAGTTACCGAATTTCAAAATTCCAACGGTATTTACGGTTTCTGATGGTGCCTATCATTATGCCGTTAAAAAATTGGGATGTTGCTATTTGATAATTTCAAAATTCAGTAACTATAACCGTAACCGTGAGACGTATATTACTTTTTTTTATATAACTCGCGAGCGCATATCGAGAAACATTTCTGTGTAAAATTGCATATAAATCCGTCCATTATTTCTTCCTATACACCCCTTTAAACAGGAGAGCGTTTAATTTGAAAGACACCGTATTTGGCTTTGCCTTCATCAGTTTTAAACTTGAGTGCTTTCGCGTCATTTTCGAACGTTTCTGAGCAAAGTGGCCAAAGTATACCAGATACACTTCGCAGTTCTTGAAGGATATTCTTGGGTACATTCTATCCTAACCGTTTTTTTTTTTTTTTAGTTTGGAAAAATACGAAAAGCGCGAAATGTTATGCAATATCTTTCATTTTCCTATCATTATCTAAGATACAAAGCAACAAAACATTTGCATATTCATCCGAGCAACACTCGCCGAAAGCTGGGGCGAGTAATTTGTTATCATCGAGTTGAAAGGAGTAAGGTTTGTAGGCAAATACCGAATTTCTGGTTCAGTATTTGTACTTTTTTTAATTATAGCGTAAGCAGAGTACTTTGTCCATTAAAGGGTTTCCTTACAAACTTAAACGAATCTTCTTTTTTTACCGCTTACAACAACCATGCATAGGGTGCCCGTGAACTTACTGCCATATGTAAGCTATTTTCGACACAATTTTCACTGAACGACTGTAGCAATTTTATTTTGATTTTCAATATCATCTCTGCTCTATGTTTCTACAACCAAAGTAAGTAGTTCACACCATCACGTTCGTTTCTTTACATAATCAACATTTTCAGAGCTTGCGTTATTTTGATCACATTTGTTCGTAGTGCGTGTTCTTCTGTATCAACTATCAAATAATTTGTTTCTTTGTCAATAAGATGGTCCCAAAAGAAACCACCGCCATACCCATTCATTACTGAACATTTTATAATTGTCCTTAAATGTTGGGCATAAAAAATTTATTTTGCTCTTTCTTTTATGTTTCGTCAATACGTTTTTTAGCATTTCATCTGTTATATACTAATTTTTTTTCAAATTTGGCGGTATACACTTGAGGCGGGTAAAATCAACTACTCAAATTTCCTTTCTATGTTTTTAGATTATTCAGATGTTGTGTCTAGAAACTTCTTGTGTATTCAGCATTTGTTTATAATTTGGGCATATTACGCTGTAGGTGCTGTGACTATTTCAACTATTTCTAAATTCCTGTGCACTGTTGTTGCGATATTAGGCACATATCTGACAGAATTATAGGTACAATGGCAAGCTTTTGCATATGCCATATATCATATGTTATTTTTAGGTAATGTGAGGGGAAATAATAAAAGACGGGTATATTTCAGAAATAAAATTGACAGTTTTGTGAGGATTTTGCATATAATTTTGTTTTATCAAAATCCTTAATTATGCCTCAAGCTATAACTCGGATTAAATTGAAATCATCGTCTTTCAAAAAGAGCCACTTCTTTCAGGATCTTCATTTCATTAAAAGCACGAGAGTCTTGGAAAGTTCCGAGGAGTTAACCCTTTTGAAGGAAATTTTGTGGCTTTCAGTCTGCCAGAAAAATTGGCACTTCAAAATAATGAAGTCCTGTTGGTCTTTTCCGCCTGATGAGCATCATCTTATGTAGCTGTGAAAAAAGCGAACAAAAAATCTGCGAATGGATGAGAGCTCTGCGACAAGAGGCAGTTTTAATGAATATTTATCGGCAAGTGGTTTGACTTGCAGAAGGGTAACCTTTAAGATAAAGTTATTTTTTATTAAGCGGTAAATATTTGCTATCTTACCGCCGAAACTAAGCCTCCGATGCTCCATTTTATTTGTTAATTAGAGCCAAGGCATAAATGTCCCAACGTCACAATTTTTAAGAAACCGGGGAACTTGACATAGCAAAAAAGTGACACTTTTGCCCACTGAACTAAAATTAACAAACCGCCAAAAACATTTTTTATTTTAAAAAGAAATATATAACGTTCGTAATATATATATATAATTTGGAAGTAATAAAATTTAAATCCTTTTTTTTAACATCCATCACAACTTTCAATTAACTATTCTGAAAAGCTCTATCCCTATCGAATGAGATGAAAGATGGCAGATGAGAGATTCATGTCACCATTGTCAAGTGAACCATTTGTGTATCTTTTAAAATGTCGCCAATAAATACAATTTGCAACCAGGATCACGTGATACAAAGGAAATAAAATGGTGGTCCATCTTCCTTTTTTAGGAGCCTTAATTCGACTAGCTGTTGTAAAGATAAAGGATTTCAAATACAACCTGTATTTGCATGAAACTTCAATCGTAAAGCATCTTGGGTATATTCGCTTGTCCAGGAAGAGTCGTTTGAGAATATCGCCAATGAATTGGGCAGCTTAAGACAATGGACGTCGTCTTTTTATTCTTTAATCAATTTTCGATAATCTAATGATGCTTTTCCGTTGGTGTTTTCAGTAAATGTCTGAAGCACATATTGAAGATCGAAAACCAATTATCGAAAAGCAAGAAAACGAAGCTCTAAGGCAGAATTTTATATCTTTGGTAGGGGAATGAACCAAACGGTTCAATAAGACATACAGTGGACCCTTACTAAAGTGACCACCTTTGGGAACGGACTGCAATGTTCACCATGGACAGGTGTTCACTACATGCGACAGAATTTGCCATATGCATGACTAAGTTAATTGCATTTCTTTCATACACAGGTCACTGTATTAAAGTGGTCAAGTTTCCAAAGTGGTCGCTTCATCAAGTTCTACTGTAATACAGTCAAACTGGCATAAGTTCACATACACCTGCAACGATATTCTGTGCTGTTAAGCGGTTTCTAAACTTCAGCACACTTCTTTAACGCACTACGCGCAAAATATTTTTATGTTAAAAAGTTATGTAGTCCTATGTCTGAGTTTCTAAATTATGAGCAGTCTTTACTTTTATAATTATACAATGCATTTACTTTATTCATATAAACAAGTAGTACAACAGTATGTAAGTTTCAGGGGCGGATTTAGAGGTCATTCAAGGGTGGCGATTAATGACTTGATTTTTGAAAATGATTCCTGTTACAGGAAGATAGTCCTGTAAGAAAGTTTTGTTTTAGTTTCTATATTTGCCCTTAAATATTACGTTCAGCCCTAAAAGAAAGCACTCACTTTCCCTTACAATACAACGTCGGCAAGAAGTTGTCCTCATGTACAATATCCTTCCTGCAATTGCTGTCATCATTTATACAGCTAAAACTTTCCTACAATACACCAGAATTTTATGGCGTAAGTAAAAAATGGACAAGAGATACATCCCTAGTTTTAATCACCGTACTTGGACATCCTGTCTCATTGGAGTTACGTCAGTACAATAAAAATCTTGCTAATTGTAATCTTCAAAGGCCCGTACTGACAAAGATATACTTAAAACTGCCTTACATCAACAGATAAAAAACTCGTAAATGTCAGCGGGAGTTATTGCCTTCCTGGGAAGCGACCACCGCAAGCGGAAATCTGGACCTCCCTGAAAATTCCAAACAGAAGACACGGACAGAGATACGTCCCTCAGTGATTAAGCCAGTAGCCAATCACAGATCGAAACGGCATTGTTCTTTGAGAAGTTTCAAAGTTTAATCAGTTCCGTAAGAAAGTTTAATGGGATAAGATGAGGACAGCTCTTAGAATGAGAATCATACAGCTAGCCCTTAGTAAAGGTGATAAGCTAGGTTTTGCAAACAAAACGCTTATAATTTACTGACGATATTCGCCAGTGTCATACGAGATGGTGGTCGCAATATTTATAGCCATAGCTAACACCCATGATGTCAAAATAATCTATAGGCGGCTGCTTAGTAAGAAAAAAAATGTTTTCTTCATTCGGGTCCTATCAAAATCACATTCCCAACAACTATTAGAATGTAGAATTTAGCTTATAAACACACTAACAGGGAAACCTCTTTCGCTGTTCACTGCACTTTGAGATCAGACCTATGGGAGATGATAATGCTTGACTTTCTGATCACGAATGTGAATTATCTGTCTTCTAAAATAATATCACAATTTTTTATGAATATTTGAAGTCCAAAAATGACACTTTTACTCCAGGTTTGATATTTTTTAATCGCACTGTATGTGAGCAAAAACAGGTTTGAAGTCGGTAAGATTATGAAGGATCATCGTATTTAACGGATAAAAATAAAAAATTATGTCTCAGCTAATTTAAACAGTATAAAAAAATTAATATGAAAAATGAACTTTTAGCATAGATATTTGGCGAATTTGGCGACAATTTTGAAGAGTTGGCGGGACATTTAAGTTTCGCATTCCACTAGCTATATAAACTCGTCCGCAAGTATAACGTCAATATAGTTGTACGAGTTTCCGATTGTGAGAAAATGAAAAATATAGTGAACATAATTCAATCCGTTTTGAATTTGGTCGTTAATAAATACGACACGCTTCCGTCGTTAATAACTGATCAAGAACTTGAGGAAAGTCGGGAAGTATTGTCGAAAATCGAAAACATAATTTTTAATAACAATGTCAGTGAAAATATCAGTTTAGATTTTGAAGACAATTGTGATTTCCGTATCGACGAAGAAAGTGATATTAGTATAGTCGGTGACGAATATTATAACTGTACTGTAAAGGGCGATCAATTGGCAAATGAATTCAGTTTAGAAAATATGCAAACAATTGTTCAGTATTTTGACAGTTGTCAAAAAAATAAATTCCAGAAAACAAACAGGAGATATCCAACAGTAAAATACCCTACTTATATTTCGAGGTTTAGAAAATATATATCAAATATGGGCACAAATATAGAAAAGTATAAAATAATAAAAAATGAAATGTTAGCCAGATTTACAAAAGTTAGGGAAAATTATTTACCTGTTCATGATATAGATTTGAAAAGATGGGCGATCCTGAAATCCCAAGAGTTAGGATTTGAGGATTTTAAATGTTCCGATAATTTTATAGATAATTTTAAGAGCCAAAACAAAATAGTTGCGCGGAAAGTAACAAAATATATCACTCAAATATACACCCAGAATATGGGTAATATAGAAGATAGTGCCATAGAATTTATTTTGATAACGAGAAATGTTACTGCTAATATTATCCCCCAACAAATTTTTAACTCTGATCAAAGTGGTTTTAATTATTTTCTTCCAAATTAAAGGCAGCTATCGCATAAAGGTGAAAAACAGACATTTTCTTTAATAGGGTCTGATTTTGGCAGAACACATTCATATACAATAATGACAATAATACCAATGAATGGGGAACTGACACGGAAAATGTTACTTCGTTTAAGAGAAGCTGCGGGACGATTCGGCCTGACTGTCAAAAAGAATTTATTTCAACCTCCAAACTTATATATTACAAATAAAAAAGGGAAAAGGGACGAAATCAAAATGAGAGAGTGGGTAGAATGTTGTATGAAACCCATCATGTCTCCTCCTTCCTGCGTTTTACTAGACTAATGGACAGGTAGTACAGACCCAAACTCTTATAACGATTTTCCGGAAAATTGTATATCCTTGCAAATACCCCCCAAAGCAACATCCGTCATACAACCGCTGGATGTTTATTTCTTTCGACAATAAAAAATTTGTACAAAAAAATAATCAACAGAATAGCAATCGATGAAATGGATATTGACATACGACATCGAAATGAGATAATAAAAATGCATTCTTTGGTTCACAATCCATTACAGTCTAAAAAATATCGCTTTATATTACAATATGCTTGGTTTAGGTGCTGTTATAGCGATCATGATCCCGGAAAATTCAAAAATGTTGAGGAAATTTCTTTTGAAATTGAATACAACAATTGTAGCCGAGATAATTGCAAAAATCTGTCATTCTTAAAATGTGCCCACTGTGATCAATTGCTTTGCTTCACTCTTTTCTTTTTTTGTACTGTAACACTTTTACGACATTCCTGAGATGTACACAGTTTAATTTTTCTCATTTTTAAATAAAGAGCATAATTCAACAATTAATCCACAATTTATGGTTACATAACTTCATGAAATAAAATACATTTCATGAAATTTTGTTCACATTTTTTCTAATTACAATAAATGCATTTTCAAATAGCCTACTATTAAGTTTTGTTCACAATTTTTTTAAATTCCATGGTTGCAACATCATGTTATATGCAATGACCACATCCAGGTTGTGTAAATATAGCAACTTTTCATTATTCATACACGTCATTTATTCATACTCATTTATTCATACTCATATATTCATACATTTCATTAATTCATACATTTAATTAATTCATACATTTCATTTATTCATACTCATATTCATACATTTTATTTATTCATACTCATATTCATACATTTCATTTATTCATACTCATATATTCATACATTTCATTTATTCATACTCATGTATTCATTCATTCATACATACATTTCATTTATTCATACTCATGTATTCATTCATTCATACATACATTTCATTTATTCATACTCATGTATTCATTCATTCATACATACATTTCATTTATTTATACTCATGTATGCATGGTTCTATATATTTATGTGTTTCTTTTCCTTATGAGATAATATTTTGGAAAAAGAAATGTAAAAGAAACTTGACATTGGCTACGATAATACGAAATAACTATTTTAAACGAAAAATCAAGCGTAGTCTTCAAATGTTGCCAAATTCACAAATATCTGAAGCAAGTTAAGTTTTCATATTAATTTTTTACACAGTTTGAATTAGCAGATATATAGTTTTTTTATTTTTATCCGTTAAATACGATGATTCTTCATAATTTTACAGACTTCAAACCTGTTTTTGCTCACATACAGTGCGATTAAAAAATATTAAACCTGGCGAAAAAAGTGTCAGTGTTGGATTTCAAATATTCATAAAAAATTGCCATGTCATTTTTGCAGACAAATGATTACATACTTGTGATTAGGAAGTCTAACACTATCATCTCCTATAGGTCTTATCTCTAAGTGCAGTGAACAGCGAAAGGGGTTCCCATGTAAGTATTGAAGGTTCATACCACTACTTCGTTTAAATATTTTATTTATTTTATATTGTGCTCAGAGATGTTTGATACTAAATATAGTATGTTTTTGAAAAGCTGTGTGTGCTTCATATTTACAGTTAAAATTATCATGTTATAAAGTCGTATTCAAGGACTATTTTAAACTCAAATTTGTTAGGAAAGCTCATGAATTTAGAACCACGATAGTAATAATAAGCCCGCAACAGATGGGCTCATATTAGACGCGAATACACGTTTAGGTAAGTCATTAAGGTGTTAACCAAGATTACACTAACAATACAATACGATTTATTTTTCAGGTACATTAAGATTCTGGAGTTTTTAGATATGCCACACAAAATTTAAAATAATAAAATATACCTGAGGGATGACTGGAAAAAAAGCTAGCAAGTTCCAGCTTGAAGAACCCCAGTCAGCCCTAAAAATTAATGACATAAAATTTAAAATAAATTAAGAGTAAACGAGAAAAAAACTAACTCAACGACAACAAACATTTACAAAGCTTATTCTTGAACAAATGCTCTCCTTGAATGTTCTTGAATTCATCTGGAAAGAGATTCCATACTCTCGGGGCCACTGATTCTGTATGATTAAATAAATAATGTGAATTGGCCTGTGGCGGAAGATATGGTCTTGCTGTTCGAGATGGATAGCGTATGGAACGGGGGTAAAGGTGAATTGTATCATTGTAAAAACCAAGGTTAATTCTGAGAAACATTAACATTGTCATTCTTAATTGAGAGAGTTTAGAAAAAGGTATGATAAAAAAACAGGACCACAGATTATCAGGATTTGTCATAAGTTTAGAATTCATTCTCTGAAGAACGTGATATGGTATTTTTTCGATTTTATAAATATTAGCGCGAGTAGTTTCGGCCCAGATATTACAACAGTAAACTAAATGAGAGTGAATAAGAGAAAAATATATTGATTGAATGGCCTGTAACGGAAGGAAGAATTGTGTTCTCCTAAGAATACTCAAAGCTCGGGCTATTCTTGACATTACTACATCACATTGCGGAGTCCAAGAGAGCTTATAGTGTACTATTATGCCTAAAAATTTATGAGTAGTGGTAAATGGAACAGAATGATTGCCAAGAGTGATGAAAGAACAGAGAAGGGGTAGACTCTGATTATGGAATAGTATACAGTGTATCTTGAAAGCATTAACTTTAAGTTTTTTGGAAGAAAACCAGCTAAAAACAAGAGAAGTTTGAGTTTGTACATTTTCAATTAAATTATAAAGAGAAGAGTCAGAAACAGTAAAACAAGTATCAACTGCAAATATAATAGGGGTGCCTATAGTAAATGTCTGAAAAATATCATTAACGTAAATCAGAAATAAAAGAGGACGCAATGTAGATTCATTCATGTAGATTCAATGTAAATTCATTGGCAATTCCTGCGAAATTACCAATGAATTAGAAATAACA
>QLNU02014802.1:13312161-13330148 GCA_006491805.2 Dysdera silvatica
GCTGCCTCTGAGGCCGACGGTACTGATCAAAATAACAAACAAATACTGATTAAAATAACATTAATTACCGATTAAAATAACATTAATAATTACTGATTAAAATAATATTAATTACTGATTAAAATAACATTAATTACTGATTAAAATAACATTAATTACTGATTAAAATAACGTTAATTACTGATTAAAATAACATTAATTACTGATTAAAATAACATTAATTACTGATTAAAATAACATTAATTGTTGATTAAATAACATTAATTACTGATTAAAATAACATTAATTACTGATTAAAATAATATTAAAAGGCCAAGCCATAGACTAGAACCCTCAAGAATAGAAGGAAAGAGGTAAACCAAAAACCACATGGAGAAGAATCATAGAAAAAAAAAATTAAATAAGAGAGAGCAAAACATGGGGAGAGGTCAAGAGGCTTGCAGAAAACCAAGGCAAATGAAGACCTTTTCGTGTAGACCCTACGACCCCTCCACCCCACAGGGTTTAAATGAAGAAAAAAGAAAAGACTGTCTTTTTGTTGTTGTAATAATGATCATGGTCGTTTTCATAGTGCGATGATCACTTTCGATAATTGTCTATTTATTATATTTGACTTCTACTTCATACCTTCGTGGTATGTGGTGCAATCTTAATGGGCAAGCTAATGGGGTCTGGACTTGGAGGCCCGAAATTGACAAAATTTATTATACATATTACATTTTTCTTATTGCAAAAATTTTGAAAATTAAAAGTTCGGGTGAAAATGGTCCCAAAAATGATCGAGTCCAGGGCCCCCGAAAGAAGGTCCCAATCAGGGCCTGATCAAGCCAAAGTGGGGCCAAGGGCCAAGTATTCAGTCGGGCCCCCTCTCCAAGCACTCGCAACAAAATTATTCAGTAAGTAAATAACAAATACAAATTCTTGTTATATATATATTATCTGCATAATCAATAGTTTAAAGCCATTTTTAATGACGCCTAAGTTATAATTAAGAAAAATGTGATATTAATAAATTACTAAGTTATTATTAAAAACTAGTTTTCAAACTTACATTTTAAACATAAAAAAACACATACAAACTTCCAAGGGCCGCAGCCTTGGTAGCCCGTACTTTAATCAGACCCTGGTCCTGAAGATATAACGTATTTGAAAGTCTCCACAAAAGAAAATGTAAGATACAATACAATAACAATTATTTATTTTCTACATACATTAAACAATACATTGCATTATAAATAAAAGAGTCGGTTAAATGACGCAGAAGGTCCCGGGAAAATACTACAGTTTAACGTGCCGAGGACCTGAAAAATTTACCGCCAGGGCGTTTTATATATTACCATTATACTCTCTCATATTATCAATGATATAAAAAATAAATTGAACGCGCACAACAAATTCATACAATTAAGTGATACGTATCAATAGCTATAAACAAATATGTGTTAATCATACACTATCCTTTTATATTACAGCACATAAAATATTAATATTTCATAAATTCATCAATATCAATCCATATTATTCATTAATTTTTCCTTCAATTTTTTTTAATAATTGCAGATTATTTATATTTCATTCTTTTGGCAATTCATTCCATAATTTTGGACCTTCATAATCAATGCCATCTGGTCCAATATTTGTTATTATTTTAGGTAGTATTAATTCATTAAAAAATCTGAGTATTTCTATCCCTTTCGTTTTTCTGTATTTTATTAATTTCCGGACTTTTCCCTCTTTTATTCTTTCACACATTTTAATTAGGATATAATATTTATGTATTTCACTAATTGGTATTAATTTATAATTCTTAGTAGCTGCTTTCCAATCAGTTTGTTATTATTAAATAACTTCATAATTCTTTTCTGTATATTATTAAATAAAACTGTTTCTGTTCTCCTCCCCCCCATTCACCCCAAATACAATTACAATAGTATGCATAAATGAATAGTACAATTCTATCTTAATTTTACTAGGAATCTTATTTAAAAATCTCAACTATCCAATTCCTTCATTAATTTTTTTAATAATTTTCTTAACTTATAGGTTCCATTTAAGTTTATTACTGAATGTCAAACCCAAAAAATTTATTTTTTCAACGATTTCTATTGTTTTTCCTCTATTTTTGTTTGAAAATTTTGAGAAATTTAATTTATATTTATTTTTTTATTTGTAAATATTACTATTTTAGTTTTCTCTGCATTCACTCTTAATTGATTCATTTTAAACCATCTGTTATATTTCTCACTTTCAATAATACTCTTTTGCAGTGCTAATTTTAAATTCTTGTCATTAACCAATACACTAGTGTCATCCTCAAACGAAGTTAAATGACTAATGTTCGAAAGGTTAAATATATCATTAACATATAAGAAATACATAAGGGGGTCCAATATTAGTACCTTGGGGAACAACATATTTGTAAGTAATTGCATTTAATTCAAACCCATCAATACATACAATTTGTTTTCTTTCTGTTAAGTAATTTTTTAATATATTATTTATTTTTCCACGTAAACCACAATCATTCAGCTTTTCTAATAATATATTTCTATTAATAACGTCAAAAGCTTTACTTAAATCTTAGAATATGCCTACTGCATATTCCCCCTTCTCGATTATCTCTCTTAATTTACCTACTGTTCTCAATAGAGCTTCCTCAGTTGATTTACCCTCCCTGAAACTATATTGATAATCACTAATTATACGATGTTTGCCTATGAATTTTGTAATTTTTTTATAAATTAATTTTTCAAGGATTTTTGCAAATACAGATATTATAGCAATAGGCTTATAATTTTCCAATCTCTCCCTTTTCCCTTTCTTGAACACAGGAATTATTTTTGTAACTTTCAATTCCTGTAGAAACATCTCTTGGTCAATGAATTCGTTATATAATTTATACAATGGTCCAACAAATAAATCAGCATTTTCCTTTATTATTAGAGGACCAATCCCATCGATACCAGCACCTTTTTTACATTAATTTTATTTATCTCTTTATATATATATCCAACATATTTATATTCTCAATGTACATAGTTTTAGCATTACTTAATCCTATATATCCTTATATTTATCAAGATTATCTTCGCTTCTACCTATTAGTGTTTCAGCTATTTCAACAAAAAAATTATTAAAACCATTAGCTATATCGACACCCTTGGTTATTAATTAAGATACCCTTAATTTTTTCCCTTTATATCTTCCAATAATTTTATTAATTAATTCTCATTTTCTTTTACTATTAGTATTACTAAGATGTTTTCCATAGAAATAATTTTTACTTATTTGAATTAATTTATTAATTTTATTTCTTGTTAATTTAAATTTATTGAAATATTTTAATTTTTTTGTTCTTATAAATCTATCAAATATTTTGTTCCTTAATTTAATTTCATTTAATGAATTTATATATAAAATATATTATTTAAATTAATAAAATTAATTATAAAAATAATTATATATAAAATATATTAGTTTAATATATTTCTATTTATCCATCCTTTTCATATATCTTATTCTTTATAATTTTCCATGGAAATTTTTTATCATATAATTCCATTATTTTGTTTAAAAAATTTTCGTATTTATTAACACAGTTAATAAGCTATGATTCACAATTAATCTGGCTTAATTCCTTTCTAAATTTCAATCTGTTCTTGCTATTTAAGTTTACGATTTTTATTTTATGCCTTTGATTATTATAATTATTCCTATGTACTTCAATAATTATTGCTCTATGATCATTTAGTTGACAGTTAGTCATTCAGCAGTAATATCCCTAATATTAGTAAAATAAAGGTCTATTGTAGTTGCTGAGTTATTAGTAATTCTAGTGGAATCATATATAATATTTCTCGCTCCGAGTGATCTCATGCTATTTAACAAATAATTACTCAAGGTTGTATATTTTCCTATGTCTATATTCAAATCACCTATTAGTATAATATTTTTATTGTATAAATCTTCCAATTTAATTTGCAGGCAATCAATTAGTTTATTTATGCTTGTGTTTTATATATTACTCTTATTCTTAAATCATTTCTTCTTATGCCCACCATTTCCCAATCATCACCCATGTAATCAATATCTTCCCATCTCTCAAATTCTTCTACTGTGTTCCTTACATAAATGGACACAACACCACCTCTCTTCCCCCTCTCATTAAATGACATCCACAACATCACTGGATATACATATGATCATTGATCTCTGCCCATGTCTCCTCAATTCCTAAAATATCTATTCCAAGTTCCCTATTCTCAAATAACGTCTGAATTTCTCCAAACTTATTTGTCATGCTTCTTGCATTTATGTGCATTATTTTTAATTTACTCTTGTATTCTCTCACATTTACAATATCATTAGTCACACCATTCATAAAATCTGTATTTATATCTCTATGTATCTCACGAACTTCATCTATTCCTCGGTTATTGTCATTATTGTGAGATAATTCATTAGTAGTATTTAAAGACAAATTAAAATTATGGGCAAAATTATTATCAAGATTACTAGTAATTTCATTATCAAAATTATTATCAATTTCATTGTCAAAATTAATGACAAGTTCATTATCAATACCATTAACAAGTTCATTATCAAAATTATTAAAGAGTTCATTATCAAAATTACTAATGAATTCATAATCATAAATATTAACAAATTCATTGTCAAGATTACCAACCAGTTCGTTATCAGAGTTACTAACAAGTTCAGCAACAAAATTACTAATGAGTTCAGCAACAAAATTACTAACAAGTTCAGCAACAAAATTACTAACGAGTTTATGATCAGAATTCCTAACAAAGCATATTTTTTGCTTCATTTTGGAAAAAATATCACAATTTGGCGAAAATTTGCATATAGATTAAAATACATATGAGCCACTCCTTTGACGTACATGTTTTCAATGTTGCAAATCCGTGTCTAATACCTTTTTAGAAATTGACGGGCAAACTCAACAACTTGTTAAATTTCCATTTGCTTCATCATTTTCATAAATAATTAGTATATGCATCATTTATAACGATGAACCATAATAAACAGTTTTTATTTCGGGCGTTTCATAAGCCCATTAATAATAAACACTAATTAGTGACACCTAACTTTTCGACGAATTTTGTAAATTATTAATAGGCCCTTGAAGTCTTTGAAACTCTATGTTTCAAGGTAATGCTACTTGTGCTATCCGCCAGGTCACCTCATCCAGTCTGTTCCCTTCCATTAAATTGATGTACGACGAAACGAAACTGTATGTCAAGAACATCCATTTTCGCGTATCTTCATTACGAGCATCGTGGCGTTAGGTGCTTAGCGTTCTAGAATCCTTCAAGATCTCTTTCACCTTAATTATCAAGATAAGGAGGAAGCAGGACAGTAGTACATAATTTTCCCGTTGCACTTTGAGGAGGTTGTTTCTTTACAAGGTAAATGTGTTTAGACCATACTTCTGAGTAAGACATGAACTTGATCAGAGAACTGTAATTTAAGACGAGGTTTGAGTTTGCTAAAGACAAGTGAAACACACATTTCTGCCATTTAAGATATATTATATAAATAATAAATTATTAACTTCAATTGATAAATAATATTTGTTATTGCGAATTGAAGCTTTTCTAATTAATACTGTATTAAATATTTTCTTCTGTGAAGTTGGTGAGTAATTTTCGTGTATTTAAATTAATACCTTTATTAGAAAATAAGTATATGTAAAATAGTTTCTTCAGTAAAATTTTATACGCAGCAATTATGATATATATTTATTATGGATGTACTTGCAATCATTAATTATACTTGTTGAGAACTGAAGACGCCATTAATTCAAATATTTTCAATTTCGAAACATACATAAATTGAAAATGTAATTTCACTCGATATGTCAGATTACACATCATAAATGTGACTATAATATAGCTGTTCATCCGAATATATTATATGAGCTGTATAAATTATCTATGATAATTCTATATGTCATATATAATATACTCGATATATGATATCTAATATAATCTAAATGTAACCTGTAATATTATCAGAAATGACTACAATAAAATCATTAATTCTATGACTATAATTTACAGGAACATTGAGACACACTTAAAGAACAATCTATTATATACTCTGGGTTAGTAACTGGTAATGACTCTCTCCCAATTACAGAAAAGCAAAACAATATATCAAGATCAGAATTGTGTTTTAAATTTGGAAGTAAAATTCCTGCCCATGAATAGCCAATCAAAGATTGTCAAAATATTTCTTAATAATCGATTGTGGGTTTGAACTTGTCTTTTCACTTCGTTCCACAAACGCTTATTAATGCTGAAATCGGAAATGTACAGGGGTCATTTCAGAATGGTAATCTTCGTTGAACATCATTTTATCCGATCGCTTGTTGATCTGAATCGAAAATGTGGGACATTTTCCTGTTGAGAATAAGCCAGTCTACAAAGATAACCGTGTTCATCAACGAATAAAGATAAGAGTTGTTATGGAATCTCATGATGAAACTCTATGTTGTTTTGTTAAGAATAACTAGGGTCGATGAGCTTGTCCATGTAACGGTGAGCGCCATCGAGGCCCGTGGAAGTGTACCCTGAAATGTTACACCAACGCTATCACCTGTAATACTAAGACCTGGAAGGAAGGAACCCATAACTTCGCGTTGCAAAAAAAAATAAAAATAAAAATAAACAAATAAAATAAATAAATGAAAAATAAAAACCCGAACACGCACCCATCCATAGACATTGTGCAATTGAAATATTGCAACTGGGCTCATTCGTGCAAATATATTATTTTCAGTTCTGCGTGATCCAATTGCGATATCTTCTGTCTCAGTCCTGGTGTTTCCTGGTGTTTCCCATTCAACGGAGTTTCTAGATATCTGCGTTTTTACTTACAGCCCATGTGTTATTACAATATTATACGTTATATTGTCTTTGAATACGGACTAATGAGCACGTTTCCACTGAATTCGGATTTTAATTGAATGTCACTGTCCAATCAGAGATTTGATACTGGTTAGTATTCTGCCTTTGTGTCTTATGTTTCCAATTGCCTGTCTGTGGCTATGACTTTCTGATTGTTTCGCACTTTTACTGAGTTTCGCATACTCTTAGTCTACACATGTTGTAACCCAGCACCGAAATCCCAGCAGTTCAGTAATCGCGGAGATGTAAAAATCAACCTTCAATGTACCAATTATTTACCAACGCTCAAATGCTCTCAAGACCATGCCTTTAGTCATCTCAATTTAGTACACACATGTTACCATAATGCGTGCGGACTTCAACTGTTTCTGACAAATGGCCAACTGATGAGGTCATGCAACTACATTAACGTGATATGATTCATTCTTGTTGAAGAAGATGACAAACTCAAGACATCGACACAAAGGTTTATAAGTTTATTAAATCTCATTTGTGCCATCCGCTGCTTCAATTGTATTTGATTTTGAAATAGCCAATCCTTGTCTGGCATCTTATTAACTAAAACAACTAAATGTTTTCATAGAAAGTCAAGGCCTATATAATAACATATTTTTCTAATGCGCATTAACTACTAAAATACTATCATAATTATCTGATTCATTCCAGAGATTCTCGGTAAATGATTCCTTGACTGTTTAAAAACAATAATTTAGACAAAATGACATGGAAATAGAGTAATATCTTCCACCAAAAACTTTCCAGTAACGGAGAAAGAATGTTGCGAACCTGAAAGAGGACCTAACTGGAATTAGCCATGCAACTGTGAAAAGCATTTTCCAAAATCTAAAAATATCATCAAGATGCTCGTTGATTTGAACAAGGTTATTAAAATATTTACTGTGTACATTTCATAATGCAAATTTATATGGTGAATCTCTTCTCTAAGAGCGCGTCCCGCCTGTTTATCTGCCTTTCTGCATGCACCTTTAATTATTCTACAAGAAAATAATTTACCATTCATATACTTTGGTCTTTGAATATTATATAAGTCTTTTTTATTTGGAGCAAGAAATAAAACCACCCGAATATGTAGGAGACAAAATAGATAAAATAGAAACCCACACACATTCTATGCAAGAGTAGTTATAGATTATCTAAATATAACTCTCTAATAACACAGCCGCCCCTCATTTCCAATTTGAATTGTTCACGTACCAAGTATATTCTTTATCGCGCGCATTCGTGAGCATTGCCATTCAGCGGCAATTTGAAATTCAAAACGTACATTTTAATGGAACTTTCAGAAACTTTAGAGCTGTCGTATGTATTTTAGCGGAAAATGTTAAAGTGTCCCTCGTGGTTTAACATTACTGCCGTGGCAAATGAGGTCCGGACTAACAGAATAGCCCCCCAGCTATAACAGAAGCTACATACCAAGGTAAAGCTAATAATCGTAATTTACCTTACACATAACAGAAACATTGGCTGATTATATATATTTATATAAGTGACTTTTTAAGACATCCTAATTGTTAAGTATGCCCTTCGAATAATTTATACGCATATTCTTACCCATCATGATATATATGAAACGTGTAAAATTTTTTATTCGAGGGGGGGCACGCAAGAGGGGTGAACAATTTGAGATAGCCCACTTTTGAAGACACTCTATGCCACTGATATATATATCATTATGAACTATTTTTGATCCACTGAAGAATAGAAGTCTCTCTGTTATAATATATACACGTAGTATGGTGAAAAAAAGTACAAAAGAATCCAATTTAAGCTCATCATGTTGGCCAGACTTGTTTGCAAGCTGGACCCACAGTTCAAGGAAATTTCCGAACTTCGGCCATCACAGCCAAGTCCGGTGCCCACGGCAGGCAACCTCATTGTGTCACCCCACCATGACGTAGCCGCCGTCAAGGAAGCTTCAAATTCGGTGCTCTGTCGAGAACTGGCATTCTTGACAGAGAACGGCTGTGGTATGATGTGTATATATGATTTACGGAAAAGTCGTCCCCAGAATTTCGCCCCCAGCCTTTCGTCCTCCGGACATTTCACCCCCCGGACATGTCACCCCGGATATTTCGCCCCCTGTAAGTATTGAATAGATTGCAAAAATACGAATGCAGTTAAAATATGTTATAACGACCTACGCGCAATTTCAATTGCTATAAAAATGATATTTTTTATATAATCGTACTATAGTAATGAGCTTTAGGAATTTATAAATAGTTTTGATTGTAACAAGTATTGAACTTGGTTGTTTAAAAATTCAAGAAAATATACTTAATTACGATGAATTTATTGGCTGTACATATGTTACCGTCAAATTGTGAAAGGCAAGCACTATATAGAGTGCCTGGGCATCCTATATAATACTTAGGCTTTTTAGGCAAAATAAAATGGGTATAGATTTAATAGTAAATATATTGCACTTGATCGATTTTAAAATTAAATAAAAATATACTTAATTATGCCGAATTCAATTGATGTCTGTGTATTAAATTACGTTTATAGCCGCAATATACACATAGTACATTTTTCATTATTATACAATTATGGCAAATACTAAAGTACATAATATGGAATACAAATGTCATTTGTAATATTCATAATACTAATGACTTCCTTATAGTGCCAATGATTGCTTTTATGAACCTTGGGCTGGAAAGATAGAATGTGTCCCTAAAGAATGTGGTCATCGTGATATTTAATTAATAAATTATATTTCATATTTGCAGAACCAAGTGAGTTAATAAGTCGATATTTCTAAGTTAACACAGTCGCTGTTGGGGTTCTCTTTTGCGTATAATTACACCATTCATTTTCCACCTATTAAAAAGTTGCTCCTACTTTCCCTGAACATATATATAACAAACATCGCCGCCATGTTCTACTGCCCCTGAATGCAGTTACGCCTACAGGTGAAGTATCGTCTCTACACACTACTGCACCTGTACAAAGTTTGGCTTGCAGGAGAAATATCGTTCAGGGGAACAATCGTTTTAATCTCTAAAAACCTTAACCTAAGACCTTACCCTAAACCTAAAGACCTTAAATTTAATTGCCCCTTTTCATTGACTTAAGGGTCCTTTTCAGTGTTGTTTATTTATTTAAATGTCTTTTTAAATAATTAAGTGCTTTTTCTAAATACCTATTTCAAACATTTTAAGTGCCTTTTTGCCATGTTTAATGCCTAAACTTCCAGTCTCTACTTATCACTATAATTTGTTATTACTTACTTATTAATATAAAATATTAGAATGAAATGGACATTAAATACCTTGCCTAAAAACGTCTAAGCATTCTATAGAATGTCTATAAATTAATAGTAAATAGATACTAGTAATTAATAATAGTAATAATAATAATAATTAAAATAATGGTAATAATAGCAATGAACAATAATAATACTAATGAATAATAATGAATAATAATAATAATACTAATGAATAATACATGACTAATAATGAATAATAATAATACTAATGAATAATAATATAATAATAATAAATAATAATATAATAATAATTAATAATAATAAATAATAATAATAATAAATAATAATAATAAGGAAAAATAATAATAAGTAATAATAAGCACTGGTGGAACTAAGAAGGGACAGCGGGGTACAAGGTCCATGGGGATATCGACTCATCCTCTCTGAGCCTGGTTTATACCATGAAGAATGAAATATACGGGATATTTGGCTAAGTATAGGAATCGGCAACAAATCGCCCACCGTTAGACAGATTTCTAAATCCGTCTCTTATACAAAGTAATAGCAATAATAATAATAGTATAATAATTAGTAATAAGTAATAAGTAATAGTAATAAATAAAAAAGTAAATAATAGTATTAAGTAATAATAACTAACAGCAAAAAGTAGTAGTAATAGTAACTAACAGCAAAAGGTAATAGTAATAATAACTAACAGCAAAACGTAATAGTAATAATAACTAACAGCAAAAACTAATAGTAATACAGGTAATAGTAATAATAAGTTTTAAAATAATAAATTTAGGAAGTAACCCGCCTGCCCAAGTGACATTGAAAACGTCATTCATTGTAAAGTATTAAATGAAATAGACATTGCATACTTCGCCTAAACACGCCTGACCACTATATAGAATACCTAGGCACTCTATACAGTGCTTGTCTTTCACAATTTGCCGGTAATAGATGTACAGTCATTAAATTCATTTTAATTAAGTATATTTTATTTAATTTTAAAACGACCAAGTTAAATAATTTTAATATCAAAACTATTTATAAAACCCTAAAGTCTATTACTATGGTACGATTATATAAAAAGTATGGTTTATAGCAATTGAAATTGCGCGGAAGTCATTATAATACATTTTTACTGTATTCATATTTTTGTAATCTACTCATTATCTACAGGGGGAGAAATATGCGGGGGACATATATATGTGATGTCCCAATGACGTAGCGTGCAGTCTCATGACGTAAAAATCTAAATGAACGAAAAGAATAGATTCATTTATTTTCGATCATATTTAAAATAAAAAGCGCTGTTCCATAATAGGAAATATAGACCATTAATTTAGTTGTCTAAGCTACACAGACTCTGTGGAGCTACATTAACTTAATTTTCACTTTTGACTATTTATTTCCCGTTTTTGGCATTTCGGAAAAGTCTTTTAAATACAAGGATTAAATATTTTATCCGGAATGAAGTTTTTAATTCCATTTTAAACCCCAAAAAAATTTACTTTAACCTATATACTAAATTTTTATAATAATGAAAAAATATTATTCCTAAATTACAATAAATTATTTCAAAATATTGTCCAACAATCCAGCAAAGTTTTAAAACTTTATTTGATGAGTACGAATATTTTATACCAAAATACAGTTTTAAATACTATTTTTGGGAAGCACCCTACACGTAAAATGAGAGGTTTTGATTTGTTTTCACAAATATCATCTGAAAGTTTTATTACTTATTCCCTCAGAAATCGTAACGTACATTTCTAGAGTTTTCCGGAAAATTCATTTCTTCTATCAAAATTCAATTTTTAGTAAGAAATAACAAACAAACCCTCGCAAAAATAACTTTTCGAATATTTCAAAGAGATTGAATAGTTGATAGTTATTCTTAACGGCTTTTGTTATCACCATCCTTTTTCGAAGGATTTCCTTCAAATTTTCGTCTATTTTTTTCTTCTACTCAAGCAGTTATTTTGGATTTCTACGTCAGTTTCAGAGAGATAATACTATCAGTAAAGAAATTTTCCCTCGTATTTTAATGTATTCGTTCTAAAATAGTTCAGAGCATTATAGATGGAATAATACTTTATGATTAATGTCTATATACATGAATTCTATTGCACTGAATATATGATTTTCTGCTTTTAAACTTCTATTTTATATATGCATCTGTGTTTTGTCCGTATATGAAAGATTACTGCTTCAGTCAAAAAATTGTAAGGTCCAAAAGAAATATAAATTTCTGCGATTAGGCAGTTTATATCGCTTCGCACATTACATCGCTTCAAAAAAATAAAGGACCCAGTGATTACGCAGTAGTAAGGCATTGAACTAACTGTCCTAGTCAATCCTAGTTCAACTCCTATGAGTAGAGGAAGAAAACGCTTACCGACTGAACACTATTGCTTTTGTTCGGTCCCTTAGGAGACAAAAGTACGGACTATTAAGAGGTTCGTAGTTTTCGCAAAATATGTAGCATCATTGCAGTGTAATGGTAATGCATTAAGTCTATGGTTCCATTAACCCTGGTTTGTCTCCCGATGATATTGTAGAACGATTGCTATGTTTCTGACAAACATATTCTGGGGTTTGTGCCTCTTGGAGCAGAGAACTATTGATTCCTCGGCAAACAGTAGGACCCGAAGCGAAATGATACTTTCTACCTTTGAGACATATGTAGAAACATACAAACAAACGATAGTGCATGTTTTGGAAGACATGCTGCCTGAACGACTAAAACAAAAGTTAAGAAAACAGAAGTGGTGCAAAAATTGGAGATATATTTTATTTTTTGTAAGATATATTAGCTTTCGAATGACCAGCCGAATTGCAAATGGTCAACACAAGAAATCACCTAAGCATTCCTTTTGTAATTTTTCGTGGAGAACTGAAGACTAATAATATTTAACACTCGAGTATAATCTCAGAATAGAGCTTTTTTTTTTATTGAAAAGATAACGAAAAGAAAACAGACACAGCTTTGGCTCAGAGTAGACTTGGGAACGATTACAATAGGTTTATATAATTACGATTACCATAATAAGATTGTGATGACAATTACCATAATGGGATTAGGATTACAATTACCTAAGTATCAAAATTTAGATTATTATTTTGATTACGATTACAGTCAATTTTCGGTTTTCGATTAAGACCACGATTATGAATGCACATAAAAAACACAACAATTACAAATTATAATCGCGATTGCTTGCATCCAATCAGAAATAATCAGTTCGATTACGATTATAATCATGGCAATTATGATTAAGATTACCTAAGAGTTTCAAAATATGATTGCGATTATGATTACGATTACCTAAGAGTTTCAAAAAATGATTGCGATTATGATTACGACTACCTAAGAATTTCAAAAAACGATTATGATTAAATGAAATTTAAAAGTGTGATTATGATTACCTTAAAAAATTATAGCTGCTTCTAAATATTTCATTACGCTTACAGATGTGATTACGCAAAAATGTAATCGATTATAATCACTTGATTATGATTACTCGGAGTTTGGACCGGATTGGAATCAGGGAGACCTCATATACGAGGAAAAGGAGTATTGTCTTCGTACGTTGGTGACTGAGCCGGATCAGTTACACCAGTTAATGCCGTGGGCCCACGATTCGACTCCGGAAGAGGGCTGCGTCCCTTTTTTCTTCTTTACAAAAACAGGTCTAGCCTGAGCTTATACGTGGGTGTCAAAAATTATTAATCATGTGTTCTTATTTTAAATAAACTCTGTGAACAAATGTACAAAGTAGCAATGATTGAATGCGATAAAACTGAATTTTCAAATAAAACCAGCTTGCGTCCACAACCAAATGCAAATATTGCCTATTTTTTTTCTATGGCGTGATTTTTACTATTTGAAAACCCGGAAAACTTGATATCCTCGTCTTGTTTTCCAAGGATAAGATGTCTGGAAAGTGTTTGTAAAATAAAAAATCCCTTTCAAAATCAATCGAATTCGATTCTTTTGGAAATCATTTAAATTCTAAGAACGTTTAAAAATGTATATTTCTTGTTTATGCTCTTTCAGAAACGACGAAACTTTGATAAAACGGGGGAATCGGAAGCAAAGTGTTAAAATCAAGGTTTGTGTAAAATAAATCGAAGTCCAAAGAGATTCACGAACACAAACACGGGTGTTGTCTCTTTTTAGCTCTCTCAAAAATTTTTAAAAAATTTCTCATCAGTTAAATGAAAATTGTTTTTATAGATAATGTTCGTAATTTCTACTATATTCTATTTTCATTCTGCTGCTTGAAAGCCGGATATAATAAAAACTATTGTAACAAGAACTGGAATCGAACTAGTGATCGTTGGACTTTTGCACAATTCTTTTAGTTTTAAAAACTGGCAAATGAGATTAGAAACAAAAATTTTAGATTTAGTTTTGATATCGTAGAATATCGGAATTCTAAGATGGATAAGTAAAAATCCATCCCAAAAAATAAATAATGAACTCTATAATTTTCTGACTGATTACCATCTAGTATATTGTAACTGCGTTTGGGGTAATTTGAACATTGTTAACAATGATATTATAAAAAATTTGCAAAATAAATCAATCAAACTGATTAATAGAGACAATAGAATAGACTTAAAGAATTTTTTAATAAATTCTAATATATTGCAAATTGAATAGATTCATAAATACTGTATACTAATTAAAATGTTTAAAAGAATAAGAAAAAATAAACATACAGATCTTATAAAAATTCAATTAAACGAAAAAGAAGTAGATATCGAAACTATAACGAATTAATATTACCCAAAATAAGAACAGAATTGGGAAGATGCAACATAAATTACATAGGACCTAAATATTAGAATGGAATACCAGATAAACTAAAGCGGTTAAATAATATAGTAAAATTTAAAAAAAAAGCTTAAAAGATACTGGATAGTCAGTAATGTCCAACAATTTATCGATAATTAAAAAAACCAATCAAATAAAGACAAATTATAAAAACAATTCACATAAGAAGTGCATTACATATGCGTGATCTTTAGTAAAGAGTGAGGGGTGTTGAAATATGTGGAAATAGCCTGATGGCCGAATTTATTGTTTGGGTGAATTGTTATATTGAATCAGTCTGATGTCCTCGAGCCTGTTATATTCATCATAGATATTTACTTAGGACCTTTCTTTGTGTGGTCATGTATTGTCACAACGACTGTTCCAAGAAGAATAAATAAAGTATTATTATTATATGAGACATTCTTAGTAAAAGATTACGTAATGTAATCCCATTCTATAAACTGCATCTGTTACTTTCTTTCCAAAGATAAAAACCCTTTTAAAACAACTACTATCAATATTTTCCCCCACGAGGAAAACAACGGATATTTATTCTATTGAAAAATAAAGGAATTTAAAATGCACTTAAGCCCAAAAGATAAAATATGTTAAACGTAAAGACGAATAAATTGTTATATATCAAAACGTTACCGCTATGCTATACGGCGACATAATATAAGAGAGAGAGAGCTATTGGTTTTCCTTCTTATATCTCTTTAAGATGGCTATTTTTTTGCCCTCAAAAATTTTAAAATGTTCATTTAGATATCCAAAGCTCAAATATATATATATTCAATTTTTACCTTCTCCCATTTATAGTAATTTTTGCAAAATATAAATCATCTCTGGTTTATTATAATTTATATAATTGGTGGGGGCTTTAACGATTGCGCTTTAAATTATACGCAAGCCATCATTAAAATCGAATACGTGTAATATAATATATATATATATATATATAGAGAGAGAGAGAGAGAGAGAGAGATTTCTGTAGTCACCAGAGGGCCATTATTGCCTAGGAAAATTCATTTAAGAATTGATTATTTAATTACATCATTATGGAACAAGCCATATATATAATAATTTACCTACCTAATAGTCGTCCTTTTGTAACAAAACAATTACTCATCCTCTCTCTCTCTCTCTCTATATACAGTAGTGGACAAAATTGTGGAAACCCTTTGAAAAAAGTTTATTTTAGAGGTTTGATGGCTAATAACACCACTTTTTTTTGTACCAATACTATAAAATTATATATCATTAGAAAGGTAATTTAATAAAGATTGTAATGCAATAACATTTGTTCAATTATCTGTATTCTATCAAAAGTTATAGCCAAATAACCAGAAAAAAGAAGCACAGCTTGCTTACATTTATATGAAGTAGCTTTCCTTCATTTGAATGTGGCCAATGAGCATGAGTGTTTACAGAGCCAATCAGGTGTCATCTTGTTTTGGCAATGAGCCAATCATGTTTTCTCTTGTTTTGGCAATGAGCCAACAGGTTACAGGACATTTATCAGTGTGTTCTGTAATTGCTATCAAGTTGGTTGTTTTTTTTTTGTGCTCTTTGATTTAGTGTGCTTGTAAAACGTAATAAAATTAAAGAAATGGCGCAAAGAGTTGACTGGTCACCTAGGAAGCGATGTAAAATAGTAATATTAAGTGAACAAGGCTACAGTTATGAAGAAATTAGAAGAAATATTGGGGGAAACTTAACTAAAGGTGGCATTTCTAAATTTTTGAAGAAGTATAAGGAGACTCAGTCATTACAAAACCAGACTGGTAAAGGCAGAAAAAGGTGCACAACAGCAAGTGATGATAGAAGAATTAAAAGACAGTGCCTAGGTGACAGGAAAAAATCATCTCTGTGTATACAAGGTGAAATGGCGCAATGCAATGTGAAGTTAAGTGCAAGGACTGTTCGGCGCAGACTGCATGAATGTGGTCTAAATGCAAGAATTCCACGAAAAAAGCCATTTTTGTCTGTCAAACAGAGGTTGAAAAGATTAAACTGGGCTAAAACCCATGTTAACTGGACAACGGAACAATGGGACAGTGTAATTTGGAGTGATGAGACCAAAATCTCACTGTTTGGTAGTGATGGCGTAAAATACGTATGGAGAAGAATTGGAGAAGATTTCCATCCTGAGTGCATTACACCTACCGTGAAACACCCAGTTAGTGTTATGATTTGGGGTTGTATAACATCAAGAGGTGTGGGCAGAATTTGCGTGATCAATGGGAATATAAATGCCCAAAGATACATAAATGAAATACTTGAGCCCAAGCTGCAGCCTTCTGCATGTGATCTTTTCCAAGATAATGAAGCATTTATATTTCAACAGGATTCAGCTCCATGTCATGTTGCTCGTGTGTGCAAAAAATGGTTTCAAGATCATCATATTCAACTGCTGGAATGGCCTGGAAATAGCCCAGACCTTAACCCCATCGAAAATCTATGGAGCCGGCTAAAGAAGCTTGTTAGTCGGAAGCAACCCAGCAATAAAACACAATTAACAGAAGCAATAATTCAATCTTGGTTTCATATTATAACAGCTGCAGAACTAAAGAACTTGGTTCACTCCATGGGAAAGCGTTGTAAGGCCGTAATTAAGGCTAAAGGTTACCCAACTAAGTATTAACTGGTATGGTGAACATTTTTGTATATCTCATTTTTTCTATGTATATCACCTTTCTTCTTTATGAATGCTGTTCTATTAAAATACGATTCATAAATGTTATTGCATTACAATCTTGATTAAATTACCTTTCCAATGATATATATAAATTTTATGAGTATTGGGTACAAAAATGGGTAATGGCCATCAAACCTCTAAATAATCTTTTCAAGGTTTTACAATTTTGTCCACTACTGTAGTAATAAGAATAATTCGGGAAAAAAATTAGAAAAAAGACTTTAGGCGAAGAAACAAAAGTAGTATTTTTGTACATATGAAATTTGGTGGTCTATATATTATTTATTCATAATCATA
>QLNU02014802.1:13330248-13340487 GCA_006491805.2 Dysdera silvatica
GAAGTATAAGGAGACTCAGTCATTACAAAACCAGACTGGTAAAGGCAGAAAAAGGTGCACAACAGCAAGTGATGATAGAAGAATTAAAAGACAGTGCCTAGGTGACAGGAAAAAATCATCTCTGTGTATACAAGGTGAAATGGCGCAATGCAATGTGAAGTTAAGTGCAAGGACTGTTCGGCGCAGACTGCATGAATGTAATCTAAATGCAAGAATTCCACGAAAAAAGCCATTTTTGTCTGTCAAACAGAGGTTGAAAAGATTAAACTGGGCTAAAACCCATGTTAACTGGACAACGGAACAATGGGACAGTGTAATTGGGAGTGATGAGACCAAAATCTCACTGTTTGGTAGTGATGGCGTAAAATACGTATGGAGAAGAATTGGAGAAGATTTCCATCCTGAGTGCATTACACCTACCGTGAAACACCCAGTTAGTGTTATGATTTGGGGTTGTATAACATCAAGAGGTGTGGGCAGAATTTGCGTGATCAATGGGAATATAAATGCCCAAAGATACATAAATGAAATACTTGAGCCCAAGCTGCAGCCTTCTGCATGTGATCTTTTCCAAGATAATGAAGCATTTATATTTCAACAGGATTCAGCTCCATGTCATGTTGCTCGTGTGTGCAAAAAATGGTTTCAAGATCATCATATTCAACTGCTGGAATGGCCTGGAAATAGCCCAGACCTTAACCCCATCGAAAATCTATGGAGCCGGCTAAAGAAGCTTGTTAGTCGGAAGCAACCCAGCAATAAAACACAATTAACAGAAGCAATAATTCAATCTTGGTTTCATATTATAACAGCTGCAGAACTAAAGAACTTGGTTCACTCCATGGGAAAGCGTTGTAAGGCCGTAATTAAGGCTAAAGGTTACCCAACTAAGTATTAACTGGTATGGTGAACATTTTTGTATATCTCATTTTTTCTATGTATATCACCTTTCTTCTTTATGAATGCTGTTCTATTAAAATACGATTCATAAATGTTGTTGCATTGATGTGATTAAATTACCTTTCCAATGATATATAATTTTATAGTATTGGTACAAAAAAGTGGTCTGTTAGCCATCAAACCTCTAAAATAATCTCTCTGCTTTTTCAAAGGGTTTCCACAATTTTATCCACTGTATATATATGTGTGTGTGTACTTGGGTGTGTATGTGTAGGTATATATGTACATTCGATGCACTGCAACACAAACGCTTAATCTATGTATTCTTCTGCTCATCTGCAATTCAGAATTCATGCCCATTTTATGAAGATTAGCATCTGCCTTTACTAAAGGAAAGAGACATAAACGGCCACCACTTCAAAGTAATCTCTATCTGCTCTTGTCAGCATCATCCTGTTTAGAAAAATGTGCCATTACCCACTGCTATTCAAAGAGTATAATGTAGTTTTCATCACATTGCGATACGTAAAGGTGAAAGGTTATAATTTCGCATCCGACGACCTCTGCTCTGAGCTTTAAATTCCCTTTAATTTTCATTATAGTCGAAAGAGATTGCATTTGGTCGCCGCCCGAATTCCCTCTCCTCTGACTTCCAGCAAAATTGGTGTGATGAACTCGTTCTGAGATTTAAGACTGTCAGCAACGTTTAACTCTGGTTCTTGATGCATAAACGCGCAAATATAATTATCCAGGTAGCTGGATAACTGCTGGCAGTGCCAGAAGCGACTATACAGTTGACGAAATAATGTTTAGGGGAAATTTTCCACATGCACGTACCTTACGTACTTTATTCTGTGCTGTAGTCACTCGTAGATGTTTAATTCATTTCATGCTTTCCAATGTACGTTCTATTATCCTCATGCATCAATAAATTTAATCTTCCATCACATCTATTCGCTAGTTTCATTCAATAAATTTGCTAATTTTTTATAATTTATTTTAAGGCACTTATCGATGATGCAGTCACTCATAACATAATTTGGAATTTAATATACTTTATTTGTATTTACTTAATGTTCGAGCGGTTTAAAAGCACAGACCAATCATCCAAACAAAGTTCATTCCTGAAAGTCAAATAGCGTATTTCGAAATTGGAATATAGGTAAATAGTTATTAAAATACCTTAGATAGTTAGATATATTAATTATATTTGATGTAAATAAATTTAGAAAAGCCAACATTATCTTTTAGAAGTTACCTTTACTTCGGTTCTAAATTGAAAATTAAATATTTTAATTTAATGAAATTATGTAGAATAACTGGGGATATTTTTAACAATACTGCAATAAACTGCCGTCCCATTTTATAAAGCTTTCATTTGCTTTTTGCATTGGGTAAATCTCATTCTTCCCACCATATTTCATAAATCAAGTCAGAAAATTTACAGAGAAAATAAGACAGGGCCATGACTTCCACTTAACTCGGATTGGATTTTTAAGTATATTTTCGGGTTCTCATAATGCATGGTATACTTTACGTCAGCACGGAGATGACATGTTCATTCATAAGGCATTAACATGTGTTAAATTCCGATGGTACACTTGATATGCTCTCTGCCTATCGTACATCGCAGCTCGTGGTTTTGTGCTCTAGGCAATAGAAGATAAAATTCCTCCAAAAATAATAACTTCCGGAGCAGAGTGACCGTATCTGGACTTTAGCCGTAGAACGAAAGTTAGAAAAAGTTAAAAAAAAAAGATTCATATAAATATAAAAATTATAGAAAGCGATGATGAAATGGACATCATGCCAAAACTATTGTTAGGGTTACAAAGACAAATATTAACTTCATGTTGAATTAACATATTTGAAAGATAATTTTAATCTACAATAAATATTGATCCGTATAATGTAATTTATTTCACTTTTTTTCTATTTAATAAATCTCCAATTCCAAAATATTAATATTTCTCCACAATAAAGATTATTTAATATAACTATATATATGCTATTATGCTATTTATATAATATATTCAATGGAGGTATTCATTTTAATATATTATAGGCTGACGATTGTGTTGATAATTAATGAGTATTCTAAAATACCTATATCAATATTTATATGCTATATAGCATGCATGTAAAGCATTTTCCATTAGCTTGTTCGTCATCTTTCCATTATTTTTGTTCAGTAGGTTTTTTTTACATGCGCGCCATTTACGCTTATGAGTTTGTTATCTGTTTGTATCTATCGCTGCGTTATTATCTTTGTAGAACTAAAATTTGCCATTTATTCCCGAAGCCTTGTAAACTGATATCATTCGTTTGTAATGAAATAAATATCGCTTGCATTGAAATGAAAAAGCAAATTAATGAAATTGGAAATTCATAACAAAACTGAGGAAATGAAGCAATAAAAGGGAACCTGTATGCATCTATCCATTCATTCATTCATAATTATGTTTATCTATAATGACTGTAGTAACGTAAGACGCTAGAAAATATTCAAAATAATCATTGAAGGAGATCTTTTATTTGAAACAATAAACGATATAAGACCCGAAATAAGATGGCAGAGGATGAAACACGCACAAAAGAAATAATTATTTCTTGAAAAACATGTATTTTGTTACTGAAGGAAGAATTTTGTAATCTAATCACAAAAGCAAATTTGTATATTTGTCTACCAAATAATAAATTAACTTATCTCGGAGGTTTGCATTAAATAGCTTTGGTACTTGAATTTAATTTTATGTACTAAAAATCATTGCCGGTTGTGTATTCAACTAGAAGTTTTACATGCTTTTTCTCCAATATTAAATTTATTGTATGTCAAATTTTGAGAAGAATTTTGAATAGAATATTGTAAATTGTCGCTTTTAGTACACCATGCTATTGAGGCTTCCGAAAAGGGAATATTGTGAGTATCGGCCCACACAAATAACGATAATCGGCCCCACACAAATAATGATGATCGGCCCCACACAAATGGCGATAATATATTCACCATGAATGGGCGGAAAAATACAAAATGGACAGTTGTTTGAATGGAGTTCGCTTGAAAGAAAAGACAGAAGAAATGGGTAAAAAATAATTAGACAATGCCAATTAGAGTATAAATGTTTTCATCAGCGTTACACTCATCTTCTAAAATCTCCTGACTTTTACTTCGTTGGTGATTGATTATTAAGTTAGGCCAATTTTCCAGCACTTTTCCTTCTTGTAATGAAAGTCTTTCTTGAAAGCACAAACATAGTATTCCTATTCATAAATAAAAGAAGTCACGTGTCAAATAGTTCATCAATGGATTCCTAAACGTGTCTGAAATTCCGGCAAAACAAACACAAAAATTTGTAAAGCAAGTCTTACTTCATAACTCGTCCATCGCTGCTCATAGCTGTGGATACAATTGTAATTTTTAAATTTTCGGTACTTTTTGTTATTTGTCAATTTAGATCGCATTGAGATTTAGACATTGGAAAGCTTTCCTTGTTTATTAGCAGTCAGTATTTCCTTGAAGACTCCATTAAATCTTTAATACTACTTTGTGAAAAGAACTTCCTTTCCATTCTTCCGCTTGAAATAGTGTACGCTAATAGAAGGCATTGCTCCAGCAGAGAAACAGTAGTATGAACTTGCAACACTCTGTATTCGGTTGGAGTTCATTTCAATGGATTACTGATGAAGGACGTCGACATCTGTTGAAAACGCGTCGATGCATTGAACGAAATATCAATAGCGACGCTATATGAGACATCGATTCTAATAATTAGTGGTTTCTCCGTGTTTAAATATTTGACGAAGACCAGCGCACCTGGGAATGTTTTCACCATAAAATTATTTTCGCCATACTGGGGCTGCTGAGAAGATAAGCTTAAATCTTTTTAAAATCGATTCAAACTAAAATATACCGGTATCCAAAATTAAGGTTACATTCAATGTTATTTCAATGGGAGAGGTACATATTTTGCTCTGTAACTTTCGATATGTTTTATTTATAAAAAATCATTTTACAGAAAATTAAAGAGCTATAAATAGCTAACATTACAAACAAAATTAAATTTTCTTCATATATCCCTTGAAGATGTAATCCACGATCAAAACTGATACGAAAATTGGTGGAAAACAAAAATTCATAAAAACAAACAGATTCAGGATAAAACATTTGCTTACATAAGTAGCAACAAGAATTTTCTAATAATTTTGCATGTTTATGTGAAATAAATTGTCATTCAAAACAGTTTTTTAAGCATTTTCGTTTCGACTTTCTATGTTTGCATCGATTTCAATCATGGATTCTGTTTCATACGATGCCTAAAAAAAAATTTATTTTTATAATTATGTTGAATGCTTATAAAAACTAAGCCACTAACTGTTGACTTTAATTTTCTTTAAAGTGAATTTTGTTATTGAAGCACATCGAAAGTTACAGAGCAAAATATGTACCTCTCAAATTGAAAGTTACAGAACAAAATATGTACTTCTCCCATTGAAATAACACTGAGTGTACCTTTAATTTTGGACACTAGTCTAGTTCATATTTCCACAATATAGATAAAAATATTTCAAGTACTAACCATTTTATGACTTTATTTGTACTTCGAAATTTATTTTTATTTTACATTTATTTTTAGAGCGTCACAATATCAGACAATGTAAAAAAAAAAGATTTCTAAATGTAGTGCATAATGATATGCCACAACATTATTCTGGGTTTTCATTGCCAGAAGGGTCTTGGAGACCCACTTCAATCATATGCTTACTCTACGAAGGTCTCCATATCCGTTTCACTGCGAGATGTGTTTCTAGTGTGTCGGTCGCGTGTGATTCATGTATTTCTGCTAGGATGTATAGGGCGCGTACAATTTGATAAAAGCCGTTAGTTCTCATGGACCTTCATTCACCAAACAAACCCTTTATTAATATTTAGGAAACTCTTTATTTCTCCACAAAGCGTTAGGCGGTCGATTAACCCAAGCTGTAGTTCTTTAGAAAATCTCCTTGACACTCAACCGCTTTTGACATAACCGCACCCTTAAATTGACTTTGAGATCCTGGCATGTAGTCGCAAAGTTAAATTGTGAAGTAATGTTACTTTCTTGAACAGCTTCGATTACAATGGGGGCGTCCGTGTTGTACGTTATAGGGGTAGGTCTTAACCGTCGAAGTGATTTTGCACTAGAAATTCATTAATTACTGACTCTGGCAACGGCAAGCACAGAAGCTCGGTCATTAGTCTTAACTAAATTACGTACATCTACCGATTTATTTCTAAATTCCAAGCCCTGGCGCCCATGTAGTCGGTTTGACCCGATTGCCCACTCGGGTGATTAAAATGGGGCGTAGAACTGAAAATCCTCGACGGATGCTCCCCTTGTAACCATGTACCAATTTCGCCAATGGCGGTCGAAATGTCAAAGGTTTCACAATTTTGTGGCCGAGTCAATGTTTCGCTGAAAACTAGCATTCGAAATATGAAAAATTACTAGGGAATGGGAATAGAGTATGTCATCTCTTTAATTGCTTGGCTCGTTGTATTTATCGTATGATGATCGCATGAAAAATCGTAGAGGTATAAGATGGAATTGCATTGAAAATGTAAAGTTAATTTGATGTACTTTTTGCGCTTTATTATTTATCTCGATGTGATAGTAATAATACTGTGTTTTTATGTATGTATGAATTCGCACTTTCTGTTCCTTCTTATGTCTTTCTAGTCCGTGAAGCATCTGAATCAATTTAGCCCTATTTTTACCCATTCTCCTCTGTCTAAAATTTTCTTTCTTCCTTCCTTTATCCTCATTATCCTGAGATAATACTCATCGCTATTCTGCCATATTTTCCTACGGTGTCCCCCCTCTTTTCTTTTCTTTTCTTTTTAGGTTGATTCTTGTAATTTTTAACTATGCTGTCTCCCATTTCTTTCAACTATACTCTCTCCCATTTTTTCACCTATGCTGTTTCCCATTTGTTTTAACTATGCTGTCCTCCTGTTTCCTTCTACATGTCCTAGACATTCGAGTTTTTAGTTCTGTCTCGTATTATAAATATCTACGCAGATAGTATATTTCATTTTGTTTTGTTATTATTATTATTATTATTAATTTCCAATTCGAGTTATTTTCGAATTTCTCTGATGTTGTCCAATCCATATCATTAAATTTTTTATAATAAACGTTACACAAGTAATAAATAATGATATTTGAATTTGTTTTACGTGGCAAATCATTAAACATCACTTGTATGACCAAGGTATACAAATGACACCTATGCGAATAATAAGTAATGGGAGAATAATATAAATTTTGTCCAAATTTTCTGCCTGCCTATCTGTCTGTCTGTTTGCAGGTTTGGACAATAGGTTTGTACAGATATTTGAATTTATTATAAAGCATGAAAATAGGAAATATGCAAGATACACTTTTGGACATGTGGAAATAGTTGAGTATTAACCTATACTAGAATAAGTGTTAAATGCAATGCAATTAATTATAGGTAAATAATTAACCCGTGAATTTACTTTTACGAGTGAAAGATTAAATTAAAAATGAAATGGATGGATTTATTTTGTAACTTTGCGGTATTATCGTTTATCATCTCCATTTTGCAAAGAAAAGTTGCCACAAAGAGATTTCCTTTTCGCCACACATTAACATTTTTAAGCTTTTAAATGCTCTTTTAAATACATTTTAAACTCAGAAACTTTTTGTACAGTATCTTTTAAGCTTTATCTAGAACGAAGTCATCCTTGAGCTAGATAAATTTTGACAGAACCCTAAAAAACTTGACCAAGGTTTAGGATACTTAACAAGATGGCCACAGATCTGTGGAAAGAGATAAGGTAAAAACAGCGAAAGAGGAAGGTAATTATATAGAAATATATATATATAAGGATCTGCAGTATAAAGGAACAAAAATAGGATTTTTAAAGTCACTCCGATTAAACAGAATAAAGGATATAAAAATATAACCATATATTAGAAAATTGAGAACAAAAACGAAAGCGATTTGATGATTCTGATATAATTCAAGACTAATAGTTATATTATAAAATTAATCATTGTAAAATTCTTGATTTTTCTGAACTGTTTACTCGTTAGAAATTTTCCAGCTTTTCTTCATTTATGTTAATTTCTTTCTTCTTATCTCTTTCAATTGCTTTCTAAACCCAACAAAGGATTCAAACGCCATATTTATTATAGTTGTCATAATTTATAATTTTTTTATTAACAGATTGGTACAAAATTACTATTAATTATAATTTCATATTCTTTTTGTGGCTAATATTCCGTATTTAGTGAAAGCTGGTTTGTTATTGAAACGGAGAAATACACGAATACAGTGTTATAGACAAAGTCGAATTACTCTATAATTTAAATCATTTAATTGGCATGAGTATGTAGCATGATTTCTAAAAATATCATTTAAAAACAAAATAATCAATTATATCATGGATTTGGAATGCAGATGACAAACATGAGGCCAGAAATCGCACCATTTTTGCGTCAGAAACATTTAAAAATTTCGAAACATTTTTAAGAGGACGAAAACTTATTTTGATTCCCAAGCTGCTGGAAAAACTATTCTGTCTGCCTTAGAATTACTCAAACTTACAAAACTCTATTCAAATAAAAATATTACTGAAATTTAATTTCATGAAAAGTGAATATTAATAATTACAAACCAAGCATTTGCCAACTACACACACAGATTATATATCAGCCCTTTCTTCCGATTTAAGTGCCTTTTCCAGTTCGGCCATTGGAGGCCAAAACTGACGGCGCTGTTCCCTATTTCTTCTCCCTTAGATAATGCTTTCTCTGCTTAGCTTTTTCCAAGTTTCTTTAAATCTTATTCACCCTCTTCTTATAATGGTTAATACGAATTCATATAAACCAATACGAAATTTAATTTAATACGTCTTATAATGAAGTTGAACTGTGCAGGATTTCACAAACATTCATTTTGTAATGCATGCGAGTTACTAACACTATATTTTCCAGTTAAATTCAAATATCTGGGAAATGTTATGCTCAAAACAAGACAATGTACAGTGCAAAATGCATAAGATAGTTTTATTTTGTTTAGAACACACTGCAAACTATAGTAAAGTAAGTTTTATAGAAGCGATCAAAATTACCATCATTGTGAATGGAATTCTGAACGAAAAACGATCAACTCTCCCCTAATAACAATGCAAATTTCTGAAAATAATCGCAATTTATTCAAATGATCGTACTCAATGGTAAAAGTTCTTCGGCATCCTCAACACTCCGTTATAACTGTCTTGTTACACTATGTTTTTCCAATAGGATGAGAGTTCCAAGAATGGCATACTGTTTGACAAGATATTGACTATCGACGACTATATATATGCAATCTGAATGATGCTGAAGAGAAAAATTGTGTATGTACCTGCGTGTATGTGTGTTGTTATGGCCGGATCTATGTGTAATATGGTCAGGTAATATTTGAAAATGTTTTCCTAAACTAACTCCGTGTGGAAAAGGATTTTAACGAGTTCTCCACAAAATCAAGCCTCCACGGGTGGAAAAGGTTTCCAGCACTTAATATATCACCAATTATTAGGAAAGCATAGTTGAAATTGAATTTTTCAAGAAACTTTTCTCTTCAATCCGCAAGATTTCATTCAACTTTATAGGTCAATCACTAGCAATTTAATTATACATTTATTAAAGGAATTTTTATAATACATTTGTTAAAGGAATTTTTATAATACATTTATTAAAGGAATTTTTATAATACATTTATTAAAGGAATTTTTATATGCGATTTATTAAGATTACATATAAAAATTCCATTAATGTAAATGTGTCACTAAATGTGAAAACTCAAATAGAGTCGATCTGTAATTGCAATTTTTATAATGCAACATGTGCTTAATACAGCAAATTCGGGATATCTAAAACCAAGCTCAAAATGATAAGCAACCACTTTTCTTTGCTCCCGGTATCTGGTACTGTTGTCAGCAAAAATTAAGCATAAACGATCGCGAGTCAGTTTGAATCTGCAGGTTTTATCGAAATTACGATTTTAAATTGTCAAAGCTTAAGATTAAATCAAAATATATTGTGTTGATAAAAAAAATCGATATCACATTAAAAATATTGATAGTCCATCAAAACATCGGCAATTCAGCATCGATGACGAAAGCATCGAGCATCGGAAATAAAACATTATAATTTTGAAAATTTCGACCATCGACACCCATTCTTATTTCATATCTAAAAATGAACAATATATTCAACATAGCGTATGATAGAGATGAGGCGAATTCTAGCATCAGTGACTATTTAAAAAAACAAAAAAAATGACCCA
>QLNU02014802.1:13347725-13406259 GCA_006491805.2 Dysdera silvatica
TGTTGACCATATTTGGCAATTGTGTTATCCCTGCGGAGGGTAATAATACCTTAACAATGTAATTATTGTTATCCTTCTCAGTGTTAACATAATCGTCAAATGGTCGACATTATGAAACGACTGGGGCTCTTTTTTTAATTTTTCTTGGGAAGTTGTGATGGCTAATAACTTTTTACACCCCAAAAGAAACTCTAGATTGATTTTAGACACAGTAATAAAAAGTATTATCCAATGCTTAATCAGGCAAGGACACATTGTTTTATGAACAAATAAATTCGATTTGAGAAAAGCTTTTCAAATTTTGTGATTTGAGGTATTAATTTACAAAAGCATATTTCCGAAACCATCATTTATTTCTATATTATCGCCTCCCGCCGTAACGTTAAGTGCTTTAAGATTCGTATCAATCCCAGTACACCTACTATGTGCCAACGTAGTATCGTTCTGAGGGCATTTTATACAGTGTGCTTCATAGTAGATGATCGAACAGTGCAACTTTCATCCCTAACATTCGTAATTATGTGATATTATTACTTCAATAGGAATTTTATACTTTTTTTACAGAAATGTTATAACTGCAACAGTTTTACCATTTTGCTGGACGAACTCAAATATGCTTTTTTTTTAACGCTTAACATTATTGTTTTTAACAATTTAAAATGCCAGTGGGAGCGGGGATGTCTGCCAAATCATTTTAAGCTAGGGGCATCACCATAGGTGACCGGTATCGCTGAATATATTTTACTTTCCAACTAAAATTACTTTTAAATCGAGCCCAATTTCAGTGGATATAGTCATTAGACCACCTGGCATCGCCAACGATCCAAATAAATTTAAATCATAAACGACGAAGATAATTATATATGGCCCACAATGGGAGGTTAAAGTACCTTGTGTCGCCATCTAAATGGATACAGCAAGATCTGAAGAGAGAAAGTTCTTGGATACAATTCGATAAAAAAATAAACCGAAAGGCAAAAATTTAAAAACAACGAAAACCAAAAATAAAGCGAATAAAATCACGCCAATGTTAAATGATGATGATGATTAATGAGAATCACGAATAAAGAAATTTTTTTTTTGCAAATAAACTATTACATAAATATCAGTATCAACAATTATATAAATATAAATATATATATATCAATGAAGTTGAAGTTCAATCATTTATAAATAAAGCATTTTATTGGTCAGAAAAAAAGATAAATATTAATTTTGCTGCCAATGAAATATTTTGAGTTTATCAGTGGTTTTATACATTGATATGATTTATTAACTAGAAAGTAATGCCAATCAATTGGAATCATTTTATTTTAAAATCATCTAAATATTTCGGAAATGATTTGCTGTAGTTTTGAAATCGCACATCTGCCTGACTTCTGTATTCATTCTTATATGTATTAGCGATTGCTTACAATCGAATGCTATTCAAATCTCTGAGCATTAGATTACGGGAGTTTGGAAGCAAAGGAGTGATTGATGAGTCTTGAGTTTTACCGGTTAGATGCACATTTCTGAACAACAAACTGATACTTTAAATAATGGTTATCCCTAACATTAATCAGACTGCCACTGAATAGGAAATTGGCAGAAAATTGGTCATTTTCGCTCATTAGGCGCTTTGTAAACTATCAATAAGCGTTAACGAATTGAATCAAAATTCAGTTTCAATAGAGTAGGAGGGAATTTATTCATTGTATAAAAATTTAATTATCTTCCCCTTATTTAAAGCTACCGTTTCCACGTGATGTTGTATCATTTATTTATTTGACGTGCCCTAGGACGTGCGAATTAGTTTTAATAACTAATCGGATTAAATTTTATTAATTTGAAACAACTAATTGGTTTTGTTCGAATCATTTTCACATGGTTAAAATGAGTGAAACTTCTCTTGAGGGCGCCTTCTATCCATATATTTGAATCTCTGCGCCCGGGGATAAAGGTTTTGGGATACGAGTTGTTGAAGACGTAAATTTTTGTAGTTTTTCGATACTGTTGCTTCTTAGTTAATTGATATGGGTGTTAAATTTTATATACAAATAATTTATTAATTCAATATGTTTATTTATAATTTATTTAATAGTTTTGTTAAAGTAAATATGTCCAATTTAATACGCAAATTCACAATACTCATCGAGACTTTATTTTATATCCTGGCACATTGTTCATGTAGTAAATTAAAGCTCGAAGTATATCTAGCCAGATGCTGCATCTTATTCAGATCGATTGAGTTTCGTACGCAATTGATATGTATCTTAAAATTGGCAGTAAAGCGCTCTATAAGTAAATATAAGATGAGAAAATAGGGTTAGAGGATTTTATTTTAACACGTGTTATGCATACTATTTGTTTAGAACGAGGGAATCCTAGTTTTACACGTATTATAATTAGTAATATTTCAATATTTAAACTTCAATCGTCACGTTATGCAATATGGCCAGATCTTCTTAACCACAGAAATGTATTCCTTGAAAATAAAGTGTCATGCAAAGTGTAATTCAAGTTCTACCTCGAGTATTCCAAGTATTTTTATGTATTCCTCCAAGCAGTGGCGGCCCTTGGCGAGATTTAAGGGAATTTGCATGAGGCTAATTCACCAAAACACATTAATTTACTGTATATATTCGCCAAGAAAGTGGTTTTTACCTCATTCAGTAAATAAGAAAGAAATTTATAGTAACCTTGGGTTTTGGTGCATTAGCGTTGCGCCACTTCCTTAAATCTCGCCACGGGCCGCCACTGCCTTCAAGCTATTTAAAGTGTTATTTATGCTATTCAAAGTATTATTTATGCTATTCAAAGTATTATTTAAGTTCTACCTCGGGTATTATAGTTGTTACTCAAGTTGTATCTTAGGTATACCAAGTTTTTTTTATGTATTCCTCCAAGTTATTTAAATGTTATTTAGACTATTCAAAGTGCTGTTCAAGTTTTACCTCGGGTATTCTAACTGTTTTCATGTATTTTCTGAATAATTTCAAGTGATCTTTAGGTTATTCAAAATATTTTTTAAATTTTACCCCAGAGTGGGAGGGAGAGGGGTATATTTCAAATATTTTTCCGAGTTACTTCAAGTATTATTCAAGTACTTGAATGGTTTTCTTAAATTATTCAAAAGTATTATTCAAGCGTTTTTCAGGTTACCGAAACTTTTATTTTAGCGTCATAAAATTTATCCAAATATCATTCAAGACTATGTAATTTTATCACCAGATTAACGGAAAATGTATGAAGTATTTTCATCGATTGATTGACATCAGCGTAGCTACGAATAACTTATCCTCCCCCTAAAAAATTATGAGCCCTTCCTATGAAATCAAACATTGAAATAAACGCTACTTGCCAAGCATTTCGTTTCGGATTATCGAACACTTAAAGCTTGAAGAAAGTTGCACCAATGGTAATTAAATATTTACTGTGAGCGATCCTAAGGAATTTATTTACAACACAGAGCGGTTTTTTTTTCTATTGAAAAGTGAATTTACTAACCATATTGCAATAAAACTGCCCTATACAAGACAGCCAGAATAGCTGTCGTAATATAGACATCTGAGTGCTACAACAATGTCGATATCCGTCTGCTTTATCACGTATATGTTTAATCAATTAGAGGATGCGCTTTGCCCGTTAGGCATAATAAGCGGCACTTTAATTTATAATGTAATAATAGGAGATGTTTCTACAGTTATGTAATCTAAAATTGATCGAGGCATGATAGCACGGAGCGATCGAGGAATTAATTTTAATTTTAATAATACATTACACGATTATATTGTCATATATGTCACGATTACAACATTATTATCAGTGTAATACGATTATTGATATACTGCTATTGAAAATGAAATTATTTCTAAGGTATAAGGAAGTATTTTGCTTAATAATTTAATTTTAGTAGCATGTAAAACACAGTTTAAGTTAGTTATAAAAATTCTTGTACGCACCAAGGAGATTAAATTACTGTTAATTAATTGCATATACAAAGACTAATTATATATGGATTGGTTGAAACTTGATGGTACAACGGTGTAAAGGCCATTTTGCGCCAAACACTTAGAAAAGAGAGAATAAAAGAATAATAATAGAATTAATATAATTAATTGTAATTTCTATTTATAATATAAATATTAATATAATATAATATATAATATATAAATATTTATAATATAGGTATAATTAAATAATATAAATTATAATTAAATAATATAAATTTATAATTATATAACAAATTTGTATTAAACAGTATGGTATAATTAAATAATATAAATTTATAATTAAATAATATAATTAATAATATAATTGCGATAAGGCTGCCTTATGTAGAAATAGGAATAATTTTAATCAACCGATATTCAGTGGTTATTGAAACATCTGTTATGACATCTTTCTTACGATACAATTGAAATTTGAATTTAAATTAAATTGAAATTTGATTAAATTTGGAGACTATTGACAATAATAGGTTCGAAATAGTAGGGTCTGCGAATGCATTTAATTTAATCTGTATGGTAGGCTAAATATTTCAACATTTAGCATCCGTGTAACATAAAGTTAAAAGTACATGAAATGACATAATGCTAATTCATTGATATAATATGTACATTCCTTATCGCGTAACATTTCCCCCCTAATGGTCAATATCAATAATAATCAGAATAATGATATGCAAAGTTCGTAAATTGCCGCTAATATTATTTATATACAAAATAAACGTCACGTATAAAGCAAGGAAGTCAACGACGTTGATGGCTAAAACTTTATCTACAAGTGCATCACCACCGTGTAAAATTCAAAAGCGAAACAGCAAAATGACCAAGAAATGCGAAATCGTAAAAAATGTTTTATCAAAAATTAAGTATAGACGAAAATCAAATTAATAAATATGTAATTCCACTTCCCTTTAAAATGCTTCTATGTTGCGTTTAACCCTTCTTTCTGACTAAGACGGGTCCCCATGAAGGGCATTAACGAAATAAGCACGTCCGAGGACGGACCAATGGGCACGCTTCTTTATTTTGAAAAATTCTCTAAATTTCTGAGTCACCCTTCCGAAAATTCATTAATTAAACACGTTAAGTAATGTCGCTAGCTTTAAATATAATTTATCTTGCGTATATATATCCTGAAATCATTATGGACACCCTAGATTTTTCTGCCCCTTCAGGAACGAGCACTACTGCTACCAATAATAGCAATAAGGGAGCGACGTCCTCAATTTCAGGATCATCGAAGTATGTGATTCTCCTATTTTTATGTTCCACTACCTCTATGACTCAGTCTCCACGGGAGCAGATGCGGATGAGGAGAGGGGTCGCAATATTGGAGAATGACGTGGGGAGTAAGGATACGCCATAATAACCAAAGTTTACGATGGAATATCCGTGACTAAATAGGAATGTTAGAGTCCAATGAATTATTTTGCGAACAACGGGAAATTGATTACATAAGGGGGAGAATGACGTTGATATGGGCCCTGTTAAGTTAGCGTTGATGGAATTCAAAACTACAAACGGAGGTTTGTAGCTAAGTGTCCCCCCTCAATTTCGATAAAGCTACAAACCTCCGTTTGTAGCTTTATCGAAATTGAGGGGGGGACACTTGAAGGAATTTGAAAACTTAGTGTTAACCTATTTACTCGAATAAATATAAGAGATTATTTGAAACTAATGGATTTTAATTAAGTGAAAAATTTTGGAAAGTTGATTTAATAGATTTGAAAGTATTAAAAGTGTATATTTACGAGTACTAAATAATTAGAAATGATTTCCATTCCATTTCGGAACTTTATTTCTTACGTTTAAATATTAAAGTTTTATTCGAAATTATCAAACTCAAATCAACCTGGGCGTTCAAAATTCATCAAACTTTTAATTAGTTTTAATGATGTACATAAAATTTTACAAATATGTATGGAATGAATAAATGGCCAGATATGAATATACAAAAATTTACATAATTTATGCAAAAAGTTTTAGATCTTATTAAATTTATTCAGCTGTTTAACATTAAAAATTAAATTGTGATTTTATCTTACTAACCTTTAACGATACGTATAATAATATAAGGTACAAATTGTAACGAATTGTGTTTACCTGCCTCAAAAAGAAATAAAAAATGAGGACCTAGTAAGAAAAAATTTCCTAGTCGATAACTGCAAAATTTATATATATATATATGTATATGCGTGTGTGTATGTGTGTGCGTGTGTGTATACAAGGTGATTATAATATTTAGGTTTTCTTGTTCAGAGTTCTCTGTAGCTTGAATTAAAATGCAATCAGATTTGTACATATGATATTTAAGGTATAAGGAAAAGGATTTCCTGAAAAAAGTAGTTCCAAAATGTGCCAATAGCGAAAAACATAGCCCCCCAGAATAAAAAATATGTGAAAAAGGTACCAAAAAAAGAATAAATAAAACAAATATAAAATTGAATTTTATTTTTTAAATTTACGCGTTGCGAAAACTGAGAAGAGATTACAAAAATTGACATTGGAAATAGTTCCACAACTCATTCAACATTCATGTTGTTGCTAACGTTGAAATTGTAAACTAGCATTGATGTCGTTATTTTGGGCAATAAATTGCATTCGATACGTAGCATGCATGACTTCAGAGTGAAACGTCTCTGGAAAAGTATTGCGCACATACTGTGTTAGAGTTCTTTAAAACAGTCAATTTAGCAATAATCCATCTATAAATACTGATTTTGAAGTGATCCCCTAGCAAAAAATCGGTGTTAAGGCCAGGTGATCGTGGTGGTCATGTTATAGGAAAACAGCAACTAATCACTCTTTATCGGTGAAATGTCAGAGTTACAGCTGTTGAACTGGTCTTGCAATGTTAATCGGAACCCCATCTAGCCTGACAATGATCTCATTCAAGCCTCCTCTTTCTGAAATTGCGGGATTACGAAGGTATTAAGCAGGTGACCATACTTTTTTGCTGTAACCGAAGAGTTTGCAGTACCCGCTGGCTGTAATTTCTTAACCTGTTAACTGGGTATGACGACATTTTTCGTCATGCCCGGAAGACTACCAAAATGTCCCCCCCACAAAAAAAAAGTCCCCAGTGTGAAACGAGTTTCACAAAATTTTATTCCCCGGTTAACAGGTTAAAACTGTATAACCTAAGTATGAAATTTGATGAGAAATCACACCAAACTGTACTCTGTGGCACATATGGGGGATTTTCTAAATAATGTTCGGCGCTTTTGAAACCGGTATTCAGCTGTGTTATGTATTGACTGTCTCATCGAGATGAAAATGGGCTTCGTCTTCTCAAAGAACCTTCCATGGCAAGGTATCACCTCCACTTTCGTTCTTTTTATTTTAGAATAAAAATTTTAGGGCAATTCACTTAAATTTCGGTAAGCTTTTGTAACAACAAAACGGAATTTTAGATTTATCTTTGATATTTATTTTCTATGTTGGAACACCATATTTTTTGCTATGGGAAAATTTGGGAATCAAATTGTTTTTCACGGATTTCTTCTCTTCATTCTTTGAGCAGCATTGGCGCAGGTTTTCGTATCACTAAGCCTATTAGTCCGGGCTGCAAAGAGCTCTCCATAAGCAGAATATTAAATTATAAAGATGGATATTCAATTACTCGTAAAGAAAGGGGTTATTTTTCGGTGCATGGTGGGACACGAACCCATGATCGCTTGATTGCCTGTCAAGTGTTCTACCAACTAAGCTACAGGCGTCAATCATTCCCTTACGAGCATATATAAGGCTTTCTATGGACAAGTTCGCTATTAACGTGGCAGTGCTGTGACCACTGTGTAAACAAAGCGAGAGTTTTTCTGAAAAATCAAATTTTGGTAGCCAAACAGCAAGTAAAAATTTACAAATATGTCTGAAGGCAAAATTGATATATTTTCTTTTATTTTTGTACGACTTAGTTCAGTAGCATAGCAATTAAAAACTCATAAGGGTGGGGCTCACGTGGGTTCAAAGGATATTTTGTGATGCTTTCTTAGATAAAATGATGTGTTTTGATTTCCAATGGGGGATTTGAGCCCCTCTATTTCCTACGCCCCTGATCTATTTATATTTCTTCTTTATGATAAAGGTGACACACCTTTACTCATTATTTTGTAAAAAATTTTGACCCCCCCCCCGAAATCAAATCCTGGCTACGGCTGTGAGCTCACTGAAAAAGTTTGCCGCCCCTTTGATTCGCTTCTCTCAACGGAGAGAATTTGTTTGCCATCGCTACTTGATTCACGATTCATCAGCAGTGGTGACCTATGAAGAAATGTAAATGAAGCCACTTCATCAAAACCCGAAGTTACTGTACATTTCTTTCTTATTTATTGAATGAAGTGAAAACCGATTTCTTGGCGTTTAAAAACCATAAATTAATGTGTTTTGGTGAATTAGCTTGGCGTAGTTTCACTTTAATCGCGCCATGGGCCATCACTTGTTATCGGTGCTTTTATTTATGTATTCACTGGACGGACGAGTTACGGTTCAGCAGTTCGGGTTCCATTTTCGAAGCCCGAGCCTGAGACTTCTTTATATATAGAAAAGTTAGTTTTCGGATTCAGTTCCATCCGTCTTATATGAGCCCGTCTCTATTAGATACCCTGCGAAGCGACAAAAACTTAATCGTAAACCGGTATTCTCGCCCCGACCCAAAAGCAGACTGATGTATCTAAATTTGTCCATCTGGGTTTATTTTTATCACACAGACCTTTCTGTGGTCTACAATGACCTCGATAACGAGCCAACGTGACATCAGACGCTGATGAACGTGAAGTCGTTATTATCTTTTGATGGCCTGAACACGCACAAATTACCAATGTCCTCACACGATCGATCAGAACTTTTTCAGATGATAACTTTATGTGCCCGGCATAAAAAATAAGCCAATTTTCACAAACGAAAAGGTCAAAAACATGTCTGAGACAATACGGCGCTGTCGCAAATGGAACATGTTGGAAGGATTTTAAAAATCGTCAAATTTAAACATGTATTTTAAAAATAAATTTATAATTTTTGCATAATTGTAGGAAAGGAATCGAATAATTTTATTGAAAAAATTATTTTAGACGAACATGTAACAACCGCTGAGTGAGATTCAAGGATATGGGTACAATAATTACTAAGTAATATGTTCATCTCTCTTGTATTATAATATAAATTAATAAAGTACTATCAATTAGGGTTCGACCCCCCACAGTGTCAAACTAGAACGCTTACCAACAAAATGTATACTGTGGTCCAGCCGTAGGTTTTCTAGACATCAGAGAATTCTTTACCTTTACATACTCTCCAACAAAATGGCGAAAAGTTCGGTCGGCGCAGAATTTATTTTATGCCCTTGAGCCATAAAACAAACAGTTGTACAACAAAGTACCTCACTCACAAAGAACCTACAATTTTATTCGTTTCTTTGTGAGCTATTTTATTTTACGGCGCAAGGACAACTAAGGTCCAGATTCGAGCCAATAAAGATTCCCATCTTTCAATGAATAATAATTCATTGTGATTTGTGGCTCAAGGGGAGCAAAGGTCACGTTGGTGCTGGGACCTACATTGCTCCAGATAACCAGACCTTCTGCTGCTAAGAGAACCGAACCCAGGAATACGGTGGATACTATATTCAGTACATGATGACAAGGGAAAGCATTACCATTACGCTGCCATAGGGCAGAGGGACTACATTTTCCCAAACGTCAAAGCCTGCGGAATCAACCTTCGGGCTACAGTGATCAGTTAGTCGATAAACTATTTTTCTTTTGCCACCATTTGTAGCTGAATGCGTTACCGCAAAGCCAAATAAGAAATGGAAGAAAGCATGCAAAGGAACTCTAAGCAGGTACATTGAAAATTTTACGATTTGATGCAAGTGGGCGTTTTGAAGCATCCAGACAAGCCTGCGCGTGTTCAATTCTACCGCTGGTTTCTGAATGAAGTGGAACTTCATTCAAGTCGGGGAAAGTTGGGGAAGTGGAACTTCATTCAAGTCAAGACTTTCGGATCCTCAGTTTTTCATTTCCTTAGATGAAGCCTGGTTCAACCTGTCCGGGTATGTGAACTCACAGAACGTGCGCCCTGCTCATTAAAAAATGCTCATCTGCACGTTGAACAGCTTTTGCATAATCTTGAATTTGATGTTTTGTGCGCAATGCTTGGTTTCCGAATCATAACACGATTACTTCACAAAACTGCTAATTATCGCCTGTATGTTTCTGAAGCTATTTCACCCATTCGTGGATCAACTCACAGAAGATGAACGACTGTATGGATATTTTCAGGAAGTTGGGTCAAGAGCACACACTTCACGTGCAAGCACAATATGAATTCATGAGGTGTTGGGTGAGTGGAGGACAGTAAGCAGAAGAAGTAAAATTATCTGGTCACCACGATCGCCTGTTCTCTCTCCTTGTGAATTTTACCTGTGGGACAAGTTGGAGGGGCCAGGTGAACTCAAATAAACCCCACACACTAGAAGGGCTACAACAGAACATTGAAAACGCTACTGCTGCCATCCTTCAGGGGGGGAGGGCTACTACGTATGTCTCACAGTTTACTAAATCGAGCACAGCACTCCTTTGACGTCAATTGTACTCATTTACAGCATCTTCTGTAAAGGGCATTTTTCCTGCTCATTAAGGAACGTAAATTTTGTTCCAAAATTAAAATTAATACCAGATCAATTTTATATTGGCCACCCTGTAAAAGCGGGTATATAAATAATTGAATAGCACGATATAAAGCGCGATTATAATTTTCCTGCATTTGCCGTTTACTATAACTGGCGCATAGTTGCTGGTTTGATGAAACCATCAAGCCATTAAATATTCGTTGAATAGTTGAAAATAGCTCAGAACTGTTTAGATACATAGACAAGATATTTTATCCGCATTATTATGTTCTGAACTTTATAATCAGAATTCTAAAGTTTCTGCTGTTGGCCAAAGCTTTGAAAGTAATACGGAATTTTACACACCGAATGCTGGAGAATTTGTAGGAAACAGTTTCGGGTGCACGATCCCAGGAACTGTTTATATTTGCCGTAGCCTTCGATATATTATGAATGAAGCTGGAGGAATTGGAAGCCAGAAACCATTTTTCGGCACTCTGTTCCAAAGGACTCATTTATTTATCGGATGGCCATATATTATTTAAATGCCACTGACTCTATTGATTTTGAAACCTGCTCCATCGTTCCAAGCCGCCTTAAAAATTCTATTCGCACTTGCCCCGGTCGCAGCTATTCGATGGTCCGGCTGGTTAAATATTTACACATAGCCAGCCGGTTTATTGGTGGGTTACTCGTGGATGCAATTTGTTTTCATTTAGTTTCAACACTGCCGCTTTATGGCGCGTTTCAGCTTTGTTGGTAGAAACTCGAACAAAAGGTGTCCTCCATGCTGGAGAAAGGACAGTTGATGAATAATTCAAAAGGTTGACGGAACACAATGTTCTCTGAAGAGAAAGAGAGAGAGAGAGAAAGTTCTATGAAAGTTAGAGTAACGTTGACAAAGTTCCAGTAAAATACGTTGCTTCTGCTCTTTAAACTTGCTATCGTTAAAACATCTATTCTTCAGACTCTACTGAGGAAGGTAGAAAATAATGCCTTCTTTATTTAATTAATAATATTGATGTACAGAGTACAAAATTCTATGTAAATGTATGTTGTTTCAGTTTAAAGAGAGCTGGTAAAATTTCTGAGCAATTTATTAAAGAGATAAGAAATTTCAACTGTCATTTGTAATTTATTTCTAAATAAAACGTATTATTTAATACGTAACGAATTATTTAATAAAAATATTATAAATATATAATTGTTTTATAAAATACAAGCATGTCTAAAAAAGTGCTTATATTTTCGAATTATAGCATTAATATATATAAAAGTTTTCCTCGCCCATTCTTGGCGGAAACAGGCTTTGGGACGGGCAGAGCGCCATGTTCCCAAGCCTCTTTTTACATCACTTCTTAATGTGCCATGTCTAGAAACTTCCTGACAATGTGACACGTGTTTAGGATTGTGGCTTTTTGTATTTCAATGTAGGTGTTTGGGTCAATGTTGAGTATCTCCAAATTCGTCGCAAGCGTTTTTGGTACTATCCCTGTTGCTGAGATGACTAACGGGATGATGAGGATCTTTTCCATACCCCATATATCTCGTACTTCATGTCTGAGATCTTGGTACTTGGTGATTTTCGTTGTGTAGGTTGTCTGTATGTTATTGGTGTTGGGTACTGCTATGTCGATTAAGTACGTGGTCTTATTCGATTTATCGACGAGGGTTATGTCAGGACGGTTATGTGGGACTGTCTTGTCTGTTATGATTGCTCTATCCCAGTAAAGCTTGTGTGTTTCGTTCTCATGCACGGTCTCTGGCTCATATTTGTAGTACGGGCATTTTTCTGTCAGAAAGCCAGCATTCGCTGCCAATTTCTGGTGGACTATTTTCGCTACTTGATCGTGTCTATGTTTGTAGTCTGACTGCGCAAGGATCTTGCATCCTGCCATCACGTGTTGGATTGTCTCCGATGCCGCATGACAGTGTCTGCATTTGTCGCTTTCTATGTCTTTTCTCTGGATGAATTTCTGATTGTTCCTTGTTGCGATCACTTGGTCTTGGATGGCTAGCATGAATCCTTCTGTCTCTGGCTGGAGAGTGCCTTTGGCCAGCCAAGAATTTGATGCCTTTTTGTCAACGTGTGGTTGTTGCAGGTCATTGTAGTGCCTGCCATGTAATGGTTTTCCGGCCCAAGTTCTCAGTTTCTGTTCGTTGGCTGTTTCCAGGACACGCTCTTCGGTACTACACAGGTTTAGTGGCGTGTAATTTGCATCTGCTTGTATTATGGCTTGGATGAGTGGCGATCGGGGACTCTTCAACTGGAAGTATTGCCTCATGCTCTGGATCTGCTTGTCATGTAAGTCTTTGAGGTCCGCTTGTCCGCGTCCTCCTTCTTCCCGGGGTAGTGTTTGCCGTTCAATTGCCGTTGCAGGGTGTAGTTGTCCGGCTCTTCTCTGGATGGTTCTCATTTTCCGCTGGAGTTGTTCTAGTTCAGTGTTGGACCATTTGATGATCCCGAAGGAGTAGGTGAGCACTGGTACCGCATATGCGTTAATTGCTTGCGTGGTGTTCTTCCCGCTCAGTTTCGTCTTCACAATGCTTCTAAGTCTTTCTTGGAATGCTTGCGTGAGCTGGACTTTGACTTTCTTGTGCTCCTGCTGCCGTTTTTGCATTATCCCTAGGTATTTGTAGGTTTCGCCCTCGTCCAAGGTCTTCAGTAGTCTCCCGTCTTCGAGTTCGATGCCTGGTAAATCTTCTTTGCTATTCTTTGTATATATATATTCTGTATATATATTCTGTATATATATACTAAAAAAAGAATGTTAACTTGATTAAAATATTCTAATAACAAATAAAGGAGTTATTTAAAACGTTTAGCTAAAAAAATGTACAAACAAAGTAGGGTATTAAATATTATAAATACAACATCAAAGATTTTGTGCATATTAAACTACATATTCCTTTAGACATATATTGGTATATATTATGCATTTATAAAAGATGAAACATACTATATGCACTTCATATAAAATTAATAATAGAATTTAAGTACACCAATTTAATATGCCAACAATTTTATATAAATTACTTAAGTAAAATTATATTATTTTACAATAGAGCGCAAAAAATCATTCACGATTACACATAATAACGACGTCTTAAAAGGCATGTGGGTAAAAGGATGCATTTGTTAAAAAGAAGATATGAGTGTATATATGCACACTCGTAAATATCGATTAGAATTTGTCATCAAGACATTAAAAATTATGGGAAACAGAGTGCCGAAAAGATTTCGCATGGAAATTTGTTAACGCCCTTGAAAAAGTGAAAATTCAGAAATGTGGATACTGAAATACATTTAAAACTATTCGACTAGCCTTGTTGGCTCCCACAATAGAAACACCATGTTCACTTCGCAGGCTTTCTTAACTGTTGCCACTTAGAAACGCAAGAAAACAAACTTAAAAAGTTCAATTTCTAAAATTACAAATTACTATATGTAATCTTAAATAGTTAATTGGCTGAATTTTTAGGCCGAAAGGATAACTTAGGTCATTCAGCGTCAACTAGGATAGGAAGAGCACAGAAACGCCGGACAAAAGCCCGTAATCTGAAGAAGTAAACATCTATGTTTTTTAAGCTGTTGTTTGCATTTATTGGGAAGTGGATAGACATAACCACGACGCATTATCCAAGCATCCCAGAAAAGCACTTGCTCAATGGCGTCGTGTGTTCACGACAGGAGCTACAATAACATAGTAGCATTCCTATCTTCCATTCAAAAGAACGTATATTCCTTTACACACCCTGCGGTACCAAAGACATCATTCATTGACGGGACTATTAAGGACTACTCAATACAAGCAGCGTCATTTGGAATGATGTCCAGCCTGGCAATAGAGGAAGATATGTAATTGAAGTCGTGTCGAAGTCATCGCTCCAATAATTTGTGCTGTTGTGTCATGAGGCACATTGCTTTCCCACATATGGGCCTAGGGATACAGCCTAGCCTAGTCTAGGCTATACAGCCTAGGGAAGTCACCTTCTGTGACAGGCGATCAACACACGATTTACAAGGAGGTACTTTAATAGCATAACTGTATGTTGACAATATTCTGCAACCGAATGTATTTCCTGGAGTACTACGCCTCGCAGGAATAATTTGAAATCATCATAATGCCAGACTTCTTGTCAATTCATCATATCTGGGATACTCGGTAATGGGATAAAATGACGATGGAGAAAATGGCGACGAACAAAATGGCGAAAACCGTCGGTGTTTAGGAAGGACGAAATGGCGAAACTTTGGGTAGGACAGAATGGCGAAAACAGTTGCGCGCAAATGAATTATCGAGGGGGGGGGCACAAAGCAAAAAAAAATAGTAGTGGACTTTGTTATTGAGGGTAGGTCTCACTAAAACAATGAGTTATGGTATTTCCAATATGACGAAATTGATGCTCACTGAATCAAAATAGACAGTTGAGGGAGGGAGGGGGGGAGAATGAAAGCCTTAATGAAACGGGTACCGGTCAAAAATAAACGGTGGAGCGCAGATACATTATTAAGGGGGGGACAAAAAGCAATAAAAATAGTAGTTTATGCAGACTTTATTGGGGGACGTGGGGCCTCAAAAACAGTGGAGGTCACAGTATTTAACACAATAAAGTGGGCATTGAACCAAAACACACAAGGGGAGGGGGGGGAAGAAGGGTTTATTGAAAAGGTAATTAATCAAAAATAAGCAGTGGCGCGCAGATACATTATTAAGGGGTAAACAAAGAAAGAAACAATAGTGGGTCCAGTTTCTATTGAGGAGTGTTGGACCATAAAAAGCAGAGGCGGTTACAGTATTTAATATAATAAACTAAAGAAAGCACCGAATCACAAGAGACGGAGGAGGGGTGAAACTTAAAACGAAACGGATATTGATCAAAAATAAGCAGTGACGCGCAGATACATTATTAAGGGGGAAATAAAGCAACAAAACAATGGTGGATCCAGACTTTATTGGGGGGCATTGGATGGGGGTTACAAACCCCAAACACCCTTGGCTACGCCAATGATCGCCACTGCTTTTTGTTGTCCAACGTCCCCCCCACTTGCATCTTCCACTGGTTTTGTTGCTTTATATCCCCCGCAAAATCTCGCCATTTCGACCGGCCCAAATGCGGAAAATTTCGCCATTTTGTCCGTCGCCTTTTTGTTCTAAAATCGGAATATTCAGGAATGGCGGTTACAGCGATTATGCGGAAATGTAAGTACATACGGCCAAAAATTGCAGAAGATGTGTTATAATGTTTCCCAATGGACAATAATGGTTGTTACTTCATACCATGCAGTACCATATATCGAATGTTACCATGGACAGAAGAGGATTTCTCTGTATTAACAAGTAGCTGTTATGTTGCCAATGCAACATAGTAAAAAGTAAATGTCTATCTGCACTAAAAATATAATCATTTTAATGAATAATAATTTTGTCACCCACGTTTAAGATCAATCTAAAGCTTTTTTAGTATAGCAGAAAAAGAAAGCATCGTCCCCGTCTTAGAGTAGAACTAGGGTTCCTCCGTTGAGCCCTGAGTACCTTAACCACTAGGCCAACGAGGACAAGAACAACGCTCTGATTTTCCGTATATAAGGCAGTAAGCTATTATTACCATTCTCAGCGATAACACTACTGCTCAATAAGGGTAAACGCACAAAGCCTTCGGGGCGAGTATTTGTGTTTTTTTTTTTTTTATGTGGGGAATTTTATTATGAATAACTTTGAAACCCACATTTAAGCTCAATTTAGAGTTATTTTAGTATATAGGAAAAAGAGACATCGTCCCAGGCTTTGTGTGTTGACCATTATTTGGCAATTGTGTTATCCCTGAGAAGGGTAATAATATCTTACGTAATCATTTTTCTTTATCTTTACATACTTATTGCTGGCATCAAATTTATTGCCAGAGAATATACTGATATGGGTTACACGTCGAGGTAATTCAAATTCCAACATGAACACCTTTCGAATTGGTAATTTACGGAGTTCACTTGTAAATGTATAATGTTATTTGGAATGTTGAGAGCAGATATTTGGATAGTTGGAAGCATTATAGCGAAATATGTATATATATATATATTGCATAACAATACAATATATATATGTATATATATATATATATTGCATTGTTATGACGGAACTAAAATAGATAACCCGTTATCTCATTAAATTAAAGTGCTATTGGTCCATGATGGATACACTGACTGATTAAATCTAAACGTGCTATATCATAACAAGTATATCCACATCCTAATTGGACAACCACGACAGTAAACCTCCAAATGTAATCTCGGAATTAAATGCATAATCATACAGATTTATATAACTGAAAATGTAAACACAGTTTCAGCACAGATGTTCCATATTCTCGCACCGTCCATAAAAAAGCGAAAACAGTATCCTCCTATTGTCTGTAATTCAAGTGTACGAGTACAAGAAAACTGCCCTACTGTATCTTATACAATAAAATATATAAAAATCCCATTAAAAGTCCTGGTACTGAAGTACAAATGTTGTTGTTGCGTGCCCTGAAGAGCTTAGTTTCAGCACTAAGTGATCCACTGGACGGTTTGGTGCCATGAAAGAATCCATGCACAACCACGCGTGCCAAAATGACCTCCTCATGTGTTGTAAATCACTCCCTTGAGCGCCATATCCCAAGAAAAATGTCCAGAACCCCAAATTACCAATGACTTGCGCACTGCTGAAGAGTTTTATTTTCCTTAACTCGCGTGCTGAAGACTGGTTTCTTTGGTCCTTTCCTGCGTTCCAATGTAAAATTAGAAATTGTAATTTATTTCGATGAAACAGATGTCGAGGAATTTCGGATTAAACATTTTAAGTATACATCGTTAGAACTCTCTTTCCAGAGCTGTGTTTAATGAAAAGAAACTGACATCTTAGAAAGATACATGGGAATGGTTCAGTTTCCGTTTTGTTTATTATAAAGTTTGCAAATGTATATTACCATTTGCTACATTTTTAAATATATTTAATAGCAAGACATGAATATAGGTTTTTATATAGGAAATAACTCAGGAAATATTTTTTTAATATAAGTAAGAAATTAAGTATTTATTATTTTGTACAATCATTCCACAACATCTATGGGGCATTCATTGTTCAAGAATAAAAAGTGTCAAATATATTTGAAAACTCCGCTTAAGAAAAATTAGATTTTAGGCAGTAATGCATTGGCAATGTATTAACTTCGAGATCGGGGCATAACAGCCTCTCCCCAAATCTCTTCATATAACATTCATTCGAAATTTTTTGCTTTCCTATGTAGGCTAAGCAACATACCAGTCTCCCTTGGTTACAGCAATCCTGGTAACGGGTTCAATTACAACGTATTTTATATCAATGGATCTATATAGTTCGAAAGATAAATTACAGGAAATCGTGGAAATGGTAGCAATCTATGAGAAAAATGTAGAGACTTGCAGCAGCAGTTCAATAACAGCTACCAGGAAATTAACAAGAATGACAAATACAAAAAACTAAAGAGAAAGTTTTGCTTAATTAAAAGTAAAGAGTAGTTACGTATTACCTAACTTATTTTGATTGTTATAGGAGAGCGTCTGTACTGTACGACATAAGGACGGCAAGCATCTTTCAACTAGCAAAATATCGTAATTGGATCAAAGTATAAGAAAATATTCCACAGCGTTTCGAGAATCGCTGTTCTCTTTAGCAAGCTGCCTTATTCAAAGCGTTTTGCTCGACAAGGATATATAATTTTCCTAGAAATTTAAACCCCCGTTACATAAGGCACCCAATCTCGGAATACAGAACGGCAAGAAATAAACATGAAATTACTCAGCACCTGTGCAATTTAAACCAGGATTTTCTGAGCGGTGTGAAACCGCGTTACTTCAATGTTATTGAAGATCATTTTATCTTTTTTCTCACGAAAGTTACCTTTATTTAAAACCATGCTGTCATATTCTTTGGAATTGAAATCAAGTACGATATCTGAATTCATATATTATTTAAGTAGACATAAATCTTACGTTTACTTAGGATAACTAAATTACTTTTGGTACATATTTTTCACATGAAAATAATTTGCAGAAATTATCAAGAAAATGCTTAGAATTAAGTTTTCCAGATTTTGCTCATAATATCAAAGATTTAATAATTTTTACATAATTTGGAAAGCAAAACTAAAAAAAATTATTTTTTGAAAACCATATACAAAAGGATAGGGTGTTTATAAAAGAAATATACAAATTCAAATTTTATTTGCAGTGAAACTACAATGGTTAGAATCTTTCGTTTTAATTATGTGACGCAACAGATTCTGTCTTCACTTGACAAAGGGAGCAGTTAGCTCTTGAATCCTCGTGTTTTAAATTTACGCCGGTATTGAAATAACTATTGTTAGTCAAAGTTTTTTTCTGCCTAGTTCACCCGCGTTCGTAGAAAGTGACAAACACCGAAAACAACAGTGATGGCATTGGCACTGAAAAAGACAACTTGGGCAAGATAGTTTGTGGAGACGAAATCAATAGCACAAGTGCAACAAAATTTCAGGAAAGTGTATAAACGTGTGACCCCTTTATTCACAAGATAAAGGTAATTTTTCTTGATAAGCTTAAAGGGGGCATTAACAAAGCCACTTCAGTGTAGCACCTGATTTTTGCAGCGAACGTGGATGGAACTGGACCTTTGTTTACACTCCACCCACTATCGTAGGAAACAACGGAAATCACGTGAAGACATTCCAACTACGCAGAAAATGATTTGATTTATAGCCACGTAATTAGTAGGAAGAACTGTGTTTCTATTTAATAATAGTTTTGATGAAAATAAAACTTGAAGTTGTACACTTCTTTTGTGAACACCCTGTATATTGTATATAAAATGTACGCAGATACAGTGCACTGTCTGTTAAAGGTACACGGATATATAAGTGCATTGATTTTAAAGTTACTGAACCAATAAATACCCTGGAAGTCCAGCCAAAATATAATTTATTGGATACGTGATCAACTTTTAAGACAACATGAATAATTGAAATATGGAAATTTATTTTAAATTCTTTTAAGCTTTATAAATAATAGATGCACTAAGATATACATTGAATCAGATCAAGAAAATGAATTTTTCCTTACGTAAAATATACCAGTATAGTATAGCCGTCTCTTCAGCTTCGGATCATCATTCAAGGCTACTAATCGTAAAAAAATATATTGATTTAATGTTGGAAAACATTTATTTAGAAACAAACCGATGTAAAAACTACTGCGAACGAGAAATCTTAAAAATATTTCCAATGTTCTAGAAGTAACTAAAATTTTTCTTAATGTAGTATATTTTCGCTTACACGAATTTACATAATTTCAATGACAAGTAATTTTCAAAAGTTTTATGACAATTTCTGAATGAGTGTTTCTCTGAATCTTCCTTCTAGAGAGTAGCTTAAAAATCAACCTGAGCGAAAATGCAAATTTTACTGGGGATATTAAAATAGATATTTGAAAGAAACATATTATACCTGAAATAATTTTTCTATATATAGCTTGACGATGAAGCAGATTACAAGTGACCAATGTGGAGCAGTGGCTGTTGATAAAGGATATACAGAGTACACAGTCATACACTGTCATATACAGTCATACACAGTCATACACAGTCATATACAGAGTCACATATTTTACAAAAAAAGGTAATTAAATACTGGGTTATTTCATCTAAAATATAAGCACCTTTTTAAGCGACATCAGTAAAATTACTTTTTATGATAGATTTTTGAAAAATAAATCAATGTTCTTAATGCGAATTAAACATACAATGCTTCCACATTTATTGATTACAGATTACCATTTTAAATACCAATGCATACTTCTTAATTTTACTTTTCACTAAATTTAACTTTTAAGTTTGACCTATTTTTTGCAGAAAAAGATACATAAAACTATTTAACACAAATTCGCTCTCTCTTTTCTTTCTTTTTTTATAAACTTAATTTCATAATCCTAAAGTTATTGTTGTCTAAAAACAAGAGCTCAAATCCCATCCCGTCCAGATACCTCCCTCCCTCCCCTAGATATATTTGTGGGGCCAGCCCTATGAAAATTGATGATCAATGATGAAATGCAAAAAAACATATAAAAATATGTGTAAATTTCTATTGTTTATGATATACTGTCCGTGGTGCACATGGCTAATTCTTCCGCTTAAGACACTTCCCCAAGAATTAATTCTAGCCAGTGCACCGTCTAGAGAAGTTCTTACAGGACTTCTACACTGAAAGCTTATCAGAACGTATAAAAATAAATTGGCCAGTATGGCCTCTCTCAAAGGCAATTGATTCGTGCACTTCCTACTTACATTTCATTCATAGAAATCACTTGCAATATGAGATCCAATTTAACATGGCCTGTGACGATTAATCTCAATCATCGTTTTATGATACTTTGGGGAGACGGGAAAAAAGTAACATCAACATGTCTCAAGTGCAACAAAGCTGAAAAAAAACATTTTTTTCTTTTAGACTCATTCTTAAATGATTACTAATTCCACTTTCGAACATTGAAGAACATTCGTCAGTGTTGGATTTATGTATAGATTGGGGTCTATGGCCCCATGATTTTTGGGGCCTTCATTGCAAGACAGTATCCAAGGTTTACTTTCTGGGTTAAAATTTTTTACAGCATGTATCGATACAATCACAGCATGCAAGGCCGTAGCCAAGTCCCATTAAAAATTTAGTTTCGGGGGGGCACAGGTCCTTAAGCCCCCCTCTAAATACAAGCATGCTCGTTGGGATTTCAACGGGGCTTAATAAAATTTAATTTTAAGAGTTATTTTAATCTTGTTTATTCACAGATATCCGGATTTCATTATTTATATACATGGATATTATAGAACTATACACATCAAATCAAATTTGCAATTCCTCAATTGTGTTTACGTAGTTTCAAGCCTTTTATATATACCCATGATTTCATAAATAAAATCGTCAAAGCTAAACATTATCCTTAATTAACAGGAAGAGTAAATCCTATGAGACTTAATAAACTCCAACTGACATCTCTTTCATTCAGCACACTTCTATTAGTTCTCAGTTATTTGAAATTGATTTCATTATAAAAAGAAAGATACTTTTCTCATTTAGCTTTCAACATACTTCGATGAATTAAAATTCCACCGTATTTGCAAATGATACAACGTTAAATTATAAATCTAGCTGCATATCCATTGGTGTAAAGAGGGAATTAAAGGTGACTTAGTCCTCACAAGAAATAAAATTATAAATGAATGCCAAAGATATACAGAGGATTTCGATGGAGCCTAGACTCCCCCCCGCACCTTACCACAGTCCTCAAGTTTAGTAGCGTCAAAAGTCTTATTTAGAAACTAAAAACAATATTTTGCATACTTTCTAAATAAATTTTTTTCACATATACAATTTCATTCGTCTTTCAAAACGGTGTGCACTATTACTTTACACTAATGTACCGTATTATTTTATTAAAAGGTAATCTAAATTAATAACGCAACATGTTAGTCCTCTAGCAGTATACATTGAATAAAATTTTACATTCTCCTATCATTCGGGACCTATGAAAATAGCTCTAACAGATTAAATTTTTTTATATTTAGGCAGTTTAAATATTTACTCGAAACAATTGAATGAAGAATTTTAGAATGCTGAAGAAAAATAATTTCTAATAAATCCAAATCCACGTAAAAAGTCTTTTGACAAACAGTTTAAAGAGAAAATATTTATTTTTTTAAATTACAACATTTGTTTTGAAAAAAAATTAAGAAACTTGCATTTTCCAGATTTATTTTAAGCATTAGATAAGTAAAATGATTCCATTTATTTTTCGTAACCCACTGTTTGTCGTTAAATAGTTTGTTTTTGGTTAGTAAATAGAAAACTCGAATTTGAGAAAACAAACTCGTTTTTCATTGTGTCAATAGGCAGAGATAAATAGAAATGAAATAGAAATTTTATGCGCAAAAGAACGTTTAACAATTTGATTCTTTGAAGCATTAAAAGTGCTGAGCATCATTAAAAATATCATGACTTGCCAGTGCACACACAAATAATGATGATACAAAAAATTTTAGAAAAAACATGAGGCATATAAAGCCATGTGTTTTAAAATAAAAATTCGCATAGACACATAATTATCAGAGAATAAAATAATGAATACGTGTTCTGAAAACAAAAAATACATACTGATAAAATGGTGTTAATCGGTTGAAATTTTACATGTGTAATAAATTTGGGCAACATCACAGAAAATGGGCAATCGAATTACGGAGAAATTGTGGGATTCAAAATTTCTGTTAATATCTTGTAGCACCTTATCCTGTTTATACACACCAGCGTTGTGCACGTGACAAAACGATTGGATATTGAAGCATATAAATACCATATCTCTGCTGTATACCCTATGAAAACTTTGCGTACAGATTTTACAACTGATGCTGTAGTTCATGAACTCTTGCAGATCGCCTGAGCTCTGTACATTCGGGCACAGTCGTACAGAACATATATGCAATTATTTCAGTATTAGCTTTGTGCTTGGCATTATGATAACTGTTACTGTTATTAGATAGTTACGTTTGAATGGGTTAATCTTTTGTCACGGAAACTACAATGAGCATGTTTCAGGAGGAAATCGAACAATCCATTTTCATGTTGCAATACTGGTGTTACCTCTAAGCTACTGCATCCAGTTATGAAGAGGAATACTAAAGGTTCCAAGGTATCTATTTTCAATATACCAGCGAATTGTGCAAGCCTGCAATGCGTATGAGGCTAAACAGGCTATTATAGTCGATTGTTTCTCAACGCCATGTGTGTTCAACTGTATGCTGTTGGCTGGATTGTCCCTTTCGTCATGCCACCTCTACATGCATATCTGGCCAATGTCAAAGCTTCAGAAAAAGCGGGCTTCATCTCTGAAAACGACTCGATGCTGTTCTGTATTATAAATCATCCAGGAAAGGTACCAATTCAAACGCAGTCGACAATGAGTTGAGGTTCGCGTTAAGCAGAACAATGGCCGATATGCCTCCACCCCTACTTTCGCAAGGCGATTGAATATCGTTTTCCGGGTGATGGATTGATTAATCAGAAGTAAGAGTTTTGCTCGTATGAAGCCAAGCCGAGTAGCTAAGACTTGTCGGCGAATATCACGGTCATGGCACTGATTAGTTCCTTTCCATGCTCTAGTCCCGACGTCACAGATTTAAGTGCCATCTGTCAACCATTTAGGAATACATTAATGGACCATAGTGTCACCTCAGCCAACATGTGATCAAATACATCCAGCTGACTACTTAGCCTCATGTGAAGACAAATTATTCATCCTTCTCAAAATCCGTTAGCCGGTAATAATATATAAGTATTTCCTTACGGAAATGGGTCCTAAACATTACAGACAACTTAATAAATAATCATCTAGCAATCATGTTTTATCAATTTTGATTTTGTTTGTATGTTGCTACAGAATTCCTATGAAACAGTAGTAATTTGCATATATCACCGCAATGTTCTTGTACACAAATTTTCCGACAAATCAAACAAATACTTCTATATGTCACAATTCCAATTCACTCGGGTATATAACTAAATATTAACTAAATATTTCTAAAATAGTCTTTGAATAATGGTGCCCACAGGTAAGCAGTAAATAATAAAGATATTAATGAATATACAATAAATAACAAGAATGCCCATAAATAAACCATAATATGCCTAAATAAACCATAATATGCCTAAATAAATAATAAATAATAATGATATTCATGAGTAAACAACATTATATGGTATTCTTAAATAAATAATACAATATAATATCCTTAAATAAGCAATACTATATGATATCTTTAAATAAATAATAGTATATGATATTCTTTAATAAAAATTACCATAACACGTCCTTAACTATATAATACTATATTATATCCTTAAACAAAAATGTATGATATCCTTAAACAAAAATGTATGATATCCTTAAACAAAAATGTATGATATCCTTAAACAAAAGTGTATGATATCCTTAAATAAACAATAACGTGACACCCTTAAATGAACAATAAATACTATGATTTCTATTCCGCTTAAGACAGATGTGAAATCAACATGCGTTTGATAAGAATTTCATGCTCCGTATGTAGCAATTGTGAGTAAAGTTGATTACAATTCGGATTTCGCAAGTTAATTATGTTGTAAATGTGTTAAGAGAGAAACATTACCTTCATGTTAAGCTTTGTAGAAATTAGAAAACCACTGGTCTGCTTGTAATTAATTCAGAAAATATGTTAATAAATTAGTTTGATCTGAAACAGCATAACAGTTTAATTAAACATGATTTACTGTATTTGCGAGATAGATAATATATCCTATTTGGCGGATTAAACTATATTTTGGCCGAGCTAAAATTCAAAATTCAAAACCAATGTGTATGGTAGACATTTCTCTATTTGACATACTTGCATTTGAAATATAAATTATGTTTCCGGAATATATGAGGGTATTAAAAATTTCGGGATCTAGTAAACAACCACGAGAAATAGGCGAGTGTAATACTAGGGGTCACTATCCAAGAAACCTAGTAGGTCTGTACCGTATGCCGCTATACTGCGTACATTTTATGCACATGTATTGCACATGTTTTTGTGATCATGTATGTGCTGTTCTGCGAGTTCTGACAAAAGTGTGCAACATGTTCGCATCAAATTTCGCATGAAACTCTGGAAATCAAAAGCAGCGATATTTGGAATCATTTGTCATGCTCTACGAGATGAAATTTCAAGTCCTACTTACTGTCTTAAGTTACAGTAACAAAACATGGCTACTTAGGGAAATACTTTTAGAAGGAAAAATGCGAATCCTGAAATAAATTGAAAATAAATTAATGTTGAAAATGCTACATTGAATCAATGTCATTTATGGCGCTATCGACATAATTATGGCACCAGCACGTCGTAACATCTTGCGACGTCACAACATGATGATGGCATTAACGTGACTTCATCCTGTGACGTTATTAAGATGATAATGGCGTCGTCAACGTGTCACCATCCTCTGATGTTATTAACGTAATGGTGTCATCAACGTAATATCATCCTATGACGTTATTAACGCGATGCTATCATCAACATAACACCATCCATCTCAACATAATGACATCATAAACATGACATTGAAAGAACTTACAACCGTGAGGTGACAATTATTAATTATTATGCTCTCGAGCTCAGAAAATATTTTGCAGCGTTAATACAGAGCAAGTTTGTTACACACGCCCTAAGAAACAATGCTGCTATAAAAGTACAAAGATTTGTAGACGTTGACTTTTATTCAAAAGATGGTTTTTCAAAAGAAGACGTCAGTGACATTAGCCAGTAATTTCATTTCAGCTACAAGTGCAAAATTTATGCAATTCTTAACCGTAATTTCTCGTCGGTATTTTTCTTTCATCCATTAGCGTTCCCCGAATGAGGTATTTTCGACATGAAATGGGAACAACTTAGTTAGCCAAGGTATAGCGTGGAATATCGCTTAGTGTCTGCAATACGACGTTGTACACGAGTTCGGATCGAAACGTGGTAGACAGTATCACGCGAGAGGTGCATTAACAGTCATTTTTTACTTGATTGTGTACAACCAGGAAAGGTTTAGGGAAGGAATTGGGCGTATTATATCCCTGGGGTTCGAAGGGTGATTACAAAGGTCCGTATGCAGACTCTGTAACGATGGAAACTTATGTCACATGTACCGTGTATCCACGTCTCTCTGAATTAGTGAATTCAGCTGTTTATTTCTGTATAATACGTTACTTTGGGCGAGTGAGTTTTATTCTAACGTTTTTTGGATTGTTGTGTTATGAAATACGTAACCATTTCCGAACAAGAAAACGAATTTCACGTAATAAACATATTTATATATGCATAGAACAAAAATTTCTATTCGTACGTTAATGACCCTTCGCATATTAGTGATTGTTTCTGCATATATAGCAAACATATCTATTTATGCATAAAGGTCTGTTCGCATAGAATAGGACCTGCTTATAACGAGCCTGCAGGTAACGAGTTTCTGTGTTTAGCGAGAAAAATATGCATTACTTTTGGTATAATGTAAAACTGCAATATATATACACACAAAGACAATTTAATCTATTTTTGCAAGCAAAACTTTTAGGTTAGACAGATTGAATGGGGGAAAATGGCCTAAAAATAGCTGATCAACTTAATATCTAAAAGAAATGTTGATCTGTTTGGCGCATAAAAATTTGAAAAAAGTTCTATTGGGCCATGCAAAACAGGCAGAAAGAGGCTCTCATACATAGAACAACTTCCATTATGTATAAACAATGGGTCTTGACTAAACACGAAATGTCGTCAGCATCCGTTTTGAAACTGTAAGAAAGGACGTAAATATACCCACAGCCCGTTAATAATAATAAGAATAATAATACTTTATATTAAATTTTAAGCCAATTGAAGGCTCAATATTATCGCCTGAATATTACTGGCCTGCATAGGTTACCTATGCAGGCTTTATTTACAAAGTTTGAAACTTTAAATTCTAAAACTGATTTGGATTGGATATAGCGAACATTTTCATTAATCGCAAATTCCTCGTTATATACGGGGTTTCACTGAAAGTAACAAAACTTTCTGTGCACATTTGAAAATGAAGGCGAAACTCGTATAACAGGAATATTGTTAAATAATTATGTAATTAAGTGTTCTTGAGAAATGTATTATTATTATTTATTATTATTATTATTATTCTTGCGAAACAGGAATATATAATGTTCAATTAATTGAAATAAATAAGTTGAAGACGTTCCTCTATGGCGCATAAGTAATGTATTTTCAAAAGATTGGTAAAATCTGTCATAAAATTTGGAGTTACGTGGACAGAAAAATTGTAAATAAAACGTAACTTGGCAAGTATGTGCTTATGCTCAGGTAAAAAGTTTTCAAACCTTAAAAATAAAAAAAAAAACTTTAAATTCGGTCTAGTAACTGAGTGATCACTAGTCACAAGTGGAATCTACGGCATGATTTCTATGCCTAGAAGTGCCTATGCTTTTAAGTTCCCATACTATCATAAGTTTCAATAATTAATTATGGCATAATCATAAATAGTATTTGTATGCTCCTTCCATTATTACGAAGTATACTGATGCACTTCCTAGCTGATTAGTCCCGGGTATTTGCAGCGCAGATCCTATTTTGTTCCATTTTAACCCTTTGCACTCCACTGGCTCCGCTGGAGCGACATTCAGTATATGGCTTTGAATTCCTTTGGCTAAATAGCCTGGAGTGCAAAGGGTTAAGAACAGAGGATGTATACATGCATAATATGATTTCAGTCGACTTTCAGACGGTTTTTGATGACGGACCTTTCTCCAATGCTAAGAGATTTTGATGTATGAAACTTCTCGATTATTCATGAATATTTGCATATTTAAAAATACATGACTTGATCACTGATAACTGTTGCACAAGTGTTATTGGGGCGTTCTGCGTCTGAGCTATCCAAAGCACTATTTTCCTCATAGTACTTGCACGATAAAATATTTATTCATAAAAATTTCTTAGAAAACTAAAATAACAAATTCTAGGAGAACTACTGTAGACCCAATAAAACTAATGCCAGGGCTCCGTGGTTGAGGAACGCTACTGTAGTTAATAGGCATTCGCTCAATCTCGAAGTTCAAGGAGGAGTTCTAGGGCCCCCAAAATTCTCATCATGTAGATTTCATTGTAATTTTCGGGAGCATAATTTTCTGGAGAGGGGTAAGCTCCCCTTAGCCACCCCCTAGTTGTGTCAATGACGACATGTGAATAGACTGCGTGCTTACATTTGATATTGATCCTCCTATACATACATGCATACACCTTCAAACAGAGCCTTTAGCTTGAAATACGAACATCGAACATCCATCACCTACTCTACAGACACAAAAAAAAGTATTTCTTCTTGCTCGTCATAGAATACGTCCCGAGAATTCACATAATACAATAATCGATTTGAAAAGAATTTTCTCAACAAGGAAAATGCAATCCTTTCTATATGTTCCATATATTCGATATTTTTAGGAATCGACATCCTATTACTTTTACATAAATTTCAAGACGAAAAGAACAAGAAAATATCTTCGAGTTCTTTTGCCGTATTTATATATCCGTAGTTAAGTTACAAGGAACACAAACTATGGAATAAGCTACTAATGGGATTGAAAATATTAAATAATCTAAAGTTTTTTTTAAGAAAGCATTAAATAAACTAATACTGGAACAGATTGGATCTATTACCTAACGTATTTCTGATGAAATTAGCATATGGGTGTCTAGTGAAGTAATTGTTATTGATACAGGCTTAAGACTTATTCATATATATCATTCATATAACCATTCAATATTAATATAATAATCAATAAAATCGTATCATATAACTTTTCAATTCGTATAACTTTCTATATATTAATTCATTTATGTTATTCATATATAGCATTGATATAATTTATTTGAGTCTAATGATTACTAATTTTGGTGGATTTATTTATTCGTATTGGGTTTCGATTTCCTTCTTTTCTATAGGTTAATAGCTGATTATGCCATTATGTGGCATTTTCTCTAGACCTGACACTATATGTGCAGCACAACGGTACATGTACATGTCAAAAATAAAGATATATTGTTATTATTATTATTGTTTCTCCTAAAGAGTAAATTTTGTTTTATAGAAGAATTATTCATAAGATTATGAAAAGTATTAAAACAAAAGTAAGATAAAGAGAAAACTGCAATTCCGTCTTATTAGTTAAAATATAACGCAATTATATAAAGTTAGTTATTCATATTAATAGAATAATGTGAATCTCCAGAGTAGTGGGTTTTCGAAAGGAATATCTCTAGACGAGCGATTGCCAACCTTTTATTTTTACGACCCTAAATAGCAATTTCTATGTAACCAGCGACCCTGCTCTAGGATCGTAACTCCAACGTTTTTAGAATATGGATGTTCTAACGATTTAATCGATATATTTATTAAATATCTAATTGTTTTATATCGATGTTTGTTCACTACTTACGCGACACTGCTGCTTTGATATGACATTGCAATTTAATCAAGTTTTTCAAACAAAACTTACTATTAAATGCAAATATTATGAAAAATCAAATGGCAATAATAACAAAATTATCAGAAACATTTTTGATATACGATTTTATAATTATATTAAAAATATGCATTACTAATATTGAATATAATAATAAAAATCGTAAAAAAAAATAATAATAATTATTGGTCCATTCATAGCCATAGGCGTAGAGTCATATGGGCCCGTGGGGGTCCGAGCCCCCCCCATAATTTGAAATAAATTGCAATTTTATGTATACTGTAATCTGTAAACGCACATGAAATGTGCTTGGGCAACTCGCCAATAATTTTGAGAACTCTGCGTTGATGCACATAGCTCTCTCGCGACACTACGTCAACACTCCGCAATTATGATTACGGTGACGACTGAAGGTTAAGAATCTTTGCTCTAGACCAGAGGTTCTTCAACTGGGGTCCGCGGGATCCTCCCAATGTTCCACAAAATTTCGGAAAACTATTAAGACAAGACCATTTATAATTCAATGCTAAGAATAAATTATGAGGGGACGAAAAATTCTTTCCTTAAATAGTGAAAATTAGTGATGAAACACTAGAAATAAATATGTATGATGCAAATTCCGGGCTTTAAACTTTGAGTTAATTCTTGGGGGTCCGCGAAGGTGAATGATCTCTGGACGGAGTACACGGTCTGAGAAAGTTAAAGAACCTTCATTCTTGACGAAGTATCGAGTTCATGATTACCAGAATTTGACTGAACGTACGAACTTCGATGTTCGTATTTAAAGTCTTTCAAAGTCTTTCTAAGAAACTAGTAGAATCTCCTAGAATGAAAACACATTAGTTGATGATTACTTTCTTATAAAAGATTTCAAAACTAATTTAAGTACTGTGATGGAATACAATGTTGGTGTGATGATGCAATATCTCTAATATCGTGACGGAGATCCTAAACCAACGATTCATTTCTTGAATGCTCAAATCGTTACAGAAACATAGGAATAATCAGTGAGCGATGACCTATAAGTTAACGACCTATTGATTCTGAATATCGTGACGGAAAAGTTGTGCAAAATGACTTTCTCGACGAAAAAGTGTTCGATTTCGCATCGGAAACAAATAATTCTTTACGTAGAGAATATTTGACTTGTATTTTTTGCGGTGGGATCCCACTTTTATTAGAAGTACGTTTTATAGTGTAACTTGAGTATTCGAACCTAAAATTAACATAGCAAAAATTGGCGAAATTAATATGGAATCTCAATATAATCATTTACACGCATCGACAAATTATACGCGTAATTAATTGATGAATTGTTAGTATGATTGAAAATAATATATCCTGTGATCATTAAAGAATAATTTCTAGTTCTGTCATAGTTCAATGTATCATAAATTAATATACATTCAAATAAAGAGCAATGCGTACAAAGGAATAATTTCTAGTTTTGTAACAGTTCATTGTAGAAGGCAATTAATGAGAAATGCATGTTATAAAGAATTATTTCTAGCTCCGTCATAGTTCAATGCAGCACAAAATCAAATAGAAATGCACATACTAAAGAATTTAGTTCCTATTTTTCTCACAGCTCAATGTATCACGCCATTAAAAGGAATTTCGTATTAAAGAAAATTTTCAAAATTTACCATGATATAACATGGAATGCTTAAATAATATCTGTGAGTGTGAATACCACTAACAGGAATCGCAAATTTTTTGGTCAACAGTGTGAAAATGATGATGATCCATGTGATGATCTGATCCATGTGTATGATCCATGTGAAAATCTGAAGTGGCATTTCGGATACAATTTAAGCAACGGTGACCCCATATTGCTATTGGAATACTGGTCTAAACATCTTTGTACCATTTCTCCCAGATTTACTGATGTTATCGTGTTGTTTTCTTATCGACTAGTGGTTCCTTTTTTCAACTTCGTAGTTTTTCTTTAATATATTGATGCAGAAATAAAATTATTCCCATAATGGGACATACGTCGGTTCCCCCAGGTTCTTTATTACTATTCCTGAATTAAAAATATCAACTTTGAAATTTAATTGCATTTATGAAGAATTGAGCTTTGAAATCTCCATTTTGAACATTCTTTTGAAACATTTGGCACCTCTCTCTCTGTTTTTCTCTATTTCCTTCTCTATCTTTCTCGTTTTTTCTTGGATTTCTTTCTCCATTCCCCCTTTCGTTTCCCTTGATTTCCCTCAACTTATTTTCGTTTGAACATGAGTTTTTTTTTTTGCCGTTCTTACGTTTTAATTCCATTTATTTTCACACACCAGCCGGTGTCTAACCTTGTTAATGATGAGGAAGTCCAGTCAATCGTCGTATCACTTTGTCGAGCAAGAAATGAAAAGGTCTTTAGTTTGACAAATGCACCGCTGAGCATTCTGGGAATTGCCTAATAAATTTTACGTCGCATCATTAAGAAAGACTTCCGAAATTTAATTTTCTTCATTAACCAAGATTTTACTCGGGATTTTTACAACCTAAGTGTTTAATATTTCTTGTTTTGACAACAGCAGAACGACAAAAACAAAAACTATGTTTATCAGCCTCGAGGCAGCTAAGATGCCCGAGAGGCTCATTTCTCCAAGTAAAGAGGGCGCTTTGCATTTATTTTTTAAGCGCTAATTGGATAAGAAGGAACAACCTGGCGCAAACGAGTTGCATCGGAAAAACAATGGAATTGCACTTTGAAACGCAATACGATCAATAAAGAAAATTGTTAGTTGTCCAATTCAATACACGAGGATCGATTTTCCAATGAACGTAAAAACAATGCGACTTTGTTGCTGCGACAAAAATAATCATTCATTTATTTTGGAGTAAAGGCTATTGTTTAGCCACCACATCTCCTTTCATAATTTTTGTGATATGGATAGTGTAAAATTCCGTCCTTTCGAAAAGTAAATAAAAATTCAATTACAAAAATTTAAATAAAAAAAGAATAAAATACATACGATTCAAATACATAAAATTTTAAGAAGAATTTGAAATATTATTTATACTAAAGTAAGCAGTTTATTTGACATGTTTATAGATATGAAATTTACATTACTTTTGAGTGAAAGTAAAATGATAATCATTGAATAATAGTAGGATAAATAATTCTCTGAATAATAAAAATAATATTAGAAATAATTCTCTGAATAATAAAAATAATATTAGAAATAATTCAATATTAACAGGAATAAAAAGCATGTGAATAGTTAATTCAGTAATTAGTGTATTTTCATATATTGAAATTATAAGAAGGTATCACAATAATTTATTTTAATGTGTGTGTAAGATATTATTACCCTTCACAGGGATAACACAATTGCCAAATATTGGTCAACACACAAAGCCACCGGGGCGAGATTTTTGTGAGTTTTTCGTGGGGGATTTTTTATTACAAATAAATTTGACACCCACGTATTAGTAGCTCAAACTAGAGCTATTTTTGTTTAGGAGAAAAAGAGACGCCGTCCTCATCCCGGATTCGAACCAGGGTCCCTGCGTTGAGTCCGCGGTGTCTTGACCTACTAGACGAATGAGAACAAGAACAGACGCTCTTTTCTCCATATATTAAGTTGTAAGATATTATTACCCTTCACAGGGATAATTGCCAAATTTTGATTAACATACAAAGCAACCGGGGTATGTACCCACTAATACGTGAGTGTCAAATTTATTTGTAATAATTTATTTTAATCATATCCTTTTCATGGAATGGTTAGATTTTAGAAATCGAAATCTCAAATTCTATGCTAGAATTCTCCAAAACTATGTACGTAAGTGGAAATAATCGACAAGCTACTTAAATTCGAAGATCAGAGGATAATATGAATAACTCTAATCCGAGAAGCAAGGAATAAATGCTGTAACATTTACTGATATCAAGATTTACAGTGTGTCAATTTACCTACATTTATCTGCATTTATCTGCAGTTCCATTTCGATTACAGGCTCTATATTAAGTGCAGTGTATTTGAAACCGGGAAATTATTATGGGATTTTGGTTTCATTTAATATTTGGCACTAAATATCTAGAATATGGCTTCTTTTCCTAAAATAGCCAAATAAAATATAATTTAAAATATAGTCTCGTAAGGTATAAACTAAAATATTAATCTTTTAACTTATCTCGTATAATAACTCACAACAAATTAAGTAGCAACTTGTAACGTACCAGATATTAACTTATAAATGGTTCGTAATTTAAACGTCTCAAAAGTGTAAATGTTTAAATACTTCACAGAGTCTCATAGTGATCTCATAATATATTTCTCGTAATATACAAGGTAATACATTGAAAGGATATCGTAACGTACTTACTAGCTTTTCGAAATTATTTCGTAACATTATTTTTTATCTTTTCGAAGTGGTCTCGTAACATATTCATTATCTTTGTGAAGCATCTATATATATATATATATATATGGCCATATTCAGTATAATTTGAAAAAGATCTCGTAGCATATTTAGTAGATTTTCAAAATGATCTTGTACTATATCTGATGATATTTCAAAATGATCTCGCAACATCATGTGGGCCTGGAAATTATTTCGTAACGTATCGCTATTATCTGAGAATAATTGCGTAACATTCTCTAAAGGAAGATAAAGGAAGATGATCCAGTGAACATGTGAACTAAATATCTCCATAGTTTTTAGTTATCTATAAAATATATTCCATTATAGTATCTTTATCAATGATTTTAAACATTTTAATATATTTCACTCAGCTATGCATGACTAACTTCTTATGGAAATCGTTTCTGAAGAAACTTGCAAATTTTTTATAGGACATTCGGGAAAAAGTGAATGCTTTTTTAAGTCTTTTTTTGGTGTTCTAGATATGGTCGATGCCGTTTGGTCGTTCTACTTTTTTTTTTTTTTAGATTTGTTCGGAGATTGTATTAGTGTAGAATAGTTTTCGTTTTCTTTCTATTTTTATTATGACTTTTAATATTTCTCTTTCTCTCTCTCTCTCTTGCAACCCATGTGCCATAAAATATATATATATATATATATATATATATATATACAGCGAAAATCGGTTATAACGACCTTCAAGGGACCGTGCAAATTCGGTCGTCATAAACGATATATTTTTAAAATCACAGTAGCCTATAGTATAATACACTCTAAGAGTTTTATAAATTATTTTGATAGTAAAAAGTATTAACTTTTCGGTTTCAAAATTAAATAAAAATATATTTAATTATAATGAATTTAATTTCCGTTTATATTATTTATAGCCACAGTAAATACGTAACACTTTTTAGTTTTTTAAATTGAAAAAATTCTAGAAAATACTAAAGTATATAATATAGAAAGCAAATCTAATGAATTATATTTATTATATTATAATAATGACTTCCGAACAGTGCCGGTTTAAGAGCTTTATGGGCCCTACGCTGAAAATATAAAAAAGGTCAATTAAGAATATGACCCTCGTAATATTCAATTAATAAATCATTTTATTTTAGTTTATTATCTTTAATATTCAGGTTTAACAGTAATAAAACTTTCTCGGACATTTGTAAATAAACAAGATTAGAATAAAGCTTAAATTTTGATAACTAACTTTAAATTTTAATAACTAACCTACGTGGTTCTGCTTTATGACTGTCGAGTAGCGTCGTTATATCCGATTTATTTAGTATGGAATAGAATAGAAAACCGCTTTTCTTGTAAAAATTCCGTCGTTATAAATGATTTTCACTGTATATATATATATATATATTGGTTTTTATGGTTTTGCAAATTTAAATGAAAAATTTCTCTTCATTTTTTTCAGAGTTGAATTGATCACTCGTTGCTTTAATCTATAAATTCCATATTTATTAACCATAGCTATATAAATGTCGATTATAATTTGTGTTTTAATGAAATTAATTAGTGTTTTCAAAGCGCAAAATAATACCCAATGAAGTAAAGATAAAATAATAAACTCAATAAATATATGGTAAGATGATAATACTCGGGGCAAAAAAACAAAAAAAGATAAAATAATACTCAATAAAATAATGCTTTGTGGATAGCTTCGAATGCTCATGGAAAATCAAGTACAAGTCAAGGAAAGGATATTTGCCATTTGGGTTGCGAGTTCCTATTTCAAGAAGAGCTGAAACGTTATTGAATCTTCAGTTTGAGATCCTATTTATTCGAATAAACGCATATATATGCGAACGAAAAGTAATGTTTGGACATTTTCAAAGGCAACCCCATTCTTTTGAATAAAGACCGCTGGTAGAACCGTCGACAACTTAGGTTGAAACCGATTTTAAAGCATTTTAACTTTCGCCATTTTTCACCCGCGAAAACAAGAATCCAAACAGGAAGCCGCAGATGCTTCACTTCTGAAATGAATGTTCTGTATTTTTCAGAATAGTGAAAGAGTATTTGATGGTATGCCAAAAAACTATATAGACCTAGAGAAACTAACAAAAATACGCTTAAACTGATGACAAAGTGTCTGATGCTGTGTATTTCTGGCACGTTCTCCCAATTTCTAATATTTATGACCGTAAAGGTAGTTTCAGTATCATCTAGAGCTTCTAATACTCTTGCAATATCACACACACAGAGGTACACATAGAGGTACACAATATCGCGAGAAAAACGAACATACTACAGTAAAAACCATTTATAACGACGCCGATTATAACGACCAACGCCATATAATGATGGAATTTTTACAAGAAATTTGGTTTGCTATTCTACTCTATATTAAATATATCGGTTATAACGACATCGTATATAACGACGAAACCTGCTATAATGACGGCGATTTTGTAGTCTACGTAGATTCTAAGTAGGGAAATTCGTAACGACGCGAATTGAAAATCATAAAGAATAATCACGTGTTAGTTATTAAAATTTATAGTTAGTTATCAAAATGCAAGCGTAATTTTAATCTTACTTATTTACAAATGTCCAAGAATTTTTTTATTACTGCTAAACCTGGATATTAAAGATAATGAATTTTAAAAAAGTGATTTATTAATTGAATATCACGAGGGTCATATTCTTAAGGAGTCCATTCTATTTTTTCAGCGTAGAGCCCACAAAACTCTTAAACCGGCACTGTTCGGAAGTTATTAGTATAATAAATACTATTTATTACATTTGTTTTCTACATTATATACTTTAGTAGTATTTTCTACAATTTTTTCAATTTAAAAAACTAAGAAAGTACTATGTACTTAGTATAGCTATAACATAATATAAACGGAAATTAAATTCATTATAATTAAGTATATGTTTATTTAATTTTGAAACCAGAAAGTTGAATAATTTTTACTGTCAAAATAATGTATAAAACTCTAGAGTACATTGCTATAGGCTACCATGATTTTAAAAAGATATCGTTTATAACGACTATCGGTTATAACGACCGAATTTGCACGGTCCCTTGGAGGTCGTTATAACCGATTTTCACTGTATACGTTTGGTAAATTATGCAGCTGGTTCTACACCGACAGGTCATTAAAAGGCTACCTGGTCAAATCCATCAGATCAAAGATTATTCTTTGTTTAAAATACTCAGTATACTTTTCCCATAACAGACTGGTACAAAATTTAAACAACAATTTCACAGGTGAAATATGCCCTCTATATATTGCATTAATATTATATTGGACATCGTGTATTGTTCATATCTCATTCTGTCCTAATTTGTTTTATCCACTCATCCATCAGCGAAAGCTACTTCGTTAGTTGCTAAAGGAAGAAAATAATGCATATTATATCTTACGAATGCGATTATAAACTTTATTTAAGATTGTAAATAAAATCAACATGTTCGAGGGACGATGTAATTTTTTCAGTGCTATTTTGTTTCCACTGAAAATTTGCAAAACAAAACGATCTAACAACATTTAGTTTTAAAATTTATGCAATCCTTAAAATAAATGTTTTCAAAAGTATGCCTAATTGTGATCTCCTTGAAGAACTTTCAATTGCATTAAGCGGCAAAACTTTTTATGTGAAATGAATACATTTTCGAAACGTTGAAGTGAAAAGTTGGTCATATTACCATGGAATAGTCTTTTCGGAATAGGAGCAATAAGTTGTTCTTTCAAATCATATTCTATATTTATATTTTATGTCAAGAGAACAACTATGATTGTCTTGCATAAGTAGTTTTCCGAGTGGATCGAATTCCAGTCATTTAGGGCATGGACATAACTTGAGGGTTAAATATAGCGTAAACTGGTGAGGCAAAAAAAATCCAAAATTGCATGAGAAAAAGTAAGGTTTTACCTCTTTTCTGAAAGAACTGGGGACAACTGCCCCCCTTGCCCCTGCCAGGTTACGCCTATAATCTACGTCATCAGTCCCCAGACTGCGGTTTGATAGTAAAACGACTAGATATAAATAAGTGTGAACTCGAATTTTTCCCAACCTATTAAAAAAATCCTTACTCCTAACCTGTTGAAAAGTTCTTACCACTAACCTGTTGAAAAGTCCTTACTCCTAACCTGTTGAAAAGTCCTTACTCCTAACCTGTTGAAAAGGTCCTTACCCCTAACCTATTGAAAAGGTCCTTACTCCTAACCTGTTGAAAAGGTCCTTACTCCTAACCTGTTGAAAAAGTCCTTATCCCCAACCTGTTGAAAAAGTCCTTACTCCAAACATGTCGAAAAAGTCCTTACTCCTAACCTGTTGAAAAAGTCCTTACTCCTAACCGTAAGGCTCCACTTGCAAAGTAAGAAACATTTAACGAGATGTGAAAACCGAACTCATTTCAAAAATCCTACAAACATCCATTATACCTTGAATCAACAGAAAATTGAAGAGTCAGTCCGTCTTTTAATCATTATTATAACTTGTGATACATTATATTTTGCGAAAATTTCTGATTTCGCTTAATATATAAGATGTCCGAAGAGATATTCACATTCCTTACAAATTCTTTAGCTACAACCGTAAAAAATATAATTTAAAAATTTTAATTTAATTTTAAAAAAATAATCTCTCAAATACGGTGAACGATTATGACCTGAATCACTACGGACGCAGACTGATAAACCAACGTAACTTAGTCATTATTTCAATTTAATTTTCCGAAAGTAGAATCTATTTTATGGTATAGTAACCAGAAATAAAATATGTTATTAAAATACTTTTTATTATAATATTTCTTCGCCATTTTCAGATCGTTCTGCATGAAAAAGTATGTCCTCATTATCTTTTTTAATAGCAGAAATAAGTCATTTTAAAGAAAAGGGAAAATATTAATTATACGTTCAATTCCATTTCCGTCAATAACATGATTTGTTTGAGCACGCTATTATATATACGCAATTAATTAAGGGCTTTACAAATCCATTTCTTTTGACGGTGCGTTGATATGAAATTTATTTGCCTTTTATGGTTTACTAGGAAATTAATTTCATCCCGGTTCCAAACTCCATATCTTAATTAAAATCTTACAAACACTGCTTATTCATAAACGTGATTTATAATTTCAATACCTACCGTCATTTTGGAAATTAATATTGTTGACTTTAATTAGTTACCTATTAATCAGAATACCAGAAATGAGTTCTTATAAACGCAAACAGATCGTTTCGACTTTCGTAATCTTAATATGTAGTTGTCTCTAAAAGGAAAATTAATATTAATCAGTGATTTGCATTATATGTTAGTATTATGAACAATTATTGTGACTAAGCGTTGTCAAACATCGTTCACGTTTGCCACCAGCGTGGACCGATCAGGGCAATGTTGTATTTTGAAATAAATAAGCAACAAAACTCTGTACAGAGACGTCAGCTTGAAGAATATATAGGGAGTCCTGACTAAAAAATCCGCATGTGACATCTGGTAAGTTAACTGGAGTGAAGGAGAGAGAGAGGAAAAACACACAAACAATTAATATATTTTATGTGCTGTATGTTTAATTTTCTAAACCCTATTACGTATTTCTTCATTATTCATAAAATTTGGGAGAGCCCGCCCAATCCAAATATTTTCTCGGGGGGTCCGAAGTGACACAGACCCCTGAAAGGTATGCTCCTAGCTAAGTTAAATTTTAATATTTTGATTACGATTTGCTTAGTGCACAATCATCAATAGTTTCTAATCCTTGATTCCTCTGCAAAGGAGTAAATGAAAATGTATTACCATAGCTAATTCCAATGCTAGACTTGAAGCCGCCACATCGCAAGAGAAATTGTTGTTTTGGGAACGCTTAGCTGAATGTTTTGCCTCACTTCTTTTAACCTTCTTGGGCAGTAAAGAGCCCATTTTTTATTTTATTCGGCTTTTAAACTTTGGAGCGATAAAGCTGCAACAGTTCGAGGAGAGATAATCAGCTTGAGGACAAGGCTAAAAGTGTTGAACAGAACAGTTCATCTATAGCGAACAATTCTCTTGTTTAATACGAGCTTTAATATGGAGGCGGAACCATAAGTGGGATCACAATAAAATTGGCCGATAAGAAAGTTCTTTGAACCGAGTAGTAATGTTAGAATTAATCAATGGTACAAATTTTAATATGCTTGCTTCTCTCTCTGTGTTTTTATTTACAAAATTCGCCTATGTGTATGAAAAAATAAATATTTGTGATTAAATCAGCAATTTTTTTGTTGTTGATTGAAAAATTGTTGGTTGAATACTATTAATTCTAGTCCATTATATCGGACATTCTTGCTTCTTTAATTTGTGGCTTTGGTTAAAAGGTAGTCACAGCACCGCCACACTGATACCGCACTTGTCTGTAGAAAGCTCGTAAGGGCGGAAATGCCTGGCGCCTGTAGCTTAATTAGTAGAGCACTTGACCGGCAATCAAGGATTTGTATCCATTCAGGCGCCGGAAAATCATTCTTTTCTTTACGAGTAATTTAACATAAAATATTTATGATCTTAACTTTACGCCACTCAAAAAAAAAAAACTTACTAAAGATGTATCTTCCTCTTGAATATTACGAATAAACTTCTGCCATTAAACGGCAAATAATTTCCATTTGCAAGGCCGATGATAGCATTATTACTTGATAAATCATTCATAGAGAAAATAAAGTTATCGCGCATCGGGTGTGGTACGATCCCACCACCTTTCGTTTGCCAGTTAAATGCTTCACCCACTGAGATACGGACAACTATCCAACTCTCCGCTGCGAGCGGATTTAAAGGCGGACAAGTTAACTATCAAGGTTCGGTCACTGGACGGATTTTTAAACTATCCGCAAGAGTATTCGCTAACTTATTCATCGTGGAACTTTGTATGCGTTCAAATTATTAATACATATATATATGTATATTACGCCTCATAGGCGTACGCAGAACGTTCGCGTGGAGAGATTATAGGCTCAATGTGGTGGTTACAGAGCTACAACTCATATATTCCTATGTTAAATATACAAAATTTCATTGCAATGGGGGGTTACAACCCCCATCAACACCCCCCTGCGTACGCCAATGTCAGGCCTGTAGCCAGGATGAAGGGGCAACTGGGACAAAGCAAAGGGCATATGGGGAGTACCGGGCAACCAGGGATTTTTTCCATATCTATATAAATAGCTCGATGGGGCAAGTGGGGCACAGGCATGGGGCAAGTGCCCCATACCTGTGATGGCAAGTGCTGTGTGTGTGTGATGCAAGCCTGTGGGGCAAGTGCCCTGCCGGCCCCGGCTTGGCTACAGGCCGGATTTATATATTAATAATTGGCATTATTTAATTATTTCTGTGCAACACAAAGCGTATCCATAAGTTATGTAATTTTCCTCTCTGCCTCTTTCTTCAAATAGCGCTTTTAAAAGAATAATTTCCATAATTGAAAAATGATCAACATTAATAAATTATTTTAAAATTGTATTTAATGGCATATTTTGCTCTAACATATTTATTTAATTTTCTTAAAGAAGCAAAGTGCAAATATTTATGAGAGAACGGGTTTATTTTAGAAAAGTATCCTTTATACTCCTAACAGATACCTTTGATTTACTTATCTATGAAAGAACAACTACTAGGGACTGCGTTTTCTGATTCAATAAAAGTTTCGGCTTGGTAATATAAAACAAAGAATCTCTCTGGGAGTAGCTCCGTTGGGAAACCAAAGGAAATGATGATGAAACCTATTTGCGCAAGGGAGAAAGAAATGATGAGGAAAGAATGGTTTGTGCAAAAGATATCCAAATTGCTCATGATGTATTATTACTGTTTGAATCGAGAGATAGGATGCTGAAATTCTCATCATAATACATATGTATGTATATATAGATATTGCGATATCATATTCCCGAGACAAATTAGGAAAACTGGTTTAGGGGAATTTCATTGTTTCGAATTTCTAAACCATTTTTACCATTATGCCGCATTTTATCCATCCTTTTCAATTCCCGACCTTCCCAACCTTTTATGATAAAACTACAAATGATTGTTTCATCGAAGTGATGGGAAATTTTATAATTTAATCTGCCATCGCGAAGTTAGAATTTTTACTTTATTCCACTTTCATATTTATCACATATCAAATGTGTAAAAATTCTTTATATTCAGCTACATTCTGAATATCACATTTCTAAAAATTTATAATTTAATTGAATTTTAAGCGTTGTACAACACGTGTTTATCATTATAATAACAGAACACCAAATTCGTTATTTTAACTTTTTTTTCAGCCATGTGGCCAATAATTTAACGTGTAATCTTGTCCATAATATACCTCATTTCAATAAGAATTTCATGTATTATCACACAGTAAAATACTGACTATCTGGACTTTGTATAACCGGAAACCGAGGGACATAGGGGTTTTAACTACCTAAAATAGCCGGAAACGTTGCGTTTTTTCAAACGTGAATTTTGAAAAATCTGCTTTCAGTATCCCCAAAAAAATTAAGGGTTGATAAACACATATATAATTAATATAAAAATAGCTTTATCATAATTTATACTTAATAATATTTATTTACATTAAATTAATTATATGACTGAAAACAAATTCTTGAAAAATATGCTGAGTGGGCATCCGTATGATAAATTAAAAAGTTTACAATGTATTTACTAATTTATTACATAAACATAATGACAATATATTTGAATAAAGCTTCATTATTGATATAATTAGTATATAACTAATTATTGTTCATTAATTAATATGAAACTTCTTTTAATATCCTAAATATACCAGTATATTTCGCTCAAAATGCTAAAAGTTATTAAGCAAATTATGAAAACAGACGTTAATTTTGTAGACATTAGCGTTATGAAGGTTTCTGGACAATTTCATGTTTCTATATCATTTTCTTTTTTTTCTGTTATCATACGGACTGGTGTCAAAATGAGCAAACTGAGAAAAATGCGTTTAAAAATTAAAGTTATGAAAATAATACAAAAAATATTATTAACCTCATTAAAATGCTGCAGGCTTATGCATTACTCCTTCGTTTTCAAAGACCATATCCTCTTCCTTTTTTTCTTTCGTTTTACCCTTCTTGCTTCTCGACTTCTCACGCCCATCTGAAATTCGGCCGCTTTCACGCACTTGATATCAGTATTTAATGCAGCTTTTGTGGCATAATGTCCGGGAACAATGTTTAGTTTTTCCATAAAAATCTTTCTTCCCTTATTTCCCTCATTAAATACAATCACAGCTTCACTTACTGCAATGTCAACTATTTTCTTTCCACAACCTGAAATTGTACGGCAATATCGCCAAATCGTGGAATTAAAAGACTCGTTTGTATTTTGAGTCTTCCCACCAAAACAACGACTTAACAGATTTGGTGATAACAAATCAGTATAAACTTTTTTGATGAAGTCCAGTAGAGAAGAGGAAACAGTAATTTTATGGCAAAATTTGTTTTCTAGTTCAGCTGCAGCATTTTTTTTTTAAATTTGTACCATGGGCTTTTTTTTAGGGCAAAAGAAGTGAGTAGACGATGCATCGCTAGATTTAGTATCGCACCAAATGGCCCAAATAGATTGGCGTATTGACGATACTGACTCTTTATTTCCACGTATTGCATTTCCATAATAAATGGTGAATTTTTCCATAAGTTTATCGGTTAGTCGACCTTTTCCGCTAAGCGGTTTCCAATCACCCAACTTTTGTCCCTTCATCTCTGTCTTTAATTTGCGAAGTCGAGTCTCCATAAGCTTTTGGATGTGTCCAATGAATTCGATTTTTTTCACTGGTACGTCATTATATGATTTGTTTTTTAAAACTTCAGGAAAAGTCTGCGTGTCTCCGTCACCAATATATTTTACATAGCGCAGATTTTGCTTTACCTACGAACGTTGGAATATATTCAGCATTCCAGTGACTTCCATTTTCCCCGATGGTCCTAATGATTTTTGAGGCACTCGTGCGGTTTTACCCTATTTTTTCACTGATTTGTCTTGAAAAATCTTGCAAGTAGTGGATATCACTTCCACGTCCAGAACTTTACCACTTTCACTGTCAATAATTGTATGTACACCAGCTTTCGATGAATGTCCACGTGTTTCCTCGACGCATCTCCACTTACGATCACATCATTGCTACCAGTAAGTAAGGACTCTTCCACCACTGACTTCGCCATTACCATTTCGCAAACTTCAGTTGTTGCGTCCCGAATTCTACCAACGAAGTTGTCGTATGACTTTTGTAAATGTGGTGGCAAATGCATGTCCCCAAATTTCTTTGCACCTTCAAGTCTTATACCGATGCACGTCATCCTATAAATAATATGCTTATTAATTTCACTGTTGTTTTTCTTTTTGCCAAGCATTCTAGTATTTCGAAATTTTCCAACTTCTTGGCATAGGGAACGAACAATCGAAAATAAAGATGACAAACCTTGGATCTTTTTTTCTTTAATTGTGACCTTTGAATGACAAACTCTACAGCATAAATTTTCTAATTTTTCAAAAACTATCTGGTAATCCGCTATTCGCTATCCTTTAAAATCATTTCATTGTCTTCTATAACAAGAGAGGAATCCAGCTTGAGTTTTTTTGCTGATTTTGATTTGAATTCTGCATTTTTTTTGCACCTCAGCTTCAACTTTATGCCGATTTCCTCGAAAATGACGTTTCCTAGGTCTATAAACAGTGAATCTAGTGTACATTTTATTCATGATCTAGTGAAAGAATAACGAAGTAAAACAAAACAATAAAAAGTAAATAAGCTCAACAAATCTAACCAAAAATCTAACAAAAAAATGAAATTTAAAACACAGCAAAGCAGGCAAAACACGAAAAACCTAATCACGTTTGTAAACAACAAATAAAGTTGATGATAGTAATTTACAACATTCTATACTTTAACTGTAACTAAATTTAATCATTTTTGCCTAAAAATTAATTAAAAATACTTATTTTTGATCTATAGTAGTAAGTAAAATTACGTTTATACTTTGAGTTTATACTTCTTTCGGTCCCTTTAAATAAAGTTTGGATCAAAAATAGTCTCACACATTTAACGATAACTTCGGAACTGCTTCAAGTAGAAAAGTAGTGTTGGTTTAATATGGTTACAGGAAATCAGAATTTTTTTTTAAAAATTTAAAAAAATAATCGATGTTTTGAAGCTTTAAAACCCCTATGTCCCCTTATTAAGAGAAGTGGCTTGCTGCGATTATTTTTTATTTCTGGCATAAATTAAACTTTCGTGTTACCTTCACTCCAGTCGACAAAATGGATTCCCTCATTTTAAAGATACCACCCAGATTTTTGACAGTTGGGGCATATTCTCTATTCTATGCCAATGTAGACAGATTTATATTTATCAATCACATAGAGAACTTCGTCTCATATTAAAAGAACATGAATATCATGTCAGAAAGCAATAATTTAATAAATCAGCTTTGACAAAGGACGCATTGGAATTCGACACAAGTTCTTATTCTCCAGTATAAGTGTCATTAAAAAAAATGAACACAACGCTTAATCTCAACTTCTTAGAGGCATATGATGCCCTGTCTAACATCAATGTTACAACTAAATTTCAACTCTTGATAATTGACCAAGCCCATTTCGAAAAATCTCTTGTGCCTCACAGTTAAAGACAACACCACCAATGCACTGTATTCCTAACTAACCCTAATGATTTCCTAACTGGTAGAATGGCAACTCCAACCAACGTCACGGACATAACCAGAAGTCATCTCGCTCTGATGATGATAGTCACGTGATGTCTAAATATCTGTAAACAACATTTTTATTGCGACCTTTTATAAATTAACGGCGCCAATAAACCTTGCGTAACATTTTTCCATATGACAAGTGCGGTATGTCACCAATAAAACGAAAGAATCGTATATTTTTATGATAAAGATTGGGGCATTTCATTGGAATAAGAAAATGCATTTTTAGGCATTTAAAATATGCGAATCATATCGGTGGATACGCCGGTTCTGTGGATTTAAATAATTAATTGCATCATAAACTAGTTAATGACTGCCGTTTGTCACTAGTTTCGTAAGTACTATTTGCATACTTAATTTCACAGCATGCAACTTGAAAATGATTCCCAGCATTCAACGCTTTGCGAAAATTTTCTCCGAGAAGCGCAATGATTTCTCAAAATGCAAATTTCAGAACTAGACTTGGGTAATCTGTATTGTTAATTTCGAATGAGTTAACATCTGTCTAAAGAAACCTTTTCAGTTATAAAATAAATTTTGCTACATATGCAAGTATTTATAGATATTTAATTAAAGAATGTGTAAATAACTAAATATGTACAAAATATGCCTTAATATCATTTATATTAACATAAATAATATTATATTACATTAAATACTTGTTCGTCATAAATCTATAGTTAAGTAAGTAATATATCACAAATAAATTTAGTAATTGGGGGGTCATTATAAAATAAACGTAAGTTTTTTAATAATGAGCCTTCCATTGTGCATCAATCTAATAAAAAATGGCGTACTTATGTTAGAAATTCGATCCATGTGAATTTTTTTTCAATTTTTATACTATTTCTTAAAATAGTACAGTACTTGGCTACTGTATGTCTATTCGTTCATTCAATGAATATATTATTGTAAAATTAATTAACTGGAAGTTTCTATTGTAACACCGGTATGTTTCTACTCTTTTACATAAGTATCTTAATTTTTATCTTGATCGGCGCGGGACCGTGTTCTATAATATTCGCGAAGAGAGTTTGCGGCGTGATGGAGCAGAGTCGGCGAAAAAAGGTTTCCCGCAAGCTTAGCAAGGGATATGATTGAATTTTTTAACTAGAAAAAGTACTAATTTCAGTTTTAATATATTAAATTAATTATGTATTAAATAAAATGTCTATATATTTACCACGAATAAGGGTACAAAAGGGTCTGAACCAAATTAGTTATAAAGGAGCAAAATACTGAAATAATTTTCCAGATGAAATAAAAAAATATGAATATAAAATTATTTAAGAAGAGAATGCGTGGTGTACTCGTAAATAGTCTTGTAAACTTAGAGACAAAGGATTTGCTAGAAAACAGGGTCTGGAGTAAATTATACACAGAGGTACTTACTCTAGACTATCTGCGATGTATACATCTATAGAACTCCATGAATTTAAAGTACATATTCAGCAATATCACGTACACCATATATTATTAACCATGCTATACTATAGTCCAAACTATAACGGAGTGTATAGCTAAGTAGAAAGTAAATAATGAAATGAAAGGAAAGAAAAAAAAAAGAAGGGAGGAGAGGAAGAGAGAGAGAAAGAAAGAAAGAAACGTAGGTAGCTAGGTCACCGTACTCTGTTTTCTAATTACACCGTGGTGTCAAAACCTGGAGAAATTCGCGACTTCAGAAACACGCGATGATATGTAAAAATTAAATATAATGTAATTTGAAAGATTTTTCTAAGTTTAATTTTAAAGTTACTTTCTCTCTAATCAATAAAATTGGCATATCTAAATTAAAAGACATCATTCCGGACCATAATTTATGGGGAATTTATGAAATCCTTTTTTCCTGCTATAAATCTTATATTGGTCAAACCCGTCGTGCGCTTAAGTTCAGGATTAAAGAACATGAAGCGTACGTCAAAAAGCAGGGATTTTCAAAATCATCTATCGCTGATCACTGTTGGTCTTATGACCATAAATTCAATTTTGATCATGTAAAAATAATCTTTAAATCCCCTACTCCAGCTGATTTAAATTTTTTCAAAACTTTTATTATTCACCAAAACAATAATAATTTGGTCAATGACATGGATATTACCACAAAATTACATCCGGCATGGACTAATTTCCTACACATTAAGTTACACTAGATTTCTCGATTTTAGATTATTGTTTGTGTTTGGTTGTTTACTTTTTTTTCTTTAAGTGTATTTTTAATAATTTTATTAAACTCATTTGGTTTTAGTCAATTGTACGTGACTTTAGATAGTGTGACAGTGTTTGAAAATTTTGTTTATTATTAGTTCAGTCTTAATAGTTCCAGTATTATGTAACCTTCTTTGAAGAGGGCTAAAAGCCTTCAAAAAAAGTTTTAAAGCTATATTAAAGCATATAGTTCAGAAACTGTGCCCATTGTGTTATTTTACGATTGTGATGTAATGTAATTTGTTAAATAATTACATCAATTTCTTATTTTATTTAAAAATATTAATTTATAATTTGCATTAAATTTTAAAACTTTGTTTTTTGAACGGACTTTTACTGAAGACTCATGGATTATTTCATCCCATTCGAAATAAATATTCCTCTATTAAAGACGTTTCTTCAAACTCACTGTCTAATTTGCTTGTATACCACTTAATTTGCTTGTACACTACTTGTGTACCTATACCTGTGACCGTCGTTTTTAATTTTTAACAGTGCACCTTATGTTTAATCAATTGCCGTTCTGGTAATGATAGCCTAGGGTTATTGAAACAAATGCAACCCTTGATTATACAATTACAACAGCGTTAATTTGTTATCATCTCCGTTATTTGATTACTGCAAAGTCTCGTCATCAAAATAAATTAATTACTTATTTGAAGTTATTTTCAGCGATAAGAAAGGGAGCTAAATATAATTCCTATTCAAAGAGCTTCTATTTGGAAAATTTTAGCAAGATAGAAACACTCAAAAAATTGCTTAGAAAATATATCTCTAAATATATAAATAAATATATATGTATATAAATCTCTAAATATAGAAATCCATTTAATATTTCACAAAGCCTTTTTTTCCCTTTTCTAAACATTCTTAGAACTTCATTTCCATCAAATTTTTTGGACGTTTCAAATTTTTCTTCCCTGAAAAGTCTGTTTTTCATTTGGAACTGGCAATTTCCTGGAAGGGGGGGGATTTGGGAAACGAATGGGGTAGACTTAGAGAAGGATGGAAATCGAAGGCAGCCTTGTAAATCCAGGATTACTGATGGCGCTACACATGATGAATTTTTATATCTGCCAATCACCATTGTCCATACTTTCGAATCTGGCCTCCGTCCTACAGTTGCCTGTTAGAGACGCGTTCGCCCAGCCTGCAGTTAAATCCGATTACAAATCTCGACGGAGAAAAAAAAAGGCGCTTACAGATTAACTACACACTGTAGTCAAAGGGGTTTGACCTCCAGGCCTTAGCAGGCTCAAATTTCTCAGAAAAATGTAGGTTCGCTACCCTAAGGAGACACAGGGGTAACGCATTCGTGTAAGGTCGCGTCCACACATGCAACAGAACACCGTATCGTAACACCGTCGCGTATAAAGTCTGGACCGCACTCCGTGACAGAATATCGCAACATTTCCGCGTCCCACCAGTTGCCGGTTTTTCCTCGTCGCTTCGAAGAATGTCATGGGGCAATGTTGCACCCCATATTAGTGTATTTGAACCCGTTTGCAAGAAACAGCGTTTTGTCAGTGTAGATTGGATATCGGCGTGAACTGATGGGACGCAGTGCTGTTACGCACTGATGACACGCGGCAATGTTCTCCCTGTAACATCATCGCGTAACACGGGATGTTATGCGACGATGTTCTGTTACGATGTCCTGTTGCATGTCTGTATGCATTCTAGCGTACTATTAACTCCAGTGCGACGCAAGGTGGTAGTGCAGAACGTGTACCATTCTTCTGTCCATTGTAGTTTTAGGTATAGTTTCCTTGGTTCAGACCCTTCGGAAAACTATAGACCCCGGCTTAGAATGGCCTTTGTACTTTTTGCACCGTAAAAACGCAAATTCCGGTGAAATGAGCTCGAGATCACGTGTCCCTCTTTCCTTACCCTCACTGAAACCCTGGATATTATACAATAATTTCCGGCACCCACTTGTAAGTGGTTAAAGCAAGAGCTATTTTGTTTTGGGAGAAAAAAGAAACCCCATCCCGGACCCGAACCAGGGTCCCTCCGTTGAGCCCTTTTTCTCCATTAAAACAGAAAAAGCTTGAGCTACTTATATGTAGGTGCCAAAAAATATTGCATAAATGTAATGTTTTTCTGGTTTAAGGGAAAAAGGGCTCAACGGAGGGACCCTGGTACGAATCCGGGATGGGATCTCTTTTCCGTGGGGGAGTTTATTAACTCTCCCACGAAAACTAACAAAAACTCGCCTCGGTGGCTTTGTGTGTTGGCCATTATTTGGAAATTGTGATGTCCCTGAGAAGGGTAATGATATCTTAAACCTAGGATAGCGCGCAAAATTGCATATTATCCTTGATTGGTTGCATTGCATCCAATCTAGCGCTTATCTCTTATTTCGGATTATGTTTCTCACTTACCACAGCGAACAAGTAAAATCTCCATCTTGACATTGGGGGTTAAAACTATCAACCTGAAATTACTTATTCATTAATGAAAAGAATACTGATTTTCGAAGATGTATATAAAATTCTTCCGAAAAAGAATATTGCTTCGACATTAGGTATATTTTACAGAACAGTTAATCAACCATCTGAAAAATGCAGAATAAGCTTTGATGTACCATGATTCTACGAACTCCAGAAGTGAAAACGATTGAAAATGTAGGTTCAGGAAAACGCTGAAGGAGCGATTTTAAAATGGTTATATGAGATTCGAGGTAGAAATCTTCCGTTATCCGGTGCTGTAACAATGAATAAAGTTCTTGAATATGCGCAAACACTGAGACACACCGAAATTCAAGCTAGTAGGTGGAGTGAAAATTAAAAAAAGAAAGAAAACAAAACTTGGGATTGTGGCTAAAATGATAATAAAAAGCAACAATACACTTATGAGTAAAGATAATTGTGCCAAATGTAAAGCAAATACAATGAGTAAAATTGTGACAACACTGTAAACTAGAAAAAATATTCAACATGGATGAGGACGGTGGGATTTTTTAATGCTCCTTACATTAAACACTAATATCCAAAAATTGTAGATGTTTTGGAGGTAAACACAGAAGAAAAATAGTCATGTTAAATGCAAATATGGCAGAGGAGGTAAACACGAGACCTATTGTTGATGGAAACAGATACAAATCCAAGATGTATCGGATGCGTAAAATCATTATTAATTTATTACGAATTTAACTAAAAATCATGAACCATCTCCCACGTTCGTAAGAAATGGGTACTAAAATTAAACAGTTATAAATTTAATTATAAAATTATTCTGGATTCTGATAAATGCCTTGCTCTTTTCCAAGATCTCACTCGAAACCTAAAAAGTTGTTGATCATCTACAAATCACAACTTTCATAAAGTGACTAGTAAATTAAGGAGTGATAAAAAGTTTGAAAATGCGCTACCGCACCGAAGAAGACAACCATGACAATTCATAACAATTAACATATGCACAAATAAATTTACGCGAATGCACATTTGAACATTCAAAAGCACAAAACGTGACGGGATCAACAGATCGAAAGCGTTTTTCCCAAAGTTGTATTTTTCATAAAACTTAATCACAATGTTTCCTTGCCACTGATTTGGAAGATAAAGACTCGTCTGAAAGGGGATGAAAAAAATTAGAACTTTTGTGTAGCTCTGACTGAGGTTATGACCTTCTGTTAACAGGTACTGATGTTGAGACATCAGAAAAACTAACTGATTTGGATATTTTTGATTATGAGGAAACGCCAAGGTATAGTTGTAAAGATTTTGCGAAGAAGTTGTAAAAAGTTTTAAAGAAGTCACGCTGAAAAAGGTGAAGATGGAACTGAATACGAACTCATTAGCTCTTCGCAATAATATGATATTGAACGTGTCTGAAATAGTACGATGAGGTCTCCAATTTTAAAACAACACACCGAAAGATACTTTTATGCCTCACAAAAGTGCGAAATGGGTAAGAAATCTGTTTCAAGCTAACAGTCCAGTCGAGATGAACGTATCTTTTTCTACAAAATTTATATTTAATACTTTTGTGTTTGAAGAGATACATATGCGCAGATACGTAATTTTTACTTTCAAATCAAAAGTTCGTTAATATTTACAATAGATGTATTTTGATTTATACGATATTTTATAGTTTGGTGCCTAAAAAAGGTTTACTCAAACAGCAATCTAACATATTTGATGATTTTCCAACTTAATGAAGTTGTTTGTTAGGAACTTATTGATTTCGTTAAATAAAGGATACACTCTACACCAATTAATGATGTTTAATAGATTCAAGTTAAAGGATATATATGTAGTATTAAATATAACTTATATTGTAATAACTAATTATTTATGGAACTAAATAAATAATTAATTAAACGAATAAATAAATATATTACATATTTATCATTCTAAAATTAAATATTCAAAGCATGATATATAATTTAATCCTTGTGTTTATTTCATTTTTTTTTAATTTATCCTCCTTTGCGAAAATACTTTATTACAAAGAATGATAATCAAGTTCAAATCTCATTGATGTATTTTAGAATTTAAAGCAATTATTGTAAATACCGCGTTGAAGTTACAAATACATATTAAAAAATATATTTAAAGAAATTAGAATATTATCCACTTGGAGTGCTAGTTTCGATATTAGGAACCTTCTGTCATTTCTCGGTTCCTTGATGAAAACTTAGAAAAAATTCGTTATCATTTAACTGAGCCGTATAAATATAGTTATATAATTTTATGTCATTTCTCTTTATAATGCTAAACTGGCAGAAATGTCAAGCGCATAAAGGTGTGAATTTTAATGGAGCTCTATAAAGTTTACAAATTATCGATTAAAAACTATTAAAATATATTTTTATTTAAAACTTACCGGGTAAAATATCGGAATTGGCGGTCGCTTCACACTTTGCCACAGTTATCAACAAAGCCACAAGAAAGATTAGAAGGAAAATGACAGGTCTTCGGCTACCGTCCCTTGAATCCATGATTGCTATGGAATAAATAGCGGTCCACTTATCAGGATAAACATTTGTCGTCAGGATAAACAGAGTCGTCAAGGACAAATTTTCAAAGTTTTGCTGTTCAGATTCCCATCAGAAATTGATCGACTGCCGGTGAAACGTATCAGCACCGTTATTATTTCCCAAGGTAGAAATAGTCAATCAACTTTTCGGCAGGGAAGTGGCATTAAAATATTTTATAATTATATATGGCAAAAAACAGTTGGATGATGGTTAAACATGTGCAATAAAACAGGGTCACATTTCCTTATGCGCAACTTCTGAATCGACAGGGTGTTTTTGAAATTTCCGTCCACTGTCGTGCTTTTGCAAACTATAAGAAATTGCTAAATTTATAGCAAATTTGGCCATCATATGAAAAAAAAAAATTACGCCAGGTAAGTTTCGTACGAACTTCTGATTATTTAGTCTCCAAGGTAAGTTTTCATAGATTTTTAAATTGCTCAAAAAAGGAAAAAAAATGTTTTAAATCACAGAATTTCAGTAGATTGACTTCATCTGTCAAGCCCATTCGCAAGAGCAGTATAAGTTTCGGATGGGTTAAAAGATAGGGAAACGGTCAATTAATAGTCAAAATATGGTTGCGATATTTAAACTATGGAATCTTTCGGAACTTTTTCATATTTCAAAAGTTCGTCGGGTGTTTTAGCACACAGGCGCAATTTTAACCATGCGATGCTGAATGAACGTCAGTTTGTTTTTTCCAGAAGGTTACACATGCACGCAAGTTCTGTGACTAAGAAACCAATATGGCATTTTGGTTTCGTCATTTTTAAACTGAATGCTCCACGGGTAGCCAAACATTTCGGGAAGGAAGAGTTTCCAAGGTGCGCGCTTCTCTGGGACTGAGGCCTTACTGAGGGTGTTCGGGAAGCTTATATTCCTTCTTCAGACTTCGACGGAGAATCAAATCTGCTCTCGGGCGCCCTCTAGCGGTGGCCACCGAGTTACTTCAGGAGAGAGTTCTTCAGTTAACATTCAAATAAGTTTCCCACTGCGTTGTCTCTGCTTTGCATAATACTCGAAACAGACAACGGCGAATAAATTTAAACTTTCCTTTCTGACAGAGGGTTGAACAAATCTTATTTTCGTTTTCCCTTTAATCTGGTGAGAAAAGCTTACGCTTTCCATTGAAATGCTTGTTATTGTAGCTTTAGGTTCGTCTAAAATCAAGGAAACAAGCGTTAATGATAAAAATTTACTCCATTTTAATGACGAACGTTAAATATGAAACTGTATCACATATTTAGAGGAACTAAATGGCATTGAAATCAATAATGGAATTTTAAACTTTACAATAACTTGATTTTTAATTAATTCGATGTTCAAAGTTTCAACGAGGAGTATTTAAATTTCTTTTACTTACACACATGAACTACAATGCATTGTCAATTCATAAAATGTCGATTAATTGTCTAAATATTTCTTTGAAGGAAGTTTGCCTGTAGAAGATTTATAATCCAGGGGCTTTGCATTATTAAATAGTTCATTTCTTTTAATATTTAATATTATAAATATTAACTACATTAAGCATAACATACTATGAAATATTAAATTTATTAAAATTATAATATTATGATATCGAAATAGCATGATACTAAAATATTAGCAATTTAACAGTCATTTCTTGTCCCTATTTATCCGTTAAACTGAGAATTATGCTTATAAATGAAATCAATGTTTTCTTATTTTTCATTTATGAAACAATTAAAATGCCAACAAGTCATAACATTCAAACAATATGATTCGTATATGAAGATTCCTAAGTAAATACCTAGATATAACTCGCTAGAGGCCCACAGGTAAAAGCAAAAGAAAAACTTTAAATAACTACGTATATTTACATAAACTACTATAATAACTACGTATATAAATACTACGTGCATAAACTTTAAATGACTACGTATCGCAAAATGAAACGTGCAACGATAAATCTAAAAAAAAGGCGCTACACTGTATTAATTATAATTATTCATTGCAAATTTAGAAACTATTCATTGCAAGTTCATTTTTAGATATATTTCAATATCGATATAGGGATTTAAGACTCCAAATTTTAAGAATTTTCAATGTTATAAAGTTTTCAAATATCCCAAATACGTGTTTAGGTAGAACAATTAGTTGCTGTACAGAAAATGAGAATTTAAATGAAACATTAAAAAATACATAGCTTTGTCTTTGTTTTTATAAAGTTGTACATTGCACCATTTAAACTTTCATACTTGCTACAATATAGTGTTCTTCGAAGTGAATATTTATCTTATATAAACTCATAGTGGAGAAGTAAGAAAATTATTTGCTTATTATAGAAATACCTTATATGAAATTTACTCACAATTGCAGTGTATATTATAATTAAACCATTCCTTTTTTGTTTCTACAAAAAGTTTATGAGTGTTATTTAATATAGGCCTACAGTAAATTCTTCCAGTAACGTCGATATAAGTAACGACGATTTATGTTTAAAGACTGTATTTTGTGGTCTTGGCAAAGGCATCAGAGAATTTCACAGATTCAGATTAACTTTGTTGTTCTTGGTTTTTGTTTTTCATTCAGCTTAACTTTTGTTTTTATTATTAATTCTGCTTATATTTCCTTTTTGATTATTGTTCTTCGTTTTTATTATTGATTCCGCTTATATTTTGTTTTTGATTATTGTTCTTTGTTTTTGTTATTGATTCCGCTTAAATTGTGTTTTAAATTATTTTTCATAATTTTCGTTATTGGTTCTACTTAACTTTAATTTTTATCATTATTCTTAGTAATTTTATTGATTTCGCTTAACTTTTATTTTTGATCATTGTTCTTCATTTTTGCTTTTGATTACGGTTCTCTGCTTTTGTTATTGATTCTGTTTAAATTTTGTTTTGGATTATTGTTCTTAGTTTTTGTTATTGATTCCTCTTAATTTTTGTTTTGGATTATTATTTTTCTTAATTTTTGTTATTGATTCCTCTTAACTTTTGTTATTGATTCCTCTTAACTTTTGTTTTTGATTATTATTTTTCGTTTTTTTATTGATTCCGCTTAAATTTTGCTCTTAATTATTGTCCATGGTTTTTGTTATGGATTATAATTAACTACCAACTGAACATTTACCTCTGTTTAACGACTTTTTACTTTCCGTCCCGTGAAGATCGTTAATAGGAACTATTTCTTTATTTAAATATTTTAATTCCAAATATATGATATAGGAATAGAAGAAATATAAATTTTGTATAAATATTTTACGCAGAATTAGTCCAACATTGTGATATATCTTAACATTAAACCAAGTTTAAGATTTTAAAAATTGTCCTTTCATGTGCTTTAGCTAATACAATTAAACAATTCAATTCGAAGGATGCGATATGGGAATATGAAAGATATAAATTTTCTGGAAATAAAAATTTTCTTCTCCAACATTGGAAGACTAATTGCTATATCAGAGACCGATCTAATGGTTGTGCGATAACTTCCGTTGCAAATAGCCCCAAACCCAGGGAAGCCCGAATAGCCTCAAACCTTTAACCCGTGAAGATAAATCACACCTGATTATCCAATCACTTATTATTAAAAAAATTTAAGTGAAGTTTTATATATTCCGAATATGCAATTATTGCATATACACTATATACTTCCAGGCATTTTCCAATAACTTACAAAATAAATTAAGGGTAATTCAGAGGGAACTTTGCTGTTGGATTTTCCTCATATCTGTCCTTCTTGCAGCTTTTATCCAGCCTTGGGAAATCCTGCACAAAGACAAGAGAAGCGTATCACCATGCTAAAAGTGTAACCACTGAGAGAGAAAAGATGAAAAAGCTTCACTAACAGTGAGAAAATAGTAAGGTTTCAAGTAAAAATTGCGCACAACGCTTTATCCGGACTTTTAGATACCACGGCAGATCTCCGATAATAAAGTGAATTTTTTGCCTAGCTAAGAAACTTTCAGATTTTAGGTTATTGATCACACTTTGTACCTGGTGGGATACATTAAATCAAATAAGTATTGAGACCAAAGCTACATACAATTGAATATGAATTTGGTTTCTCTCGTTCTCTCTCTGTCCAAGTTATTATTTAAGTTGGTAATTGATTGAAAGGTACAATTGTGGATTCATATTGAGGGGGGGGGTACTATGGAAATTCCCCTCCCAAAGCCATGAAAATGCAGAGGAAATATGTTATAACGAGCAAATATTATAACGACCAGCCGCATACAACCACTGATTTTTACGAAAAGTTTGATTTCCCATTTTATTTTTGTTAATTACTCGTTAAATCTGTGGTTCATTAAAGACTTCTTTGTTAAAAGAGATTACATTTGTATTACACTTAAATATCATACTAAACAAAATCCATATTTCCTTCGTTATATCCTGAAACTCTTTAAGTACAAGAATATAAATTTTTATAAATATATTATAATATATATTTTTATAAATATAGTATTTATAAGTTATAAGTAAATCCCATTGTATTTTATATTTCCCCCTCCCAAAATCTTACTCTGCAAGAACTTCTGCAAAGTTATCTAGCTTTTATGGGACATTATTATCTTTTAGTTGCTTGGCATAATTTACCAAATATTGGTAGACAGCTGAAGCCAACCAGGCAAGTTTTATATACATACATATATATATTTTTTTGTTTTTCGTAAGGTAATTAATCATAACTAATAATTTTGTTATCCGTGTGTTTAAGCATTAACTACGGATTTTTATTATTGTGGTGGCGAGCTCATTTGTTGAAACATAGGAAAGGGCTTTCAATGATGCTATTAAAAACGAAGAAATGACTGATAATTTAGAAATCAAGTAGATCTCGTAAGTAAATTTCGGAGAAGAAAAAATACGTTGGACTATAACAGAGATAAAGAGAAAATGAAATAGACACTTAATGAATATTTTAAAATATTTGTACATTCAAATGGTCAAGTTTTAACTGTAAGTACAGGAAAGCTTCAAGCTCTTCATAGAGCACCAGGGTTTGTGAGATTTTCTTTCTTATTTAGAAGAAGTACCTCCCCTTTTCTCTCAACGTAAAATCAACCATATTGCGACAGAATGTGACAATGTTGCCCTGAATGTTTCTGAACGGAATGATGATCTAAGTTTAGGTCTTGATCTGAGTTTAGGTGTTTTCAATCCTAAATGGAAATGTTACCCCAATAGAAATTCTAAACTTTCTGAATAACAACCCGTTGTAAAAGATTTTTCTGAATAACAACCCGTTGTAAAAGATTTTTCTGAATATGCATATGGCTTCAAAAAGTGTACATATAATTCCAGTTACTAAAGCAAGCGCCTATAAGGGAGTTTTTTATAAAATTGAATCGTATCAAAACCTAATATTAGGACCAAAAATAGCAAATGAAAAGTTATCCACTCTAGCCGGACTTTCCATTGTAAATGGAATTATTGACAGGTTGAACATGACAAAACTGATACATTAGTTCGCAAAAGTTGAAGTTCGAAAGAAAAGTAAGTGAAATTTAAGAAGAAAAGTAAAATTTTGTTTTAAAATTTTAAAGAATTCTGTGCTTTCCATTATTTATTCGCTACTTTTAGAAATATTTTA